>CM031373.1:40331848-40721132 GCA_018208015.1 Medicago ruthenica | reverse complement strand
TCGGAATCTTAGCCGAGGAATTATGTGAGGCTTTATTATACGAAAGGTTAAGATTGTTGTTAATGTTGAGGAGTTTTATGTTTTCACCGAGGGATTTTCCTTCCACCATTATTCTAGAATTGAAAGAGATCGCCTTGTGTTGACAAGCTTTCGAAGGCGGTAAATAAAGTACAGTTTTGGGGTTGTTCAAACTATATGAAGAATCATTCGGCTAATAAGATCAAAATTTGAATTGAGATACAATAACAAGTTACTGGACGAATCCAATAGATTATGATAGGTGGCAGAAGTTTAAGATCGATTAATCGGGTGCTCGAAGAGACGTAACCTATGTTAGGGGGCGTGCAAGAGAACCGATTAAGAGTTTGAATCTTTTTCAAGATGGATTGTTCCGTAGAAACTCGAATGGGTAACTTAAGGACATGATAGAGTTATGGAGACCGAAGTTGTCTCGGGAAGATTATGGATATGAAATCCTTACGGATAAAGATAGAATGATTAGTAATGGGACTCAAACCCCAGTGGATTCAGTGTATGAAAGATGTGAATCTCCAGAAACCATAAGTCGTATTTAGAAGTTGCCACAAGTGATTGTGTGTGAATTTAAGTTGCCTCAAGCATGCTTTCAATCGGGTTTCCGTAATGTTTAATGATTATATATGATGTGCTGGCCAAGAGATGGTTACAGAAATTCAGGATATGGAGAGTAAAGTTAGAACCAGGGTATAAGCTGTTTGACAGGAGCATTGTTGGGCTCGTAATAGTTGCTGAAGACCGTTTACAGGTTCTGGCGTATTATCGTGAAAGTAAGTATATGGTTTATGTCCGAAAGGAAACACAAAGTCAGGTGATGACCAATCCGTAAGTTAAGCAGATGGTTTAAGCCATAAGAGAAACAATAACGTCAGATGATTTTGTTATGATAGCTACAACTTATTAAGTAAAAAGATTGGTCAAGGAAATTTTACTTGGCAATAGTGGTGTATTGCTCCAATCCTAACTAGAATTGTTGAGAATCAGAGTTGCGCAGCGGAGTAGTAATCCAAGAATGAATTAATGAACAATGCTAAGCTGAAGCTTAGAGAACGAGAAGGTGTTAAATGCTTAACTCTTATAATCCGGAATAACAGTAAGTAGAGACGACTTGAACATATCATAAGTTCTAATGGAAAAATTATGGAAGTTAAGTTGAGGGATACTTCAAACCTCGAAATCCATGAGGAATGGAATATTAGAATAGTTTAAGAATATATGGTAAGGAATAAGAAGGATGTACTTCTAGCACATTAAGTCTGAATCAATGGAAGTTATCGCTAAAACGGTAGTTTAGCTATTTTAGCTCAACAACATCAAGTATACTTGAAGAGTAAGTTAGTCTAAAGAGAATTAAGCATGAGCCAACAACAGTAAAGGTTGCACTTGTAAGACGGTATCTTCGAATTTGAAGCATCGATCTGGAACGACAAATATAGTGGATTATAAGTCCAACTCGTGTGATACTCATAGTATGTAAACATGTCTCATGTGTCAAATTTCGTTAGTATTATGTACTTGTCAGTCAGTACTCATGCTACTCAGACAGTAGTGTAGTACAAACTTGTCAGTTATGCAACATGCATAAGTAACTAAGGTACGCGGCTAGTAATGGTTAAGAGGGAAGATGCTAATTAAAGTGGGTTTGCTGATATCGAACGCATTTTAGTTAAGAATGTTCAAGGATCTTGAACTCGACGTCTAGAGAAATAAGTTTGTGATGCCGATAGGATGTAACCATAATTTACGTTATGGGATGTTGTATACTCATAGAATAAACATGAATAACATTGGCGGGGCAAACCTGGCAAGCCAGTTGAAAGGCAAATCCCGAATGCTACAAAATGAGTTAAGAGTAAGAAAAGATTCCCAAACAAAGTGGTAGAGTCTCAAATGTGTTAAGATCAAGGATGATGTCCCGTTAGTCGGACAAGGATGATGTGAGGTGTTGTGTACCCATTGTAGTGTACACGTGCTCGTTTATGTATGTAAATTATATGTTATAAAATATACTATATGATAATATGTGAGACGGTCTATACCACTCATCATCTGGACTGAATTCCTATGAGTTTTGGATTTATCAGTATAGAAAATATTTACGCTACGGCTAGAACTCAAGATAAGTAATGATAAGAATGATGGGAGATTAGCAAACTCCCAGTATGAAGTATGATTCCTAAGTTATTAAGATACGCATTGACGTCGTAGACTAACTGAAGCGGAGCACGAGTAATCTGTAAGAATTCCGCAAATCCTTGAGAATTTCATAGTGAGGGTAATGATTATGATTGTGATAAGTAGCACATCATGATGTCAAGAAGAAAGGAGCATGTGCTAGAGATGAAACTCCTGCTTGTACTTAGAATATCAATGAAGTTGGGATAATCCTTGCATTTGCATGTGCGTACACAATATCAGATGTTTACGTTGTAAGGATGATTCTATATGGAAGGGTATGACATAGGTCTGTAAGTAAGATGTCGTCGTATGAGACGAAAGATAAAGATAATAATTCATGGGAAATAAATGCAGTGCAAGAAACCCATTGAAGAGTGGGAATATTTGAGGATAATAAGAACGACCCAATGTCGTTAAAGTAAGATTACACGGACTATGAAGAAAATTTATGAAGTTCAGTATGAATGTCTAGGACTTAATAACTTCAATTTGGATTTGCAAGAAGTGCATGTACAGGAGGCATATCTAAGTGAGTCGGGTAGATTGGTTCAGACAACCGCACACCCTGCTACGTAAGAATTATGTAAAGTATATCAGACCTCTCTATTGAGGGAAAGATTGTCGAGTATTTTTGACTTATAGAATTGGAATTCCGATAAGCAAGTTGAGTAGAGAATTGACTTTGGGGAAAGAAGTATAAATGATCTTTTAATATGTGACTTCAAGAGGAATCTAAATTTCGAGGACGAAATTTCTTTAAGGGGGGTAGATTGTAATATCCCGCTTATAAGTAACTGTTATCAATGTTAGAAGATTGTTGAGCAAGCAATGGCAATTTTGTAAATTGGTAGTTTGGGAAGGAAAGATTTTAAAAAGGAAAACCAAGATATTTTTGCCATTGTTCCTCTCACCATTCTCTCTCTAAAAAATCTGAATCTCTCTCCTCCCTCTCTCTAGAAATTCGATCTCCTCCACCTCTAATCCATCAAAACTTCATCCAATTCTTGTGAGAATTCTTACTAGCAAGCTTAGTTTTGGGAGTTTAGAACAAGGGAAAGTAGAAGGAGAAACAAGGAAGGATCAAAGGAACAAGCTAGGGTTTGGAATTCAGAGCTTAGCAAGCACCAATCAAGGTTTAGGTGAGCTCCCTAGGGTTTTAGAACCCACTTGAGTAAGTTTAAGGGTTAATTATAATTTGAGCAAAGTTTAGAAATATACCCTAATTCTTTGTTATGTGTTGATTCCTTGTTCAATCATGTTTAAACTGTTTAAATGTTAAAGAAAATCCTTTTTAATACCTTTGGGAAGCTTGGGTAAGTTGGAATGGTTTAAAATGATGAAAAAATGCAATTTTTGAGTTTTCCTGAACTGTCATGGTCGCTACAGCGACCAGCCGTCGCTATAGCGACCAGACAGCATTTGAGTTCTGCCTACAGTCGCTACAAGCGACCAGCTGTCGCTATAGCGACCAGGCATGTTTTTGACTTTTACCTACGGTCGCTGTAGCGACAGGCCGTGGCTATAGCGACCACATCAGGATAGCACTTGACAGCTTTGCTGTTTTGGGTGTTCAGATGCGCGTAGGCGAGGTTTTTCACTTCCGTTTTCTCCAAAAACATTTAAGAATGATTAAACACCATTTTAACTCATCCAAGAGGCTTCCTAAAGGGATGTAATTATAAGGAACAAGGATGTTACAATAACTTAGAATTGAGGGCAAAGTTCAGACGAATATGGGAACATTTCCAACAATTATGTAGTGGCTTATGATAACGATAAGCCTATGATCCCATACTCATATGTTAAGTATTGGGAGCTTGGTTCCCTTAAGAAATGCATTAAATATTGTACCGTCATCTTATTCCTCTCACGACGCGTGGCAGTCCTCCCCGGCCAGCTGGACCTCATTGCCCATGTGCCCGCCACGTGGGCGAGATCATGCACCCGCAGAAACAGCTCGGGTAAGGAGCGGGCCCCCGAACCACACCCAGAGCGGGCTGACCATGTCAAAACCCGAGCTAACGGCTACGTTTGGACCCGTCTACCAGGTCTTTCCCACGTTCCCATTGTAGACCGGGCTTCTCGGACGAGGACCAGGTCACCGCTCCAGGTGGCTGGGGAATCCCGTAAGAACCGCCCTCACTTCCCTAGGCTGGGGGACGGATAAAAGGGGGGCTGCAACGGTTCATAAGGCATCACATTCATTTTCCAACAGAGAAAAAACCCTAGCCAAGCTCGTGAGTCAAAACATCGCTCAGGGGGTTGGTACTGTTGTTCAACTAGCAGGAACAGTTGGCGCCCACCGTGGGGCCTGGTAAAACGTTCCCAGGCCTCAGTTTTTCTTAACCAAACACTCAAACAAGCCGAATCATCCAGCTCGTAATGGCCGGATCCCGAAACAACAACACCGATCCGGATGCCGTTACCGCCATGCAGCTCCAGCTAGAGGAACTGCGCCAACAGAATGAGGCACTCCAGGCCTCCGTCCAAACTCTTCAAAAACAGCAACATCAGGAGCAGCAAGACGACCAAGAGGGTCCAGAACTAGAGGATCCCCAGCCCCTATCCGCCGAGATCTGGAACGCACCGGTCCCGGAGAATTTCAAACCCCCACACCTCGCTTCATTCGATGGGAAATCAGATCCCACCGAACATCTGACGGCGTTCAACACTCAGATGGCGATCATAGGAGCGGCGGACTCCTTGAAATGCAAATTGCTCGCAGGAACCCTCAAGGAGGCAGCCCTCAGGTGGTACATGGGTGTGCCTCGCTTTTCCATAACCAGCTATCCCGATTTCGCCAGGCGGATGGTACACCAATTCACAGCTAGCAAGCATAGAAAGGTCTCGACCACCAGCCTTTTTAACGTCCGACAAGGACCCCACGAGCCGTTAAGGGAGTACCTCGCCAGGTTCAACGAAGCTACTATCAAAGTCGCCAGCCCCAACCAGAAAATTTTCGTCGGAGCTTTCCAGAATGGATTGAGAACCGGCCAGTTCAATGAGTCCCTGGCCCAGAAACCAGCGGATTCTATGGAGGAAATCTTAGCCCGGGCGGAGTGTTACATCAAGGGCGAAGAGAGCAATGTGGAGAAGAAGGCCCGGGATGCACGTGAAAGGAGTTTTGGGGGGAATGAATTTCATAGCCCCAGGAAGAATAGCTACCTTCAGCCGATGCGGGGATCTTTCAAGTCACCGGCCAGAAGGCCGTTAGAAAGCTTTACGCCTTTGAATCAGAGGAGAGAGCGCATTCTGCAGGAGGTCCTTCATACGGGTTTGATTCCTCAACCACCGGCATCGCGATCTGAAGTAATGGGAAATGATCCTGAGAAGTGGTGCAAGTACCATAAAGCCAGGGGACATCACAACGACGACTGTAGAGTCTTAAAGCGGGAGATCGAGAAGTTAATACAGGAAGGACATCTGAAGGGCTACGTCAGAGGAGGGCAGGGTTCCAGCCAGAGAGGGAACCAACGCAGGCCACAGGATCCCCCATCAAGGGGTGGCGAGGACCCCGGGTCAGGCAGAGGCAATAGCAATCCACACGCCCGCGTAACCATCAACACCATTGCAGGAGGATTTGCCGGGGGAGGCGAGACTAACTCCTCCAGAAAAAGGTATGCTCGCCACGTGATACACATCGACAGTTTGGAAGGCATGGGAATGCCCGTCCCAGAAGCTGATCCTGAACTCACTTTCTCCAGTAAAGATTTTGCGGGAATTCTCCCTCACGAGGACGACCCTTTGGTGATCAGCTTACAGCTTTTGAACTGTGTGGTGAGAAGGGTGTTAATTGATCCAGGAAGCTCGGCGGACATCCTGTACTACGACGCCTTCGAGAAGTTGAACTTGGGCGCGGAGTTGTTGCAGCCGTTCAACGGGTCCTTAGTTGGATTCGTGGGAGAGCAGGTGCAGGTACGGGGGTATATAACCATGAGGACATTATTCGGCGAGGATGAAAGCGCCAGGCCCGTCTCAGTCAGATACCTGGTGGTGAATGCACCCTCGTCCTATAACAATCATAGGGCGTCCTTCACTCAACCAGTTGTCAGCAGCAATATCAACGCTCCACCTCACCATGAAGTACCCATTGCCCAATGGTAAGGTGAGTGTGGTCAAAGGAGATCAGAGGACGGCCAGGAAGTGCTACCAGGACAGCCTAAGAGTTCGGAAACCAGACCACTTTTCGTCTGGGCGGGGTCCCAGCCCCTCAAACGCCCAGGATGTCAATTTTGTAGATTTGGATCCACGAGAGGAATACGTCGAGGAAAGGCTGACCCCCATCGAGGACCTTAAGGAGATACAGATCGGCCCTCAGGCTTCTCAAACTACTAAAGTTGGCACGGCTTTGACAAAGACTGAGGAGGAGGAGATAGTTCGCCTTCTGAGAAGAAATTTGGATTTGTTTGCATGGAGCCCATCCGACATGCCCGGCATCGATGTGAATGTGGTATGTCATCATTTGGCGGTGGACCCAAAGGTGAAGCCCGTGGTCCAGAGGAAAAGGAAAATGGGAGAGGAAAAGCGGAAGGCAATGGATGAAGAGGTGAAGAAGTTGAGGGCGGCCAGGTTTATCAGTGAGATTAAGTACCCGACCTGTTTGGCCAACGTCGTGCTGGTGAAAAAGAGTTCGGGTAAGTGGAGGATGTGTGTCGACTTCACGGATCTGAACACAGTGTGCCCTATGGATCCATACCCTCTCCCCGCCATTGACAGACTGATAGATGGTACTTTAGGATATAAGACGCTGAGCTTCATGGATGCGTACTCAGGATACAATCAAATTCGGATGGATCCCTTGGACGCCCCCAGAACCGCGTTCATGACCAACGCGTCCAACTACTTTTACCAGGTAATGCCATTCGGATTAAAGAATGCCGGCGCCAGTTACCAGAGGCTGATGGACAGAGTCTTCGCCGACCAGATAGGGCGAAACCTGGAAGTGTATATTGACGATATGGTGGTGAAGACCGCGGAGGAGGAAAGTCATTGCCAAGACCTTGAGGAAATCTTGGGATGTGTAAGAAAGTACAACATGCGTCTAAACCCCTCCAAATGCTCATTTGGGGTTCAGGCGGGAAAGTTTTTGGGATACATGTTAACCAAGAGAGGGATAGAAGCCAACCCAGATAAATGCCAGGCTATCATCGACATGAGGAGCCCCACGTCCGTCAAGGAGGTCCAGCAGCTCACAGGGCGTCTGGCGGCGTTGTCTCGTTTTTTGTCGTGTGCGGGAGACAAAGCTTTTCATTTCTTCACGACGCTCAGGAAGGGGGAGAGGTTCGAATGGACGGCCGAATGCGAGGACGCCTTCATTAAAGTCAAGTCTTTCCTGGCCACTCCTCCAATTCTAACGCGCCCGGATAAAGGCGTCATACTTTACCTATACTTGTCGGTGACAGAGCACGCTCTGAGTTCAGTTCTTGTCCAAGAGAAGGAGGAGGGCGAAAAGCCGGTGTACTTCGTTAGTAGGGTGTTTAAGGGCGCGGAGCTGCGATACCAGAAAATTGAGAAGCTAGTTCTAGCGTTGGTAACCACGGCGAGGAAGCTACCCCCTACTTCCAGGGTCACTGGATCGTGGTGAAAACCAACCACCCGGTTCGGCAGGTTTTGAAAAAGCCAGATTTGGCAGGGCGCATGGTGTCATGGTCCCTGGAGCTGTCCGAATATGATATCCAGTTCGTCCCCAGGGGCAGTATCAAATCACAGGTGTTGGCAGATTTCTTGGTAGAGTTGAGTTCACCCGCTGAGGCCCAGTCACCTTTCGTATGGATCTTATCAGTAGACGGAGCATCCAACCTGAAGGGGAGCGGTGCAGGGATCGTGCTAGAAGGCCCGGATGACATCCTGATCGAGCAATCCCTAAGATTCGAGTGGAAGGCAAGCAACAACCAAGCTGAATATGAGGCCCTAATAGCTGGAATGCAACTTGCTCGAGAGATGGGTGCCACGAATCTCAGGGCGCGGAGTGACTCGCAGCTAATGACCAATCAGATTGCAGGAGAGTATCAGACGAAGGACGGACAGCTGACGAAATACTTGAAGAAAGTGCAAGAGTTGGCTCAAAACTTCACATTTTTCGAGGCGACCTATGTGTCGCGCGAACAGAACTCCCGTGCCGACATCCTTTCAAATTTGGCCAGTACCAAGAGATCGGGACACAACAGGACGGTGATTCAGGAAACATTGGCAGCCCCCAGCACGGAAGCAATGATGGTGGGCGCTGTCCAGGCCGAAGATGGAGGATGGATGACACCAATTGTAAAATATTTGGAAGGTAATTGGTCGCCTGCTTCAGACGAGGAGGAACAAAAGATGAGGAGGCAGTGTGCGAGATATACCATGCAGGCGGGTAAGTTGTATAAGATGGGTGTGGCGACACCGATGCTGAGATGTCTGGCCGAAAGTGAAACGCGGCTGGTGCTCTTGGAGGTTCATGAGGGCGTATGCGGAAGTCATATAGGCGGTAGGGCCCTCGCCAATAAGATCGTTCGCGCCGGGTACTACTGGCCTACCCTGTTAAAAGATTGCGCCGATTATGTCAAGAAGTGTGACAAGTGCCAGAAGTTTGCTTCTCTCCTCCATGCGCCGGCCAAAGTCTTGCATTCCGTCACCTCGCCATGGCCGTTCTGCCAGTGGGGCGTTGATATTCTCGGCCCTTTCCCTTTAGCGCCAGGTCAGCTGAAATTCTTGATTGTTGGGGTTGACTACTTCACTAAATGGATAGAGGCGGAGCCCGTAGCAAAGATCACTGCCGAAAGAGTTAGGCGTTTTTATTGGAAGAAAATCATCTGCCGGTTTGGTCTGCCCAGGTGCATTGTATCCGATAACGGGACGCAGTTCGCCAGCAAGACTGTCAGAGACTTCTGCAGCGGCCTCGGGATCCAAACAAAGTTTGTGTCAGTTACTCACCCCCAGGCGAATGGACAGGCCGAGTCCGCCAACAAGGTAATTTTGAACGGGCTCAAGAAAAAGCTTGATGACGCCAAAGGTCTTTGGTCAGAGCGACTACATGAGGTAAACCCAGTTTAATTGAACACATCCTAGTGTATTTTGCAAATGCTAGTCTGTCTGCAGCTTAATGGGATACATCCTGTTATATTTTTGAAAACGTTACTTTGGTCCGATTAAGTATTTTTTGTGTTGCTCATGTCATTACTGAGTGTTCAGGTACTTTGGTCGTATCACACGATACCCCACTCATCCTTAAACGAGACGCCGTTCAGAATGGTATACGGGGCGGAGGCAATGCTGCCCGTAGAAGTCGATACGCCCACGTGGCGTAGGGAAAATTTTAATGCTGAAGGTAAGGACGCAAATTTTTGCCGGGGATATCTTCTGGGATGACGCCTACACTATATATATTCGCATCATTTATGAAACTACTCGACTAACAATGTTTATTTCAGAAATCTTTCAACTAACGCTGTTTGTTTTGTAAGATAACGAAATTGGCCAAGCATGCGACTTGGATATGCTGGATGAAATAAGGGAGGCCGCCCACATCCAGGAATTTGCTGCGAAACAAAGGGCCGCCCGGAAGTACAACTCGAAGGTGGTTCCCAGGGACATGGGAGAGGGCGATCTTGTCCTACGGCAGGTGGTGGCGCCAACCAGGATGGGAAAGCTGTTTCCAAATTGGGAGGGGCCTTACAGAGTCCGTGAGAAGCTGCCCGGCGGTGCCTATAAGCTGGAGGAGTTATCCTGGAGCGTGGTCCCAAGAACGTGGAACGCCGTCCATCTGCGTCACTATTACAGTTAATTATTCTTTTGATTAAATTGTAACTTGTTTCTCGTACGTTTGCAAAGTCGGGCGAGCTCCCGCATGACATTTTGTAATTTTGCATTGGTATTTAATAAGGTTCTAGGGTGGCACTCTTTTCCCCTGCAAGGGCAGGGGTTTTTAACGAGGCGCCCCAGTTCTTCAATAAGCATCTTGGTATATGATTATGAAAGACCTACTATTTTAAGGCGGTAAGACCCCTGCGGCGCTAAGACCTACTATTTTAAGGCGGTAAGACCCCTGCGGCGCTAAGACCTACTATTTTAAGGCGGTAAGACCCCTGCGGCGCTAAGACCTACTATTTTAAGGCGGTAAGACCCCTGCGGCGCTAAGACCTACTATTTTAAGGCGGTAAGACCCCTGCGGCGCTAAGACCTACTATTTTAAGGCGATAAGACCCCTGCGGCGCTAAGACCTACTATTTTAAGGCGGTAAGACCCCTGCGGCGCTAAGACCTACTATTTTAAGGCGATACGATCTCTGTGGCACTAATACCTATAACCACGTGGCCCTAGGCCAATGCGCTTGCCCTTGCACGCTCAAATCGAAATCAATGCAAGTTGAAAGACGAACATTTGGAAAAAAATTAGAGTACGTTCCATTCAAAAGATGATCAAGTGAAAGTTAAGGGCGCAAAGCGCAAGCTACAGTTAAGATAAAATCAGAGTGTCAAAAGGGCGTTACATGAATAGCATTAGGGGTTTACAAACCAAAAAGAAATAAAACCTAAGCCACTCCTCGTCCACGATCTTCCCGTCCACAACAGTCCGGAATAGGCCGATTTCTTCCAGGGAAGCTTCTGGGTACAGGCAGGCCACCTGGGCCTTCGCCCGCTCAAAGCCCTTCTCCTCGGCCAGGACACTCTCTTCCTCAGATGCCTCCAGTTTCGCCCTCAGATCCGACATCGCCGCTTGATGCGCCTCGGTCAGTGCGGTTCTCTCTTCAGACATAACCTTGGCCGCTTCCTCTGCTTTGGCCTTGGCAGACTCAGCCGTCTCCAGATCTTGGCGCACTGAAGCGAGTTTCTCCTCCGCCGCTTTCCTTGCCTCCTCAGACGCATTGAGAGCGCTTTGCATCTGCGCCAACGCGCTCTTGTGCTCCGCCCTTTGCGCCTTCTCCTTCGTCTCGAGGGCGGAGAACTCCTCTGTCATCACCTGGCCCAGCAGGGCGCCCTTTAGGAGGTGGACGCCCATCATCTTCTGTACTTGGGAGAACTCCATGGTTTTAAGTCTCTTCCTGTCGTATTCAAAGTTGAAGTTCTCCCGCATAAACCCGTCGTAAACAAAGTTGGCGTCCCATAGCGAAGGGGGGGTATCTGTCACAAGGCGGGTAGCAAAATGTTAGTCCATAGTAGAAGTACAAAGAGAGTTATAAATAAAATGACAGGAGTTCGGTTTACCAGTTTCCATTTCTTGAGAGGTCTGGGGTTGAGGGGGTTGGCCCTCATCCGCCCGTTTCCTCTTCCCTTTGGGCAGCATCGTGGCATCTGCTGCAGCCACGACCCGGGATGGGATGGCGTCGATGGCGCTCGCCTCCCCTGGTACTGCGGTGTCACCGGCGTCCCCGGCTTTGCGCTTCTCCCGCGTCATCAGGCCGGCGGGGTCACTCCTCCCACGAACGTCGCCTTCTTCGGCCCTTTTCCTTTTCGCCCGCTCCAGGGCCAGCTTCTTCTCCGCTGCGGACTTCGGCGCCATCGAATCTGCTTAAAAATCAAAGAACTCATGTCAGCTAAAACGCAAACTTAACTACTGAACGGCATCGCCCACAATGGGTACGAGTGCTACCTATGTATTCGCCAAGAGCCACGGGGTCATGTTCTCTGTGGATAAGCTCCTTTACGCTCAGAACCTCCATGTGCTCCAGGAAGTCAACTACGTCTTTCTCCGCATCGCTCAGCATGTCGTAGTCGTAGCCCGATACAGACAGGGGGTCGCCGGACCAATATAAAGGAAACCCCTCATCGCCGCCTTGGTCCTTGAAGACGGGAACAGAGGAGTCCAGCCCCTTTACTTTAAAAAATTTCCTCTTCCAATTTTTGTAGTTGTTTGCGAAGAGGGCGAACAGACCCCGTCCCTGCTGCGAGTTAATGGACACCCACGAACCTTTCCCCACTCCTTTGGTACAGTAGAAGGAGAGAAATGCGCCCACAGTGGGCGCCAAACCCAAACCTTGGCATAAAACTTCGAAGCCTCTGACGTATGCCCAGCCGTTAGGGTGAAGTTGAGATGGCGCTACATTTATAGCCTTAAGAAGCGCAGCTTCGAAGGACGTGAAGGGAATCCTTACTCCCAAATCCGTGATGGCACAGGCGTACATATAGAACGCCTCATCTGGCACCCCTCGTGGACGACGCATGTAGACCTTTTCCCCTTGGACGCAGGGTTCGGTGACAACATCCGCTTCATCTCCCGTAGAGGACACCGCCTGATTCTCCCGGAACTCCGCCACCCTCTTTTCGGTGCTGAACAAGGAGGACTGGGCGGCCACATTCTCGTCCACCCACTCGGCGCCCGTTTCAGATCCCGCCATTTTCCCCTCTCGCTCACCAGGTCCTGAAGAAAAGAGAATAACTACATCACTATCATGGCTACTGCTACTAGAAGCACTTAACTCTGAGAAGAGGGGGGCAACACCGTCGTCGCTGTCAGAGCTCACCTCAGAAGCGACGAGGGGGTGTCCAAAGTATTGTCGATCCACGAGCGCCCAGTCTACCGTCCCATCCGCCCTTCGGGCGGCCCGAATGGCCGCATTCCACACTTTGCGTCGCTCCTCCAAGAGGGGAGAACCCACTGAGTTACCCTCACTATCACACTCCCGTATCACTACCATTTTTCCCTCTTTACAAACGTTTAAGAAGCGTAAGCGTAAAATGAGAGGAGTAAGGAGGTTACCTGTTCTTACAAATAGGAAGTAGGTTGCAAAGTTCGCCGGCGTGCTAGCGGAAGACAGTTACAGGTGATAGGTTCGAAGGAACGGACAAGCCCTATTTATAAGCAGGGGGCCTCGAGTTGCGTACGCGGTCTGAAACGATGCGAGATCGAACGGTGCAAAAGGCCCGTCTTTTCAGTGCTGTGCGGCTTGATCTGCATCGAAGCAAGGGAAAGCAGGCGAATCCTCAGCCGTTCAGATGTTGGTACGAACGGTCGTTACTCATCCACCGTTGGATTTCAATTAAATGACCCACGCGCTAATAGGGTGTAGGCATCCACAGGACACTAGGATGGGGAACAACCACTGAAGCAGTTAGCAGACCGCCAATTCTCACTACAGGCCGGTATTTCATGACGCCACATATCAGACACTCGCTCGGCTCCGCTGGACGATTCTTGTAGTCGCCCACTAAGCTAAAACCGAGCATATTATTAATCACTTCGCCTCTTCGAGACTTGTGCTTGGGGGCTGTGTACCGTCATCTTATTCCTCTCACGACGCGTGGCAGTCCTCCCCGGCCAGCTGGACCTCATTGCCCATGTGCCCGCCACGTGGGCGAGATCATGCACCCGCAGAAACAGCTCGGGTAAGGAGCGAGCCCCCGAACCACACCCAGAGCGGGTTGACCATGTCAAAACCCGAGCTAACGGCCACGTTTGGACCCGTCTACCAGGTCTTTCCCACGTTCCCATCGTAGACCGGGCTTCTCGGACGAGGACCAGGTCATCGCTCCAGGTGGCTGGGGAATCCCGTAAGAACCGCCCTCACTTCCCTAGGCTGGGGGACGGATAAAAGGGGGGTTGCAACGGTTCATAAAGCATCACATTCATTTTCCAACAGAGAAAAAACCCTAGCCAAGCTCGTGAGTCAAAACATCGCTCAGGGGGTTGGTACTGTTGTTCAACCAGCAGGAACAAATATGAAAAGCTCATAGCAAATTATTAGACGTACTTTCAAGTACATAAGTTAAGACTTAATGAGAATGAGAATGCACCTAAGATAGCATGATTAAGATGCACTCAATTAAGTGTGCGTATGCACAAGGAAAGATTTAAAGATCAAAGTTAAGAACCTATTATAGGTTAAGCATTTAAGAATGATTTACTTAAAGAATGCATTAGATATGCATAAGTTATAAGTTATATGTTATATGTATATATACAAAGAATAAGAACAAAGTAATTAAATGACTAGATGTGTCTCCTGTAGGCTCATTAGTGAGTATACAGGGGGTTCCTGTGAAGTACCGCCTTAAATGGTAGCCGGAACGGTGAAGTAACCGCTCGTGAGGGCAGCTATACATCCAAGTCATGAAAGTTAATGTGTCTCCTGTAGTCTCGCTAGTTAGAATACAGGGGGTCCCCGTGAAGTACCGCCTTAAATGGCAGCTGGGACGGTGAAGTAACCGCTCGCGAGGGCAGCCACACAAAGTAAGAGGAGTCTGGTGTTAGCCTGATATGATAGGAATTTCACCGGTAAGAAGGGAGATGTACTTCGGGGTTACTCCACCCGGATGCACTCCGAAAAATGAACTCAGATAAATATTGTTTGTTCAACGCTGACTTACTAACTTTATAATTAAGAATGATGTAAAGTAATACTTATGAATTATTATGAGAATATGATGATTAGTCAGCAAAGAAAGAAAGTGATCATAGGATGTCCCCAGATCACTAAGTATGAGTTTAAGTTAAAGATATGATTGAGACAAATAGCGATCCTAGGTTTCCCCTTGATCGCGAAATAAGTAGAGAATGACGGCGATCGTAGGAATCCCCAAGATTGCCAAGAGTAGGCACGGCGACCCTAGGTTTCCCCCGTGGTTGCCAACAGTAGGTTGGGCTGGAGCTCACTGAGACATTATGTCTCATCCCAATCCTTCTGGTGCAGGTTTACAGGTAAGCAAGAGGTTTTCAGACGAAGTTCTTCAGGAAGACGCTGGATGAAGTGCAGTTGCTCGTCATGGACAAGCTCAGGAGGTTGTCAGATTATATATGTATATTAAAGTGTATTCTATGATATTTGGATAATTGTATAAACGAGCCAATTGTACTCATTCAGTTGTATTGTATATATTATTATTATTGAAAATTTTAATGTATCCGGTATCAGACTAATACACATGCTAAATATTCTAGATAATTTAGTATGGGTGTTACAATTGGTATCAGAGCAGGTCGATTCAGACCGTGCCTTGGGTCATTAAAAACAATTACATTCATAACAGTCTCCTTCACTGTGATAATAGTTTGTCATACATACAAAATCCTAAATCTATTTCAAATACAATTGACCCAAAAATGCAGACTTATTGCACATAAACATTGTAACCAACACAATATTCACCCCAAAGCATATAAGCCCAAACACCATTGACATCTTCAATTGCTTTCTTGTACCAGTCAGTGCCAATTTCATCTTCAAGTTTTTCTTCTTAAGCTTTTCAATCAACATATCTCTTTCATCAACAATATCATCATCCAACCACCTACAATGGTTACAGCCAGGGTCCAATTTGTTTCGATTATTTCTACAGCCCCAGAATTGTTTCCCATAATTTGGATTCATTATATCAGTCACAGTTTTCAAAACCTCAATATCCTTACAACCACATTCTTTATTAGATCTTCTCAACACAGACCCAACAGTTGTGGAGTTTGACCTTTGTTGAACCCTGTTGTTGTTATGGCTTCTAGAGCTTTGGCTTGCACTAGACATAGTAAAACTCAAAGAAAACTCACCAGGAAGAAGGAGGAAATTGAGAAGGAAGAAGAAGGATTATTATGATAGTTGTTACTAATATTTTATAAGCAATTCAAACCATTTTGAAATTTTATGAGCATTCTTGACAGTTTATAAGGCAGATTCATCATCAAAGTTGCATCCAAAGTACGGATTGTCAATTTCTTTCATGTCTTCGTCTGATGAATTTTCAACACTCTCTGAACAAGAGCTACTCTCCATAGCGTATACAATAGAACATACGAAATAATTTAGTACACAGGATAAACATTTCTTATACCTTTCGTAATTACAAAAATTCTAAATAACTTCTTCACTCCAACATACCTGAGAACCTTCCCCATCATTTTCGCTTATATGACCTTCTAAGAAAATATCTAGAATTTCATGATAATCCATTAACCAGCTGCCAACACCTAAAATTTAATATATAAACATACATAAATTCAATTAGATACATTCATTCATTCAAATTTAGAATTGAATTTATGCTTCATGACTAATATATGTAATTGCGGTTTTTAAAATCGAAGAGGCAATAAAATTGGTCGAAGTTAGAGCGAGAAAATGCAAAAAAAAAAGCATCAAGTTTGATGATTTTAGGAGGAAGAGCACGGTCCGTGCGTTTATAACGCACGACCGTGTGTTTTTTATTAAAATCTAGACAATAAAAAAAAATAAAGCACAGTCCGTGCTTTTTAATGCACGGTCCGTGCTTTTTAATACACGACCGTGCTAAAAAAATATGATTGTGTTTTTTTTCCAGCAGGTTAACAACTGGCTATTGCCTATTTTATTCTAATTTGTGCACGATACACAAATTTGTGTAGGGTGCATAGTAAATGCCACCGTAAATGTGTAATGATCGAAACTATATTGTGGTGAATGTCATAATCAGACATTAACCAGCAAATTGACCATAACATTATTTCTTTTTTTGTGCACCATACAAAAGATTGCTTTTTGTATGGTAACCTTAACCCACAGCATTACCTTATCACTAATATTAAATGGCACTTCAACAACCAAAATGAACCTTGTTAGGAAAAAAAATTCTTAAGAGAAAGAAAAAAAATTTTAAGGGTAAGAGAGAGAGAGAGAAAGAACCATATGTACACAAATTCACGGGAGTGTATGTATGATTCAAGAAAAGGTTTCACCAGAGTGTACACAAATTGAATTTAATGGGTTAGTTTTTTCTAAAGCATATTGAAAATGTTATACTAGTGTCTCCCTGCTGATTTTGTTTCTTTCAGGCTTCTGCTTGCAATTGGAGAAAGAAAGATCCATAAAGTAGTTGCATTTCATATGCTGCTGATTTGAGAAGGGAGAAGATTCTTTGTTGTGTATCAGAAGCGAGGTAATCAAGCAATCATATTTTTTTTAGAATTATTCTTTTTTATAAAAAAATATTAAGTTTCTTCTTAAAAAAAAACTTTTATTGTGGTGATAATTTTTTATCAATTTTTTAATTATTTACTATTTGTTGCCTTAAATAAATATTAGGTTTGAATGGAAAAAAAACCTATAAATGTCTTTAATTCTCAATTTTTGGGTTTGAGTTTGAATGTGCGAAGATGATGAATACTTTTTGGGTTTGAAGATGAGGATAGAGATAAATATGATGTTTTTTTTTTCTTTTTTGGGTTTTTTATTTTTAATAAAAAATAGTTGAAAAATAATATTTTTTGCTAATTTGGATGTGACACACAATAGTACTCTTTGACAATGTTGGATGGAAAAAAGACAACAATGTAAATGTTGTATAAAGGTCAATTTGGTATTTAAAAAACATGAAGGACTAATTTAATACAAACAACAAACTTAAAGGAGTGCATGATTCATTTATTATTTAACTTTTTCAAAAAGTAATAAATTTATACATTTTTGAATTTGTATATTGTTAATGATAATATAGGTGAATCTTCTACACCAGGAAAAAAAAGGTGGTTATTCTATAAAAAAAAATATAGATGATTAAAAAAGTCAGTATATTTCCATCATGTATTTTTTTTCCTATTCCTTATTTTGGTTTTGGTGTAATATTCTTGTGTACATTGGTTCATGCCCCTTATCCTGACTTGTATTGTTTTTGTGCCTTTATAAAAAAACAAACTATATTCCCATTATACTCCCTCCGTCCCAAAATATAAGCAAAAATTGGTCAACAAAAGTTAATGTATTTGGTTCAAAATTTGTACCAAATACATCAACATATGTTGACTCATTTTTGCTTATATTTTGGGACGGAGTAGTATTTGTTATCTTTTATTGTAAAAAATATTTAAAATAATTAGGAGTAGGTTTGTAATAAAAATTAATATAGTTAAAGAGAGTCTTCTGATAATTTTCCGCCCCCGGTTTAATTTCCGTATAAAGAAATATAATTAATTTTGTATGGGAAAAAGATATTATGAGTTGTTTTACAAAATTGTTCGTAATAAATGTCATGGGAAATATAAATTAAAGGATTGAAAAAAAAGAGAGTAAAAATAATTATAGGTATAATAGAAAAAATAACATTAATAATTCATTGATACGGTAAAGCAACTTATAATTTGTGATATTTTTTTTTTTCAAAACGACTTATTATAATTTTAGACGGAGGGAGTATTTGGTTTGACAAGTCGGTCCATATGAATTAGTCTCTTTTTGATAACTCTATATCAACATTTGAGTCCTCATACTCTCGTTTATCGTTGAACTGGATCATCTATCATTGATGGAGGTACTCAAGAATATTGACCTACAGTGTTGGATCTAATGACAACTGATTATCATACACAAATCTCCTATATTAAGAAAATATAGTCATCATCATATGAAAACGAAGCAAGAAGATCACACACATTTATCATCATACAACTAGCAACACATTACTAACTTAACATATCATCAACACATCTTATTTCAATTCTTACATATTCCCACCACAATAAGGTTTACTCGTCTATTCTATCAATCATCACCTAGTACCGAATACTAATCATGATGGTATAATTCGTTAATCTCTTAACATGATAGCTTATATTAAGGCTTAATTAATCCATACATAATAGCCTTTATCATTTAAGAAAACATGATAGCCTTTATTAGCAACATATTAATCCTTTTATATCAGTATTATCAATACATAAACATTACCAAGATTCTAACTCACCCTTAATCGATTAACTAAGTCCCTTAGTTAAACAATAACTTTTTTTTTTTGAAAGAAGTTAAACAATCACCTAATCAATTAACTAAGACCCTTAGTCATTTAAATCAATGTTTAATTGATTAGCTACGACTCTTAATCGATTGAATTAATATCAAAATTTAATCATGACTTAGGTATTATATTATATGGTTATGATTAGAGGTGTCAAATGGCCCAGTCTGGCCCAGCCCGGTCCTGCCCGAGAGGCCCAACAATATAAATGGGCCAATCTGACCCATTTTATTTGTAATTGGGCCACATATTCTAGAGCCCGGCCCGAAGGCTATGGGTCAGCCAGGCTCAGGTCGTTTTAATTTTCTTTTTTTAAATTTATTCACTTTTTTATGTATTTTTTTTATATTAGTTACTCACAACTATCTTATTGCGAAAATATGATTAGATGGACATAGAAGTGTAAATAATTTTTACATTGACATTGAATATAAATTAAACTCGAGATTTATTCCTTAAATTGAATAAAATTAATAATTTATAAACTTTAGAATTTTAAAATTTGAGTTAAATTCATCCATTTTTATTAAGTTTACTTATTTAAATATTTTTTATTAATAAATTTTAAATTAGTTGATAATTTTTTCAAAAAATATAGTGTTTTTTAACAAAAATAAAATGGAAATATTGATAGTGGGCCATACCGAAGCCCGATGGGCTAGCCCGGTCCGACCCTATTTTATTCGAGCCAAATGGGATAGGACCAAAAAACCCGAGTGCATTTTGGGCTAACGTTTTGAGGCCCGGCCTAAAATGTGGGCTAATAAGCCGGCCCATTAGCCCGACCCATTTTTTACAATTCTAGTTCTGATTATCACTTAGTCGATTAACTATTAGATCTAATCAATTATTACAAGGCGTAATAGATTACTTAACAAATACAATCAATTGTCTCGATTAAAATCATAACGTATCACCACTTAGCCATTTGTAGAAATTTAACCATTTAGTAAATTATTTTAACCATTTGTAGAAATCATAACGTATCATCATTTAATTGATTATTCTTACCATTTAGTAAATTATTTTAACCAACTAATTGATTATTAGAAATTTAATTAATTATCCAATACCATTTAATCATTATTTTTTTTGTTAAGTAATTTAGTGGCTAAAATTCACCTTTTAAGGTAAATAAGGGTGGTGTCTGGAGTTCGATTATTTAATTAAACATAATGGACACAATTTTAGCAAAATCATTCATAACAGCCATATCATTGTCAACAAGTTATATCCGGGGCCGTCTCAACCATTATTTATATCTAAAAGGAAATTTAAGAATTGAGCCTTTTTAAAATTAATGTTTTTCTCAATGTAAATTTAATTTTCTGAACTTTTTAAGATGCAAAATTGTTTATTAAATTATCATGATGGATTTAATTTAAAATTTCATTTTCAATTAATAATAAAGTCAATCAATTTCATATTTGTTGAGACATTGCCAATTTTAGATAAGATTTTATAAATTATAATTTTGAAAAACTACGTTCTCGAGAAGCAACAATTACAAGAATTATTAACATTGTTCCATAAGCAATATTTGCATATGGAAAGGAATCAATTCCTTTTACATAACTAAGTATATAAATTGATGTATCATTTTGTACTTGTATAATTTTTTTAAAATGTTTTTCAACATTTTTCTCATATTCCTTTAGCTTAGCAGCTGCAACTTCAAATGTTTCATCATCAGATGAACATTTAGCTGCTAGGACACTGTAATCTGGGTGAACTACGTTTAAAGGGATGAAAGGGTTAAAGGGAGTTGAAGGTTTAATGGGGGAAGGTGTTTGTTCTGGTGAGGGTTTGTATCCAATGGTGAACTACGTATCCAATGGTGAGGGTTCATTATCCCCACCATTGCATATATTTTGTGGCAAGTTGTAAATAAAGTTTATGCAAGTCTTAATATTTTAGAAGGTTATCCAACTTCTAGCTAAAAGAATACGACATGTTGCTATCATGTATTAGTATGCCGCCCACTCCCACATTGGATACGTCTGTTTCCACCAAGAATCAGAGACGGTCCCACATAGACTAGTATGCAGGCCTTGGCCCTCACCACTTAAAAAAACTGTAACACCCGGGATTCGGATCCGGGATTCGGCATCTGGGCCCCCGCGATCCCCCGCAATGTACTCATGGACTTCTCCACCCCCATGTGGAGTTTCATGCCTTCCGTGGGAATCGAACCGTGTACCTGGGGCTTAAGTACAAGTTCTATGCATTCCCACTACCAATTGAACTTACATTGAAAATGAGAAAATCATTCAATGTTTCTAGAATATGAAAAACTGTAGAGAATAATTATGATGTATAATGATTTTTTTAAATGAAATGTTGTATAATTTTTAAATATATGCATATTTTACTTCTGCAAAATTATATATATGTTGCCTACACTACTTGCAATTTCTGGATCCGTCTCTCCCAAGAATCGTATGGTGAAATCTGGAAGACATATGACCGACGTCTTAATAGTTTAGAAGGTTATTCATTCGATCGATACACATGATGGTAACATGAAAAAACAAAAATATTTGAAAACAAAAATAAAAATGGAAGGCAAAAAATGATGGGATAAATTAAGAAAGAACATGAAAGGGGATGAGATTCAACAAATGCCAAGTATTATCGACAATTTTTTTTTTTGAAAATACAGGTTGTCTTTAAAGATCTTGTAACTAACATACTTTATTTCATCTATGTTTATAATAGAAAATTGTTTTTCCCACTTCATACAAAGCTAAGAAACACTAGTATTTTACATTTTTAACCCCATCGGCAGTTAACTGCCGCCGGATCCTTCCCATCGGCAGTTAACTGCTGATGGGAAGGAAACCAGCAGTTAGCTGTTGTTGCCATGTTTTGCCTATATTTTCCAAAACTTCACATTTTTTCATCTTAATGTGAACAAAAACGATAAAATGAGTAAACAAAAACGATAAAATGACATGCGATTAAAGTGAAAAAGCTAATAAAAAAAAGACAGCTAATTTTTTAACTTAAAAACTGTTTTTAATTTTTTTAAAAACAGATTTAATTTTAACAAAAACTAATTCTAACATAGTTTTAATTTTAAAAAAAAAAACTGATTTTAAAAAATCAGTTTTTTAAAAACAGATTTAATTTAAAAAAAAAAACTAATTCTAACAATTTTAAAAAAACTGATTTTAAAAAAAAAGTTATTGCAGAAATCAAGATGAAAATGTTGAATTCTCAATAAAAAAAATCTCTGGAAATTGTGGAATACATAAAGCCTAACCAAAGTGTATTAATCTTGTGTAAGTTTAATATATTTTAAAATTCCCAACAACATAGTCACATATAAACAACATGTGAATAAATAGTATAGGTATGATACCAAATTGACAGTTCAAAAAGTAACATGAATAATGTCCATCAAACAACACATGCATTGTTAAAGATGTTGTCGTGGAGAGAGAAAATGTAATCTGGATGGTTTTGTTTTTTTCTCTTCCTTTGGGATACGATGAAAAGACAAAAGAAAATTCATGGATGAAACCACAAAGTTGTCTCATTTGTCGAAGCACACAACTCCTTGAATTTACCTCATCTAAAGTAAGAGTAGAATATACAACACTAGATTAAATATTATCAAGCGATGGGTTCTCTGACTTTAAGCCAATTGATTGGTCATTCAACCACAAATGTTTAAGCAAAAGGTATTTGTTTTGTGGAAGGGAAATGAGTGTGAGATTTCATATTTCATGATCATACTAAGTTGATATGTGGTAGGTTCAAATGGAATGAAATAATAATTAAGGTTAGTAACAGTGGGAAAATGTGTAACAGACTCAATTAATAATTTGTAATAATGGAAGAAAAATGTATGGTGTTGGTTACAAACTCACGATGTAGATATACAAATGTAAAAAGAATCAAATGTATGTAAATATAAGTTTTGTATTTCTAACTTTATTATGTTGAACTTGATTTAGATGGAGGGTTGCCTGACTGATATTAGGAAGGCTCTTGTGAATAAATTGTTAGACAAGGCAATAGAAAAATCACGCTATTTATTTTGCTTCACGTGCATTGTCAAGGAATTCGATGATGAAAAGGTTAAGTTGGAAGCAGAAAGGGCAACTATGATACAACGTTTTGACATGGCAACCCGAAAAGATAAAGATGTTCAATATAATGCTCAACATTGGCAAACACAAGTTGATAAGCTCATTCAAGAGGACACAAAGAAAAAACAGAGTTTTTTTTGGATTTTGCCCTGATTGCATTTGGAGATATAAAAGGGGAGAGGAGTTAGCAACCAAGATAAAAGTGGTTAAAAGTCTAATGGAAAAGGGAGAAAAAATTGAAAATGTTGAAGTCACTCGTTGTCTTCCCGGTGTTGAGCGATATTCTTCTCAGTATTACATTTCATTTAAAAGCAGAGAGTTGAAATACAAAGAGCTTTTGGATGCGCTAAAAGATGACAACAACTATGTGGTTGGATTGCATGGGATGGGGGGTGCTGGAAAAACTACATTGGCAAAAGAAGTAGGTAAACAACTTAAGACATTGGAGCATTTCAAATATGTTATCGATACGACAGTGTCATTTAATGTTGATATAAAAAAGATTCAAGATGATATTGCCGGATCCTTAGGATTGGAATGGGGAGAAATAAATGAATCAGATCGACCTAAAAGGTTGTGGAGCAGATTAACCAATGATGATAAAATTCTTGTGATATTGGATGATGTCTGGGAAAATCTCAATTTTGATGACATAGGGCTTCCAAATAGTGATAATCATAAAGGATGCAAAGTTCTTGTAACCACACGCAATCTGGGGGTATGCAACAAAATGGCATGTGGAAAGACAATTCAACTAGAGCTCTTAGATGAAGAAGAAGCATGGATCATGTTCAAAATGCATGCCGATCTAAGCAATATTTCCTCGAAAAGTATTCTTAGTTTGGGACGTAAAATTGCAACTAAATGCAAAAGATTACCAGTTGCAATTGCTACTATCGCTAGCAGTTTGAGGGGCCAAAAATGTCGTGAAGAGTGGGATGTTGCCTTGAATTGCTTACAAAAGCCGGTGTCCATGGGCAATGTTGATGATGATTTGGTTGACATTTTTAAATGTTTGAAGTTTAGCTATGATTATCTGAAGGATGAAAAAGCAAAGGGAATGTTCCTCTTATGTTCTGCATTCCCTGAAGATGAAGAGATATCTGTTGAACTTCTAACTAGGCTTGGTATAGGAGTCAACCTTTTTGGGGAAGGTTATGACAAATACAATGATGCTCGAAGTCAAGCAATTGTAGCAAAAAATAAACTCCTTAATTCATGTTTACCCTTGGAGACAGAGGAAGGAGATGTGAAGATGCATGACTTGGTTCGGGAAGTAGCCCAATGGATAGCGAACAAAGAGATTCTAGTTGTAGATTTATCTAAAACAAATCAAAAGTCATTGGTTGAAAGGAGTAAGAGTACCAAATATTTGTTATTCCAAGGAAATCTAATGGATTTATATTCCTCTAGGTTTGATGGCTCTAAACTTGAGATTCTAATTGTAAGAATGTGCAAGTGTGAGTTTGAGGATGTTACCACTTCATTCTTTGAAAATATGGTAGGGCTTCGAGTTTTGAATTTATCAAATTCGTTCACACCAGGCAATAAGTCTCTATCATTACCAAAATCAATTCAGTTATTGATGAATATTCGTTCTCTAACAGTTGAAAATGTCAATTTGGATGACATCTCTGTTTTGGGAACCCTGCAAAGTCTTGAAACTCTTGAATTGGATAGTTGTGAAATTGATGAATTTTCCCCTGAAATTGCAAAGTTGAAGAAACTTAGATTGTTGAGCTTGAAAAATTGTCAAATTAGAAGCAATAATCCATTTGAAGTTATCCAGAGATGCCCATCACTTGAAGAATTGTACTTCTGGGATAGTTTCAATGATTTTTGTCAAGAAATAACCTTACCTACATTGCAAAGGTATCATCTCAGTGATCGTTCGTGTGTATTGAATGATTCAATATCAAAATACGTGTCTTTAAAACATAATTATTTCTCAGAAGCAGCATACAAGTATTTGATGCAAACATCAGAGTATCTTCTGTTGGATGGAATTGAGGGATGGAGAAATCTCATGCCAGAGATGGTTCATATAGATCAAGGTATGAATGATCTAATTGAGCTTCGTCTGACAAATATTTCACAACTACAGTGCCTTGTAGACACTAAACATATGGAAAATTTGAAAGAATTGCGAAATGGTCCCATCTCCTTTGACTCAATGAACAATTTAAAGACCGTGAAACTACAAAAATGCTCAAGATTGGTTTCAGTTTTTGAACTGTCCACTTCTCAAAGCTTGCCGATGTTGGAGAAATTGATAATAATTGATTGTGAGAAATTGGAAAACATAATCACAATTGAAGAATCAGCCGACGGTTATAATGATAACAAGAGTTGCTACTCATTGTTTCCAAAGCTGAAAGTTCTTTATATTCAAGAATGTCACCAACTACAATTTATACTTCCAATTTTCTCTGCTCGAGACCTTCTGTTCTTAGAAGTTATCGAAATAAGTTGTTGTCACAAGTTGAAATACATATTTGACCAACACCAAGATGTCAAACTCACATTGCTAAGAACAATGGAGATTGATGATTTGCCAAATTTCATCGACATATTTCCACCCAATGCTTCATCCATTTCCAAGCATGGTTCTAAGCCACAAATACAACTGGGCCCTATCAAAGGCAATACATTCTCTCTGTGTTGTTATAAATACAAACTGAAGAGTACGAAAATCCCATTGGTAACCCTCTCTTCTTTTCTCACTTTCGCTTTTGATAGATAGATGTATCTTATATATTTAATATAGCATTTGTGCATATACAACATGACCATAAAACCGACTTGTAAGGTGTTGGTGCAACATTTGTGGATGGTCAGATCGATATATCATGTTGAAATTCGGGTCTAATTTATCTTTACAAAACCTAATTTGTAAGGTGAAGAGTGTCTCTGCTTTATAAATCTTATCAAGAGTCTCATTTATCCGATGTGGAAGTTGAGTTTTTCCCAATAAATTGCAACCAAGTACTCATGAAATTGTAATATGACAAATTCTTATTTACCTATCCATAAAAGGTGGGTAGAGTTACTCATCTTGAGTTAACACCAATAAAAATCAATATAAATAACATAAATAGTAAAAGACAAATGAATGATTTTGATTGGTGGTAACTCAACATGGATAACTCTACCCACTTTTGTTGATGAATAATGTAGCTGCCATCTTGTAATATTGTATACATTCCTGTGTATCAATAGAAGTTTAAAAAACGTAGAAGCACAAAATTAACTACAGATCATTTAAGCCCATCATTAATTAGGAGTGACATAAGAAAAAAGTCATACATGTTTGCATTTCTTTAACTTATGTGCACACTAGAGGAATTTTTGGTTTAATTTTAAGTTTCTTTTCATTGGAATTTTATAATTACATTGCAGGAATCAAATTCATATTGCCTTGACATATGGAACCGTGCTCAATGTCTTTCAAGACAATCACATATCCTGTGCAATCTTAAAAGGATTAAAATCTCTAATGTTCCGAAGATAAAATCTGTATTTATCCTATCTATAGCTCTAAGAATGTTGGAAACTTTGACAATTGTGAACTGTGATGAATTGAAGCAAATAATAGACAATGGAGATCATAACAGTACTAGTGGCAATAATTTTGGCAGTGTCTTCCCAAAATTGAAATGGCTCCGAGTTATAAACTGTGTGCAATTGGAATACATATTTGCACCCAAGGAATGCTTGGAGTTAGTTAGTGGTGATTTCATCAAGGTATCCCTCTTTTCACATGTCTTTGTTGTTTGTGACATTAATTAACAATTTCCATCTTAGTCGGAGAATGCCATTTCCTCTGAAAATTTCGTAGGGATTGTTTATTTTTTTAAGGCCAAACATTGTATGTCAAAAAAGAAAACACCTAAAAACTTAGCCTAAAACAGTCTACTTTTTTTTTTATATATAGTATAGATATTTTGGATTGGTTGTGCAATCTTATATTATACAATACATATTATGTAACCAATAAAGTATTTATAAATTATAAATCATGGCCCAAGAATAATAACTGTATATATACATTTCATAAATTGAAATTTGAAAGTGTATTATGCTTTAATTTTAGAAATGTTATTACCATACTGCTAATATATTTTGTGCACGTACAAATAGGAATCGAGTGGCAATGAAGAAAACAGACAACAAATGAACTTAAGTTTGGAATCCATTTGGTTGATTGATCTGCCTATGATGACGTGTCTTTTTGTGGGTCTCAAATATTCATTTGTCCTCAAAAACCTTAAAAAGATGATAATCTTTCGATGTGAAAAATTGGAAACTGTTTTCCCTACTTCTGTTTTAAGATGCCTACCACAATTGGTTATTCTAAGAATAGAAGAATGCAAAGAGTTGAAGCATATCATTGAAGATGATTTGGAGGATACAAATTCTCAGTCTTCAAACACATTCTTCCCAAAGCTAGAAACACTGTTTGTAGCAAAATGTGACAAGTTGAAAAATGTCTTTCCAGTCTCCATTTGTAAAGAGTTTCCTGAGCTAAAGGTTATGTTAATAAGAGAAGCAAAAGAGCTAGAGGAAATATTCAAAAGTGATACCAAAACTGAAGTTGAAATTCCAAATCTGAAAGCTGTAGGATTTGCCTACCTACCAAGCCTCTGCCATACCCAGGGAGTTCATTTTCAAACAGTTAAATATCGTTTTGTTCTTGGTTGTCAAAAACTCTCTCTAACTTCAGCAACATCCGACACCCTTCCCGATGATTTTCGCAGCTACAGCGTAGTAGGTACACACTTTACTAAATATATATTACATGTTCGTTGTGAATAGTACATATCATGCAGCAATAACAAATTTCTTCTTATTTCTTGTGATGCTTATCATAATTCATGAATGTGTGTGTTTTACAAAGTCCGTTAGAATATAATGACATGTATATATAGTCACTTTCTATATGAATATATATCCTTTCTCAATGATTTCAAAAAGTATATGTGATTTTAATTGCTTTTGAAATATACACATTTGTGTTGGAATAATCTAAAACATACATATTATGATGCTGTCAATGATGTCATATAGTTATTTGGTTTAAAGAATATAAACAATTGAAGCATTTAAACTAAAATGGTTATTGAATAAGTATTTGTAATATCTAAGAACTCATGGAAGCTTAACAATACTTACCAATAGAAGATTAACAATAGACAGATAAACAACTGAACAACAGTTTCATTTTTTATTATGCTTATGAGTTACTATCTAATGATGCTATTCTATAATATTTAATATAGATTTTGATGTGTATCTTCATTTAAAAGAGTTACACGAAGAGTGCTACGAAGCAGTATCAGAACACAAGTTGACTTCTCCACAGGTGAATACCAATCTATTGCTTCAAATTACCCACACCTGAATACAATAACCATATAAAAATGTCTTTCAATCAAACATGCTTCTTTTTGTTGGAAATCTTCCTAATTTATATCATCAGTAGCATTAACAAATTCAAAAGTAATTTGCAGACCATGTCAAATTCCCTTGTATATTCCTCTTCAAATAAATTCCCTTGTGATTTCGAAAGATGCTGAAAAACTGCAAGGCCCGTGCGCCTAGCGGAATAGATCTGTAATACAGGGCGCCTAGTGCCCCGGATCATGTGCCTAGCGCAAGCCACAACCTTGAAATGTGTGAAAAACACCCAGAAACAAGCTTTTTGATCCCCTTTCGCATGTCTGGTGCCTTGGACATTAAGAAACCACTATTCCATCATTCATACATGATATTTTAAGGCACAAACACAATTTAAAGCTAAAAAGAAATATTAAAGAAAATAAACTTTACTTAACCTACTACTTAAAAATATGCTGCAACTAATTTACATTTTCATGCTATGCATTTAGCTGGAGGGTTCTACATCAGAAATAACAGCAGCAGAAACTGTGTCCACAATTACAGAAACAAAGAATAAGCCACCAAAACAAGAAGTTGGTCCTAAACAAAAGGCATTTCCATTTCCCCCTATTCTGATTGTATTCTTTTTGACACTTCAATTGAATTATCCTACAATCTTAAACATCATTTTACATTTAAGCAGGGTATCCACATAAATGTTGAAGAAGGAACTGCATCAGCTTATGCTAAGACAATAACATCATCAACTCATTTAGATGTAGCAGGTTCATCATCAGGCCAGTTAGTTACTTATGAGTGTAAAACATCTTCACAGGTGAGTTTATAGTATGTAACCAACTTTTCAAACAAGTAGTGTTGTCATGTTTTTTATTCATTATTTTCCATGCGATTGGATTCCTACGAATCAAGTTTTAAACTAGTTTTTGTGCAATTTGTGTTTAGTTTACTGCTTTTCAATCTTGTATCTAAAGTTAATGCAAATTTTAGCTCTGAAATTATTTTGTAGTCGAATTAAGCTCTTTTATTTGTGAGTTGTGAGCTCAGCGGCAAGAGTTTGACCTTGTAACTTTAAGGGACAAGGTTCAAATCCCCTCATGGGCGTCATTAGTGTCACTTTATTACATAATAATAATCTCCTCCTTTCACAATTTTATTTTTAAAAAACAAGACTCTTCCTGACTTAAGTATACACAGCTAAATATAGTAATGTTGATCCTATACATATTAAGACTTAAGATATGATAATATCATTTGTTGATTTGAATCTATGTAGGAAGATGGTGATAGCCAAATAGCCACTGCAGAGACCAATGATCAAGGTGAAAATGCTTTGAATATATTTTTTTCTATTCTTATGTTACTTCAAAATTCATCACCCTTTTGATTTTTAACTCTCTTCTTTTCCACATGTTGTTCAGGTTCTCTAAATCATGATTCTTTCAAGAAATTAGAAAGCTCAAATATTGACGAACAGTTTCCTAAGGATGATGATATAATAGTTTCCAAATCTAAACCCTCTCCTAGCATCACATCTCCTGTTGTATATCAATTTCCTCCGCTTCCTTGTAAAGGTATTTTATTGTTTGGATTTTATTTTTAATTAACTTTGTTGTATTCAAATAGGCTTAATTATTCTTTCCTATAATTTCAGAGGACTCTTCTCAAAAAGTAGAAGATTTAAGTTCTTTGCTTGTCAAAAGTGAGCTTGAGCAACAGGTTACCAAGGATGTTGAAGTGTTGCGTTTGAAGATAAGCATTTTAAGTCAACAAGTGGAAGATCTTAAGCAACAGTTGACATCCTCTGAAGCTGTTTTGGAGACTATCATTCAACAAGAGGTGGCTTTAAGTGCCCCTATTGGCTATTAGACTAAATATTTTTGCACTTCTATTCATTCAATAATAATGCTTTTCACTGTGGGAGCTTTTACCCACCTTCTAGATTCTTTAAATAGGAATAAATTAGGATTTGTTGAATTTAGATTTTGTTGATGTTGATCACTCCAGGATTCTCTTTTCCATCTGATTTGGTGGATTTCTCTGTACTCTTTTTCCCTTGCTTAGGTTTTATCCCACTGGATTTTCCTGAGATAAGGTTTTTAATGAGGCAGATGATGAGCTCCCTTGAGCATTTTGACTTGAGTTTTGGTCTAGTTTCCCCAAGTGTTTATGTATCTTTCATTTCTTTTTCGGATTATATTTTTTGAACCGTTTAATAAAATAATTACATGAACCAAGGTAATTTGTAGGTGTAACCTGGATTTTCAGGCTGTTTGGATAATATAATCCAAAATATTAAATAAATAGTTTGGATTATATAATTCAAACAGAGACTAAATAAAAAATTTGGATGGTGCGCAAGAAACTATTAGGTTAGGAAAAAAAATCTTAGTTAGGAATACTTACTTCATTCTTCTTTGTTTTAGTAGTCCAGTTGTGATTTGCACATGCTATATACTTTCTTGAACGCAATAGATCAGTTGGACATGTGACTAATTTTGAGATGAATGAGTTTCAGAGAAGTTTCTCAGAAAGCATGCGAGTGAGGACAAAACACGTTAAAATGACTCGTGGTTGTTTGTGGGTTCAGTCGACAATCCTAAGATCAGTATGGGATGTCACATGTTGGATCAAATTGCAGCCGATCTCCAAAAGGCGCTTAAATTGCTATGGAAATGTGTTGCTTGTCAAAAATTTAGGTTTTTTTTTGTTGGTGAGCCTTTCATAAGAGAATTCTAACATGTCACAACTGGGATTCCGTGTTTTTTGTTTGTGTAAGTGGTCATTTTAGTCTGACTCTGCCCCTCGCTGTCACAAAGGTCCATGACTCAGGATTAAATACAAAGTAGTCTCTGAATTTGCACTTATGTTATTAGTTTAGTCATTGACGTTAAAAACTTCTGTTAATTTTTGAGATAACTAATGTTTTATGCTGACAAGGTATATGATATGTCACGGAGACTAAACTGAAAGAAAACCAAAAGTTACTTTATTAGTAACCATTAAATTTCTCTCTTCTCCCTCCAAACTGAAAACATTGCTCTCTCTTTACAGTCTACAGAAAACCCAAACACCCACCACCGTTGCCCCTCCACCGTCCATCGTCTCGTGGCGCCGCCGTCGCCGTCAGTTACTCACGTTGTCCTCTCCTCCGTCGTCTCAGTTATTAGTAGCCATTAGACTGGTTTAGTTTTCTGTTATGATTTAAAGAAGTGTAAATATTTAGCATAGCAGAACAATAATTGAAAGAAGTGTTAACATAGGAGTACATGTGTAATACAGGAAATCACAATTTGATGATATGAATACTGATTTGTTTTGTTTTAGTTTGCTGATATGAACTTCAGGATCTGTCATAGCAGTTTAATGCATTTAATAAGAGATTAAGCTGTTATGACAAACGGTGTATGTAATAACGTATTTCTTCCCTTCCAAACGGTCCAGGATTATCCTATAATCAAGTCAAAATCGATTCAATCGGAACAAAACTCATAAGCATGCAAAAAATTATTTAACATCCCGTTTCCACAATACCTACACAAAAAATTACAACTCACTGTTAGCAGCAAAAAATCATAACCCCCTTGTAGCAGCAAAAAATTACAACTCACAGTTAAGCAGAAAATTGTACGACCCCCAAACCTACCTTCATCAGTGAACATGCAAAAAATGCCCTTCCCCTGTTAGCGGCATTTTGTGCAATGCGTCTAACAATAAGTCTCCCGCATTCACATTGAGAAAGATGACACAGTTCTTGACGAATGAGCAACATTTCGTTGGGACGAGTTTGCACCAACACTTATCATGTGATCCGATTTTTGTTTTTAATGAAAGAGTTGATTTTGGTATTCAAACATGTTTGAAGTAGAAGATACAATTTTGAATAAAAGAGAGAATTAGATGATATTTAGAGATTAAATCAACTTCTAAGGATTTAGGGATTTGAGACTCAATTTGAGGATTTGATTTTCGATTTTCTATTTTAGTTTAGTCCTGACACATCATATATCTTGTTAGCACAAAACATTTGTCATCTCAGCAGTTAACAAAAGTTATTGATGCTTTGACGATACGACAGATGATGTGAAACAAGACTTCATTGAGAAAGAATAACCATATAAAGTTTTTTTCTTCTTGTAATTCCTTTCTTGTATGAAATTTGTAACAGTGAAGCAATGAACTAAATTGAACAATTAAGTTGTTAAATTCTCTAGTGATGATAAAAAACAATTAATTTGAGTTTTATTCAGATTTTTTTAATTTTAATTTTTGGATTGATTAAGATTGCGAAGAAGATGTTAAACAAGAGAAAGAACCTCAACAATTTCTGTCTCTCCATGAGTCTGGTTGCCAAGCTCTTTTTATTTGGGTTTGAGTTAAAACCTCACCCCATGATCTCTAAACCATGATCTTTTTGATTAACCCCACCCCATGTAGAATAATAATGCAAGTTCACAAAGCAGAAACAAACAAACAGCAAGAGAAGCATAGAATCTTCAATGCAAAGGGTAACAAGGTTAGTCCAAACACACAGACGATGCCAAATATTTAAGTTCTCATTAAAAAGGAAAAACAAAGATGACAAATTGGAGTTCTTCTTTCCATATACTACTCCGTCCCAAAATATAAACAAAAATCAGTCAAAATAAATTGATGTATTTAATACAAATTTTAAATCAAATACATTAACTTTTGTTGACCAATTTTTGCTTATATTTTAGAACGGATGGAATATTTTGTTGACAAATTGGAGTTCTTCGATGCAAAGATGACAAAGATAATACATATATTTTGTTGACTGTGGCCTTTGTTTTGTTGTTTCAATGGTCCTACTTTGGTTTCCTGTCTTACTTGAAGGGAACCTTTATATTCGGTCACTGTGCTTTGTGCATGTGCCTTTGCCAGTCACTTCTATTTATGTAAACCAATGATATAGATCTATTATTTTTCTATTTATGCATGTGCCTTTGCCTTTGCCTTTGCCGGTCACCATGCCCACCCTAGTGGTGGGTCTATAATAAGATTAAATAAAATAATTGGGTGAATGTCATAATCAGACATAAACCAGCAAATTGACCATAACATTATTTCTTTTTTTGTGCGAAATTGACCATAACATTATTTCATACAAAAGATTGCTTTTTGTATGGTAACCTTCACCCAGAGCATTACCTTATCACTAATATTCAATGGCACTTCAACAACCAAAATGAACCTTGTTATGAAAACAAGTTTCACCAGAGTGTACACAAATTGAATTTAAAGGGTTAGTTTTCTCTAAAGCATATTGAAAATGTTATACTAGTGTCTCCCTGCTGATTTTGTTTCTTTCAGGCTTCTGCTTGCAATTGGAGAAAGAAAGATCCATAAAGTAGTTGCATTTCATATGCTGCTGATTTGAGAAGGGAGAAGATTCTTTGTTGTGTACCAGAAGCGAGGTAATCAAGCAATCATATTTTTTTTAGAATTATTCTTTTTTATAAAAAAAATATTAAGTTTCTTCTTAAAAAATAATTTTTTTATCAATTTTATTTACTATTTGTTGCCTTAAATAAATATTAGGTTTGAATGAAAAAAAACCTATAAATGTCTTAAATTCTCAATTTTTGGGTTTGGGTTTGGGTTTGAATGTGCGAAGATGATGAATACTTTTTGGGTTTGAAGATGAGGATAGAGATAAATATGATGTTTTTTTTCTTTTTTGGGTTTTTTATTTTTAATAAAAATAGTTGAAAAATAATATTTTTTGCTAATTTAGATGTGACACACTAGCGTTTAACGACAACGTTAGTACTCTTTGATAGAGTTTAATGGAAAAAGACAACGATGTAAATGTTGTATAAAAGTCAATTTGGTATTTAAAAAACATAAATGACTAATTTGATACAAACAACAAACTTAAAGGAGTGCATGATGCATTTATTATTTAACTTTTTCAAAAAGTAATAAATTTATACATATTTTGATAACTCTATAACAACATTTGAGTCCTCATACTCGTTTTTCGTTGAACTGGATCATCTATCATTAACGGAGGTACTCAAGAATATTGACCTACAGTGTTGAATCTAATAATGACAACTGATTATCATACACAAATCTCCTATATTAAGAAAATATAGTCACCATCATATGAAAACCAAGCAAGAAGATCATACACATTTCTCATCATACAACTAGCAACACTTACTAACTTAACATATCATCAACACATCTTATTTCAATTTTTACATATTCCAACCACAGTTATGGTTTACTCGTCTATTCTATCAATCATCACCTAGTGCCTAAGACTAATCATAATGGCATAATTCATTAATCTCTTTATATTAAGGCTTAATAATCCATACATAATAGTCTTTATCATTTAAGAAAACATGATAGCCTTTAACAGCAACATATTAATCCTTTTATATCAATATTATCAATACATAAACATTACCAAGATTCTAACTCACCCTTAATCTATTAACTAAGTCCCTTAATCAGTTAAACAATCATCTAATCAGCAATCAATTAACTAAGACACTTATTCATTTAAATCAATATTTAATTGATGTATCATTTTGTACTTAGTCACCTAAACAATCACATAACTATGTAAATTGATGTATCATTTTGTACTTGTATAATTTTTTTAAAATGTTTTTCGACATTTTTCTCAGATTCCTTTAGTTTAGCAGCTGCAACTTCAAGTGTTTCATCATCAGATGAACACTTAGCTGCTAGGACACTGGAATTTGGGTGAATTACATTTAAAGGGATGAAAGAGTTGAAGGTGAGAAAAACACACACAAGAAGGGGGGGTTGAATTGTGTGACTCTAAAAACTTGTTCTATTTCTTTTCAAAGCTTAAGGTTCAGTTCAGAAGCTGATTTGATCAGTTCTGAACAAATATCAGAAATTAAATGCAGCGGATTTAAACAAGTTAAGGAGTAAGGGAATAGAAAGACACACAGAAATTATACAGGTTCCTTCTCAATGTGAGAAGTAGTCCTGTCCCCTTGTATCCAACAAGAGAGTTCACTATAATCTGAAGATTACACAATGTGCTCAACCACTAAGGAAGAGACTTCCAGTTGCTCAATCACAAAGAAAGAGACTTCTATGCTCAACCACCAAGGAAGAGGCTTCCAATGCTCAAGTCACTAAGACAAAAGACTTCCCAATGCTCAAGTCACAAAGACAAGAGACTTCTGACTCAGACCACAAAGGAATGAGGTTACAATTGCTTAGTATACAGACTAAGACTTTAAGGACCAAACTGTTTTACAAGTAAAGGAGTTTGGGATGAACACTTGATCAAATATCAGAGGTGTTCTATTAATACAACACAGGTTAAGACTCTTAACCTTAAGAAATTCTAAATTACAAAGTTGAAAGAATTTCTAAGAGGTTGGGTAACTTGCGTATTTTTGACAGCAAAACAGAGCAAGAGTTCAGTTATTTGTTTTTCAAGAATCTTCAACACTTTCTTCTTCAAATCTTCCTCCTTTTATAGACAAAAATAGAGCTGTTGAAGATTTGCTGGAAATCAGGAATTTAGCCGTTGCAATTGGACTAGGTTGCTGCAATTGTGTGCTGCATTTTATCTGTCAGAACAGGGCAGGTGCCATTTTTGAATTGGCCCACCTTAAAAACTGGAGAATGTTTGGGTCAGGGAGACAACTGTTCCATTGAGTTGTTCTGACACATTCAGGCATTAAATGCGCACAGTTCTGGTTGCTTTTCCATGCCATATCAGCTTCAGAAGCTTCTCAGTGAACAGTGATCAGAAGCTCCCTTTGTACGGATCAGAAGCTGACTTAGTTGTACTGATCAGAAGCTGACTTAGTTGTACTGATCAGAAGCTGGCTTCAGGAGTTGACTTGCGTTGACTTCTTCAGAGGCACCCAGACTTCAGAAGCTGCACTTCTTCAGGACCTCTTCAGAAGCTCTTACTTCAGGAGCACTTCTTCAGGACCAGTTTCTTTCTAGCCTTGCAACCTTCCTTTTTGGCTTTCCTTCTTGCTCTTTAGCTTGTTCTTCATAACCATTATCAATCAATACTTATTAAGCATGTGGTTCTGAAACACTTGAACAAAGCATTAGCAATAAACCAATTTTCTCTTTAATACTTTGTTATCATCAAAACCATAAAGAGAGATATGTTTACACATTAATGTTTCAACAATCTCCCCTTTACTTTATAAGAGACTTGTTAAACACATTTTGTTCCAACAATCTCCCCCTTTTTGATGATGACAAACATAAGTATTAAAACAGAAAATTGTTGTTAACTTAATTAACAAGTTAACTGCAGGGTGTGAGATTTGTAAGCTCCCCCTGAGTCTGATACAAGTTAATTAAGTTCAGTTATAAACACAAATGTGAAAATTTCAAAATTGTTATTAAGTTTAATTAACAGTCTGACTTCAGGAGAGGTTTGTAAGCTCCCCCTAGGTCCGACAATCCTCAAGGTTAGGTTTGTAAGCTCCCCTTGATTCTTATCCATGTTAATTAAGCTTAACTTAAAACAATGTAGTGAAATTTACACTAAAAATTCAAAATGACTTGTTGACTTCAGGTTCTGAGGTTTGTAAGCTCTCCCCCTAAGTCTGATAATCCACAGGATGAGTTTTGTAAGCTCCCTGAGTCTTATCCAAGTTATTTTAAATTCTATTTACTCACTAAGAGTAATGTATCTCACAGAAATATATCAGAGCCAGAAATTCACTTCAGTTCTCATAAGTTAAATATAGTCAGAATTGTATCAGAGCTTAACTGATCAGTATCAGAGCTAGCTTAACAACTGTATCAGAGCTTAACCCTAACAAATTGTATCAGAGCTTTAATAGGCTTATCAATAAGCTTATCTTCTGACAATTTTAACATTTTAACTTATTTTTGAGCTCAGGTGCTTTAATACTTGTTTTACTTTCTCCCCCTTTTGTCATCAACAAAAAAGTAGTACTTTCTCCCCTTAAGACAGAAAAATTTCGCCCCCTTGGTCAAGAGAGTTTGAAAATATCTGTTTCAGAGTTGAAAAGAATTTTGAAAGAGTTTGAAAGCATGTATCAAAGCAGTTCAGTTTCCCCCTTTTTAAAAGAGTTTGAAAGCAGTTCTGACATCAAGTTTGAAAAGATTTCAAAAGAATTTCAGAGTTTGGGAGGGTTTGAACTAACCAAGATGGTGAGATATTTGTGCAATCATATGGATAACCAAGCAGCAAGGATAAACATCAGAGCCTACTTGATTTTCAATTAGTATATGACTTGCAGAAAAATTAGAATGCTGTTCAGAAGCAGAATAAGTTTGGAGCTTCTGATCAGGTCATTCTGTGTTCAGACATTACTTGTTCAGTACATACTGGTTTAGCATCAGAGCAAAACAACCAATTGTGTTCAGTATCAGGGCAAAGCTTCTCAAGAAGTGTTCAGTATCAGAGCAATTCTGAGCTTGCTTTAAAGAAATATATCAGAATCTGATGCCAAATGAGGATTTATCTCAGAGTCTGATACCAGCTAAAAGATTTTGATTCAGAGTCTGATACTAATTAAAACATTTCTAAAGACTGAACATTGTCTGAAACACTTTGGGCTTTTAGAATGTGTCTGTGCTAAACATTTTGAAAACATACTGATACCAAATGAAATTTGTTTGTTAAGCAATTTTAACATTTGAATATCAGAGCAGAAAAACACATTTTGACTTGATGACTTTGGGAGGATTAGAGTATAACTTTCAAAGCTTTAATCATCATTGCCCATATCTATACTTATCAGATTCTGACCAACATTAGATTTTTATCAGATTCAGAGGTCAGAAAATCCAGGTTCTGATCCTTCAGACTCTGAGGTTTTTCAGGCTTAACTTTATTCAAACTCTCAGAAGGTGAGTGTTTGATAAGTCTTAGCTTATGATAAACTCAGAATCAAGGAATACATTCAGATTCAAGCACATTTTTATGAGACAAAATGCATGTTCAGATTCTTTTTAATAAAATTGAATCTTTCTTCTGTTAGGGGTTTTGTGAATATTTCAGCCCATTGATGATCAGTATCAATGAACTGAATATCCAAAACACCCTTCTGAACATAGTCTCTTATAAAATGATGTTTTATTTCTATGTGCTTGGCTCTAGAATGCAGAATTGGATTTTTAGACAGACATATAGCAGCAGTATTATCACAATAAATAGGAATATTATCTGCATGAATCTGATAATCCTCTAATTGATGTTTCATCCAGAGCAGTTGTGTGCTACAACTTGCAGCTGAGATGTATTCTGCTTCTGCTGTTGACAAAGCAATGGTTGCTTGTCTCTTGCTAGCCCAGGATATCAGATTCTCACCAAGAAACTGACAGTTTCCACTGGTAGATTTTCTTTCAATCCTGTCCCCAGCATAGTCAGCATCACAGAATCCAACTAGCTTATAATTTAAAGATTTCTTATACAGAAGTCCCAAATTAGTTGTTCCTTTCAGATACCTGAAGATTCTCTTGACAGCAGTCATATGAGATTCTCTAGGATCTGATTGGAATCTAGCACACAGACATACACTAAATAAAATGTCTGGTCTAGAAGCAGTTAAGTATAGGAGAGAACCTATCATACCTCTGTACAGCTTCTGATCTACCTTAGTGCCATTGTCCTCTTTGCTTAAAGTGCAGGTGGGATGCATTGGAGTTGTCATCAGCTTGCAATCATCCAACTGGAACTTCTTCAGAAGCTCCTTGGTGTATTTTGACTGATGAACATACACACCCTCTTTGCATTGGTTGATTTGAATTCCCAAGAAGAACTTCAGCTCACCCATCATGCTCATTTCAAATTCATCCTGCATTAACTTAGAAAATTCCTTGCAAAGGGAGGCATTAGTAGAACCAAATATGATATCATCAACATAGATTTGTACAATTAAGATTTCTTTCTTAATAGTTTTTCTAAAGAGTGTATTGTCAACTTGACCTCTTACAAAACCATTTTTAATTAAGAAGTTGCTTAGCCTTTCATACCAAGCTCTGGGAGCTTGTTTCAGACCATACAAAGACTTCTTCAGTTTAAAAACATGATTTGGATATTTAACATCTTCAAAACCAGGAGGTTGTTTGACATACACTTCTTCAGAAATTACACCATTTAAGAAAGCACTCTTAACATCCATTTGATACAAGATGATATCATGATTAATAGCATAAGAAAGAAGTAACCTGATTGCTTCCAGTCTTGCTACTGGAGCAAAAGTTTCAGTGTAGTCTATTCCTTCTTGCTGGCTGTACCCTTGAGCTACTAATCTAGCCTTGTTTCTGATCACTTCTCCTTGTTCATTGAGCTTGTTCCTGAACACCCATTTTGTTTCAATGATGTTCTTCTGATCAGGTCTTGCCACAAGATTCCAAACATCATTCCTTTGGAATTGATTCAGCTCTTCTTGCATTGCTACAATCCAACCATCATCAGCAAGTGCTTCATCAGCAGTTGTAGGCTCAATCATGGATAGCAGGCCGAGCATGGACTCATTCTGAGTGAATGCTGATCTTGTCTTCCTTGGACTGTTCTTGTTTCCAATGATTACCTCCTCAGGATGTGAAGACTTGTATTTGAATGAGGTTCTGGGTGGATTAGCTTCTGAAGGGTCATCAGGGATTTGTTCAGAACCATGCTGGTCTTGATTAGCATCAGGAGTAGTGTCATTGCTGGAGAGTTTCTCAGAGTCTTCATTGTTTTCAGCTTCTGAACCTTCATCAGAACCTGAACTGGGTTCAGCTTCTGAAGGCTCTTCTGAGATTCTGATATCTGCAAAACTCTCAACCAGCTCTGGTATTTCACTACCAGGCTTCTTATCATCAAACCTAATGTGTATAGCTTCTTCAACAACATGTGTTTCAGAATTATACACTCTGTATGCCTTAGACCTCTCTGAGTATCCTAAAAAGGTACCCTTTTGAGCCTTGGCATCAAATTTCTTTAGGTAGACTTTATTGTTTAGTATGTAACATGTACAACCAAACTGATGAAAATAAGAAATACTTGGTTTTCTTCCTTTAAATAATTCATATGAAGTTTTATTCAGAATGGGTCTGATATAGATCCTGTTCTGAATATAACATGCTGTGTTTACAGCTTCTGCCCAAAAGTACTTAGCAATTTTAGATTCATGGATCATGGTTCTGGCCATCTCTTGTAAAAACCTGTTCTTTCTCTCTACAACTCCATTTTGTTGTGGAGTTCTAGGAGATGAGAACTCATGGAGAATTCCATGGTCTTCACAAAGGTTTTCAAAAGGTTCATTTTCAAATTCACCACCATGATCACTTCTGATTTTCAAAATTTTCAAATCAGTTTCTGTTTGTACTTGTTTGCAGAATTTGAAAAACACATCATATGTTTCATTTTTAGTTCTGAGGAATTTAACCCAAGTCCACCTACTATAATCATCAACAATAACAAGTCCATACTTCTTCCCATTGATTGAAGCAGTTCCAACAGGACCAAATAAATCAATGTGAAGGAGTTCAAGAGGTTTAGAGGTGGAAACAATGTTCTTTGGTTTAAAAGAAGTTTTAGAAGACTTTCCAATTTGACATGCACTGCACAGTGCATCTGAGTGATAGTCAATCTGGGGCAAGCCTCTGACCAGCTGTAACTTGCTAAGCTTAGAGATAAGTCTCCAGTTAGCATGTCCCAGCCTTTTGTGCCAGACCCACTTCTCATCACTCACAGACAGAAGGCAAACTACCTTCTGCTGAATCAATTCAGAAAAATTAATTTTATACACATTGTTTTTCCTGCTGCCTCTGAACACTACAGACTCGTCTTTGCTACTGATTACAGTGCAAGTGTTCTTATTAAACAAGACTTCATAATTACTATCACATAATTGACTTATGCTTAGTAAGTTATGCCTAAGTCCATCTACCAGCCAAACATTATCAATGTACAGGGAAGAATTACCTATCTTACCAGTACCAATGATCTTTCCTTTCTGACTTCCTCCAAATCCCACAGTTCCTCCCTCTTTCAGAGTCAGGGTTTGGAACATAGATTTGTCCCCTGTCATATGATGCGAGCATCCACTGTCCAGGTACCAGGACCTTTCCTTTTCTTTGGATGACAAGCATATCTGCAATTGAAATTATCTCAGACTTAGGTACCCAGATTTTCATGGGTCCTTTGGGGTTAGTCCTGAAAGGTTTTGGCTTCTTGTGTCTGAAGTTATGATATTCAGACTTGTTCTGATACTTAGGATATGAATCCTTATATCTTGAATAAGTCTGACTTTCAGAACATGAATGCTTCAGCACCTGAGTTCTCAAAGGGTTGGACTCAGACTTCTTCAGAACCTGAGACTTGAAGGTCTTTGGTTCTGATTTGTTCAAAGTCTGACCTTTTGAGTACTTTGGTTCTGATCTCTTCAGAATTCTAACCTTGTTTACTTCAGGCACAAGGCAAGCTTCAGTTTTGCCTTTCTTAAAACAGTTTGAAGCAGAAAACTGATTGGTTTGCTTTGGCTTGTTTTGCCTAACATTCTGAGATTGAAAATGTTTTGCATTGACTGGTTTAACAGATTTTGAAGTTTTAATAAGCCCAGTCTTAGACAAATTTGAATCAGATTTATTCAGATTCTGAGATTTGCTAGTTCCAGGTTCTAAACACTTCAGATTCTGAACAGGTTTAAGTTCAGAGTCTGATTTCCTCTTACTCTTAGGCTTAGGACCTTTTGGCTTAGATTTAGGCAAGGTTTTAACAGTTGCCTTCATCTTACCCTTAGGCTCAGAAGCTTCAGAGTCTGAGTTGTTCAGAACTTCTGACTTATTCTCAGATTCTGATACTTTCAATTTCTCAGAATTATTAGAAGCAGGCACAAAACAAATACCATTGCCTTTTAAAATATTTTCAGAACATGAAGGTGAGTTTAAATCATTTGAAGGTTTGAATAAATCATAGCCAATGCCTTCACCTTTGTTTCTGATCATATTATACATCATGGAGGCAATTTTTGTTCTATTGAATCCAGTTACCATGAATTCCTGAAGAGCTATTTCCTGTTCATTAGGAATCTCTTCAGATTTCTTATAAGCCTCTTTTCTGAGTTCTTCAACTTCTTCATCATATTCAAAAATTTGACTCTGAAGTTTAAGATTTTCCTCAGACAGCAAGTTAGTTTGATTTTTCAAAACTTTAATTTCTTTTAACTTGCTCTTAAGATGACTCATAAGATCATTAACTGTTTCAATTAAATCAGATCTAGAGAGTTCAGAATATACCTCATCTTCTTCATCAGAATCTGAACATGATTCTGCATCAGAAGATGCAATTGCCATCAGGGCCAGGTTTGCTTCTTCCTCATCAGATTCTGACTCATTGTCCAGATCATCCCATGTAGCCATGAGACTCTTCTTAAGCTTATTTCTGAAACTGCTGGACTTTGAGCTGGACTTCTTTGCTTTTTCCTTGGATTTTTCCTTCTGAAGATCAGGACAATCAGCAATGAAGTGGCCAGGCTTTTTGCAGTTGTAGCAGCTTTCTTTCTGGATATCCCTTTTTGAATTTGAACCAGATCCTCTGAAGTTACTGCTTCTGTTAGAGAACTTTTTCTTTCTGTTCATCAGATACTGAAGTCTTTTAGAAATCATTGCAAGCTCATCAGCATCTGAATCTTCATCAGAATTTCCCTCAGGAAACTCTTCTTCAGATTCAATAGCTTTCAAAGCTTTAGCAGGTTTTCTTTTAGACTTCAGAGCCAATGTTTTTGGTTCTCTAACAGGCTCATCCTCATTGAGTCTCAGTTCATGCACCTTGAGGGAGCTTATAAGATCTTCAATACTTAAGGTATTCAGATCCTTAGCTTCCTCAATGGCAGTCACTTTAGGTCTCCATTTAGATGGCAGACTTCTAAGGATTTTATTCACATGGTCAGCTGTGGTATAACTCTTCTTCAGAATCTGAAGTCCAGAAACCAGAGTCTGAAATCTTGAGAACATAGTCTCAATATTTTCATCTTCTTTCATTCTGAACAGTTCATATTGCTGAACAAGAATATTCGCCTTAGCTTCTCTAACTTTCTGATTACCTTCATAGTTAGAGCAGAGGGATGTGAATATTGCCTTTGCAGTGGACTTGTCACTCAGCTTCTGATACTCAGTGTGAGGCAATGAGTCCACAATGATACCTCTGACATGATGATGCTTCCTATAGATCTTCCTTTCTGCATCACTCAGAGTTCTTCTGTTGACAGCAACACCTTCTTCATCTACAGGTATTGAGATTCCATCTTCAATAATATCCCATAGAGTATCATCAATCCCAATAATGTGACTATACATTTTACTCTTCCACCAAGAGAATTTTTCTGGGTCACCACTAAACATAGGAGGTTTATTGTGTGACCTAGACTTCTTTTCTTCAGTACTATAGTCATATTGAACATTTCTTTGATTTCTGGGAGATGGTGGAGGTGAATCACTAGTTGAGGCCATGTTTTTCTCAGGATCCTACTGACACACTGTTAAGTGTTAATATCAGAACCGGAGCTCTGATACCAACTGAAGGTGAGAAAAACACACACAAGAAGGGGGGGGGGGTTGAATTGTGTGACTCTAAAAACTTGTTCTATTTCTTTTCAAAGCTTAAGGTTCAGTTCAGAAGCTGATTTGATCAGTTCTGAACAAATATCAGAAGTTAAATGCAGCGGATTTAAACAAGTTAAGGAGTAAGGGAATAGAAAGACACACAGAAATTATACAGGTTCCTTCTCAATGTGAGAAGTAGTCCTGTCCCCTTGTATCCAACAAGAGAGTTCACTATAATCTGAAGATTACACAATGTGCTCAACCACTAAGGAAGAGACTTCCAGTTGCTCAATCACAAAGAAAGAGACTTCTATGCTCAACCACCAAGGAAGAGGCTTCCAATGCTCAAGTCACTAAGACAAGAGACTTCCCAATGCTCAAGTCACAAAGACAAGAGACTTCTGACTCAGACCACAAAGGAATGAGGTTACAATTGCTTAGTATACAGACTAAGACTTTAAGGACCAAACTGTTTTACAAGTAAAGGAGTTTGGGATGAACACTTGATCAAATATCAGAGGTGTTCTATTAATACAACACAGGTTAAGACTCTTAACCTTAAGAAATTCTAAATTACAAAGTTGAAAGAATTTCTAAGAGGTTGGGTAACTTGCGTATTTTTGACAGCAAAACAGAGCAAGAGTTCAGTTCTTTGTTTTTCAAGAGTCTTCAACACTTTCTTCTTTAAATCTTCCTCCTTTTATAGACAAAAATAGAGCTGTTGAAGATTTGCTGGAAATCAGGAATTTAGCCGTTGCAATTGGACTAGGTTGCTGCAATTGTGTGCTGCATTTTATCTGTCAGAACAGGGCAGGTGCCATTTTTGAATTGGCCCACCTTAAAAACTGGAGAATGTTTGGGTCAGGGAGACAACTGTTCCATTGAGTTGTTCTGACACATTCAGGCATTAAATGCGCACAGTTCTGGTTGCTTTTCCATGCCATATCAGCTTCAGAAGCTTCTCAGTGAACAGTGATCAGAAGCTCCCTTTGTACGGATCAGAAGCTGACTTAGTTGTACTGATCAGAAGCTGACTTAGTTGTACTGATCAGAAGCTGGCTTCAGGAGTTGACTTGCGTTGACTTCTTCAGAGGCACCCAGACTTCAGAAGCTGCACTTCTTCAGGACCTCTTCAGAAGCTCTTACTTCAGGAGCACTTCTTCAGGACCAGTTTCTTTCTAGCCTTGCAACCTTCCTTCTTGGCTTTCCTTCTTGCTCTTTAGCTTGTTCTTCATAACCATTATCAATCAATACTTATTAAGCATGTGGTTCTGAAACACTTGAACAAAGCATTAGCAATAAACCAATTTTCTCTTTAATACTTTGTTATCATCAAAACCATAAAGAGAGATATGTTTACACATTAATGTTTCAACAATCTCCCCTTTACTTTATAAGAGACTTGTTAAACACATTTTGTTCCAACAAGAGTTAAATGGAGATGAAGGTTTAATGGGGGAAGGTGTTTGTTCTGGTGAGGGTATGTATCCAATGGTGAGGGTACGTATCCGATGGTGAACTACTTATCCAATGGTGAGGTTCATACCCCGACCATTGCATATATTTTGTTGCAAGTTGTAAATAAAGTTTATGTAAGTCTTGATATTTTAGAAGGTTATCCAACTTCTAGCTAAAAGAACGTGACATGTGGCGGTCTTGTATTAGTATTAGTACGCCGCCCACTCCTACATTAGATACGTCTATTTCCACCAAGAATCAGAGACGGCCCCACATAGACTAGTATGCGGGCCTTAGCCCTCACCACTTAAAAAAAACTCCCTATATGCACTTTGGAACAAGGAAGAAATGATAATGAAGTTTGATTAAGTCATTAACGCTCACACTATAAATTATAAAATAAATATATCTAATTAATAATCGTTGGGCTCTCCTCGTAAGCTTAACTCAGTTGGTAGGAACATTACATAATATATGCAATGGTCGGGGTATTAACCCTAGACACCACTTATTCACCTTAAAGGTGAATTTCTAGCCATTAGAATGCTTGGCAAAAAAAATAAAAAATTGTTAGGCTGGATGACGTGATCTGAATTCGAATATCCGAGATCCTTCACTTGTGTGTGTGAATTTTCAAGTGGTTATTATTACTTCGTCTATCTACCAAAAAATAAAAATAAAAATTAATAATACTTTAATTTTAACAAATCAACATATTGCATAATGAGAACCTCAATTTCAGTCAAAAAAACAAAAATGAGAAACCACAAAATTCTCAATTCTAAAGAGAAGCAACATCCACACGGTCACACACATGATCGGAAACTTTGATTTCCTTCTCAATTCATTGATTTTTATCGACGTTTAAAACGAGAAAATCATTCAATATTTCCAGAATATGAAAAACCGTAAAGAATAATTATGATGTCTATATAATGATTTTTTTAGAATGAAATGTTGTATAATATTTAAATATATGCATATTTTACTTCTGCAAAATTATATATATGTTGCCTACGCTGCTTAAAATTTCTGGTCCGGTCTCTGCCAAGAATCCTATGGTGAAATCAGGGAGACGTAAGACTGACGTCTTAATATTTTAGAAGGTTATTCATTCGATCGATACACATGATGGCAACATGAAAAAACAAAAATATTTGAAAACAAAAATAAAAATGGAAGGCAAAAAGTGATGGGATAAAATAAGAAAGAACATGAAAGGTGATAAGATTCAACAAATGCTAAGTTTTATCGACAATTTTATTTTAAAGTACAGGTAGTCTTTAAAGATCTTGTAACTAACATACTTTATTTCATCTATGTTTATAATAAAATGTACAATCAAAATGTGTAGCCCAAAGTTATTTATCATTCGGCCTAAATTCAATAGTAGAAGAAAAAACATAAAGTAATTGTTTTATAGGTCTCTCATATTACTCAAAAGCCTGTCAAATTTATCGAAACGTAAATTCCGATCGCACAAAATCTATCGAGATTTACGACTCATTGTTGTTTTTTAGATCGAAGTGCAACCACCAAAACATAATTTAGAGAAACTTAAAATTTCGTGTTGAAGCACTACCTCCGTCCCTAAATATAAGAACTTTTTGCCAAAATCATGAAAATTAAGAAAGTTGATATGTGTATTAAAGTTGTTTGCAAACACTATTGTCTTTACAATTTTATCTTTTAAGAGAGAATTAATTTATGTTTTCAATATGTTATTTATTGCTAAATGAAGAAAAAGATGTATAATAAATAGAGGTATGTATGTAAAGAAATAATTAATGTAGTTAGAAATAACAAAAGTGAAGTATAAAAAGGGACAAAAAATATTTTTGAAATGGTCTTATAATTAGAGACGGAGGTAGTAATAAGTAATACTTGATACTAGATAACTTACACAAGTAATTCTTCAAAAAAAAAAAACTTACACTAGTAATCTATCTATATATAATAGGAATCTATGTGATGAAAATTGAAAATAAAGAGAAGGGCTTAAGACATAACCTACAAACTTTCTAGTTATAATTTACACACACATATATATTAATTGATAACAATTAATGCCCTCTCCGTTTTAAAATGAATGTTGTTTTAACTAAAAATTTGTTTCAAAATGAATGTCACTTATACTTTTCAATGTAGAATTATTATTTTACTTCCAATTGTACCCTCTAATCAATTAAATGTACACATTTCCAAAGCATTACACCAATAGTAAATAATGTTAGTTTAGTAAAATTGTCATATTTTTTTACATCATTATTACATTTTTTATTTATGTGTAAAAACTTTAAACGACACTCATTTTAAAACTGATGAGCATATTATTAGAAAATTGTACCATCTTTATCAGCAAGTCACGTATATTATTAGGGAATGTCACATATATTATTAGGGAATATATACTTGTGCTATTGCAGAAATCAAGATGAAAATGTTGAATTCTCAATAAAAAAAAATCTCTGGAAATTGTGGAATACATAAAGCCTAACCAAAGAGTATTAATCTTGTGTAAGTTTAATATTTTAAAATGCCCAACAACATAGTCACATATAAACAACATGTAAATAGGAATAGATAGTATAGTATGACACCAAATTGACAGTTCAAAAAGTAACATGAATAATGTCCACCAAACAACAAACACATGCATTGTTAAAGATGTTGTGGAGAGAGGAAATGTAACTTGGATGGTTTTGTTTTTTCTCTTCCTTTGGATGCAATGAAAAGATAAAAGAAAATTCATGGATGAAACCAGAATGTTGTCTCAATTGTCGAAGCACACAACTCCTTGAATTTACCTCATCTAAAGTAAGAGTAGAATATACAACACTAGATTAAATATTATCAAGCGATGGGTTCTCTGACTTTAAGCCAATTGATTGGTCATTCAACCACAAATGTTTAAGCAAAAGGTATTTGTTTTGTGCAAGGGAAATGAGTGTGAGATTTCATATTTCATGATCATACAAGCACACACAATTGCAATGAAATTCGCTGACCAAACTAAGTTGATATGTGGTAGGTTCAAGTGGAATGAAATAATAATTAAGGGTTAGTAACAGTTGGGAAATGTGTAACAGACTCAATTAATAATTTGTAATAATGGAAGAAAAATGTATGGAGTTGGTTACAAACTCACGATATAGATATACAAATTCAAAAAGAAACAAATGTATGAAATGTTTTGAGAGGTGACACGTAAGATTTCTGCTGATGTGGGAAAAATAGAACTATGTGGCATTAAAATTGATGTGATGTCAGCATACCAAGTTCGAGGTCTGATTTAATAAATATAATAGATAGATAGATAAAGATATGAACAGTTGTCGTGTCGGGTTCAACGATTATTTTTTATATTTTTAGTAAATTTTAATAAAGTATTGTTTTCATTTATTATAAAATTTATATATACAAAAAGATAGTAATGGTCCAATTTTTTTTACCATTTTTACAATTTTAAAAGATTCATGTTAGACCCACTCTAAACATGAAACCAAATAAGAAAATAGAGATGGTGCAAACCTGAGGATATATATGGTATGGGTGAAGGAAGATAACATGGATTAAATATGTTTTTAGTCTCTATAAAATCACAACTTTTTAATTTTAAACCCTCAAAAAAATTATTCACTTTTAGTCCTTATTTTCATTTTGTAAGGACTCTTTTGAGAACTACATCCCTCTTCACATATATTACTCTTTTGAGAAAAACACGAGAATTAAAAAATTGATTGTTGTATTGATTTTGTTGAAAATTGTTATTGTTTTACAAGTTTACAGTTTAGGAGAGAGAATTGATTAATGTTTTCATAGAATATTTGTTACATATTGTATAAAAATATATAACATAAATAGGAGTATATTGATAAAGAAATATTAATGCATTTTAAAATTTGAAAGAAAATCCTTAAAAAAATTGAAAGGAAAATGTCTAATATTTAGGAGTGGATGTAGTAATGTCTATTTAAATATAAGTTTTGTATTTCTAACTTATTATGTTGAACTTAATTTAGATGGAGGGTTGTCTGACTGATATTAGGAAGGCTCTTGTGGATAAATTGTTAGACAAGGCAATAGAAAAATCACGCTATTTATTTTGCTTCACGTGCATTGTCAAGGAATTCGATGATGAAAAGGTTAAGTTGGAAGCAGAAAGGGCAACTATGACACAACGTATTGACATGGCAACCCGAAGAGATAAAGATGTTCAATATAATGCTCAACATTGGCAAACACAGGTTGATGAGCTCATTCAAGAGGACACAGAAAAAACAGAATTGTTTTTTTGGATTTTGCCCTGATTGTATTTGGAGATATAAAAGGGGAGAGGAGTTAGGAACCAAGACAAAAGTGGTTAAAAGTCTAATGGAAAAGGGAGAAAAAATTAAAAAAGTTGAAGTCACTCGTTGTCTTCCCGGTGTCGAGCGACATTCTTCTCAGTATTACATTTCATTTAAAAGCAGAGAGTTGAAATACAAAGAGCTTTTGGATGCGCTAAAAGATGACAACAACTATATGGTTGGATTACTAGGGATGGGGGGTGCTGGAAAAACTACATTGGCAAAAGAAGTAGGTAAACAACTTAAGGCATTAGAGCATTTCAAATATGTTATCGATACAACAGTGTCAGATAATCCTGATACAAAGAAGATTCAAGATGATATTGCCGGATCCTTAGGATTGGAATGGGGAAAAATAAATGAATCAGATCGACCTAAAAGGTTGTGGAGCAGATTAACCAATGGTGATAAAATTCTTGTGATATTGGATGATGTCTGGGAAAATCTCAATTTTGATGACATAGGGCTTCCAAATAGTGATAATCATAAAGGATGCAAAGTTCTTGTAACCGCACGCAATCTGGGGGTATGCAACAAAATGGCATGTGGAAAGACAATTCAACTAGAGCTCTTAGATGAAGAAGAAGCATGGATCATGTTCAAAATGCATGCCGATCTAAGCAATATTTCCTCGAAAAGTATTCTTAGTTTGGGACGTAAAATTGCAACTAAATGCAAAAGATTACCAGTTGCAATTGCTACCATCGCTAGCAGTTTGAGGGGCCAAAAATGTCGTGAAGAGTGGGATGTTGCCTTGAATTGCTTACAAAAGCCGGTGTCCATGGGCAATGTTGATGATGACTTGGTTGACATTTTTAAATGTTTGAAGTTTAGCTATGATTATCTGAAGGATGAAAAAGCAAAGCGATTGTTCCTCTTATGTTCTGCATTCCCTGAAGATGAAGAGATATCTGTTGAACTTCTAACTAGGCTTGGTATAGGAGTCAACCTTTTTGGGGAAGGTTATGACAAATACAATGATGCTCGAAGTCAAGCAATTGTAGCAAAAAATAAACTCCTACATTCATGTTTACTCTTGGAGACAGAGAATGGAGATGTGAAGATGCATGACTTGGTTCGGGAAGTAGGCCAATGGATAGCGAAGGAAGAGATTCTAGTAGTAAATTTACTTGAAAAAAATCAGAAGTCATTGGTTGAAAGGAGTAAGAATGTCAAATATTTGTTATTCCAAGGAAAACTAATGGATTTATCTTCATCTAGGTTTGATGGCTCTAAGCTTGAGATTCTAATTGTAAAAACGTCCAAGTGCGAGTCTGAGGATGTCCCCACTTCATTCTTTGAAAATATGGTAGGACTTCGAGTTTTGAATTTATCAAATTCGTTCTCACTATGCAGTGAGTCTCTATCATTACCAAAATCAATTCAGTTATTGATGAATATTCGTTCTCTATCAGTTGAAAATGTCAATTTGGATGGCATCTCTGTTTTGGGAACCCTGCAAAGTCTTGAAACTCTTGAATTGGATAATTGTGAAATTGATGAATTTTCCCCTGAAATTGCAAAGTTGAAGAAACTTAGATTGTTGAGCTTGAAAGATTGTGAAATTAGAAGCAATAATCCATTTGAAGTTATCCATGAATGCCCATCACTTGAAGAATTGTACTTCTGGAATAGTTTCAATGATTTGTGTCAGGAATTAACCTTACGTACATTGCAAAGGTATCATCTCGGTGATTGTTCGCGTGTATTGAATTATTCAATATCAAAATACGTGTCTTTAGAACATAATTATTTCTCAGAAGCAGCATACAAGTATTTGATGCAAACATCAGAGTATCTTCTGTTGGATGGAATTGAGGGATGGAGAAATCTCATGCCAGAGATGGTTCATATAGATCAAGGTATGAATGATCTAATTGAGCTTCGTCTGACAGATATTTCACAACTACAGTGCCTTGTAGACAATAAACTGAATTATTCTCAAGTACCAATTGTTTTCTCCAAGTTGGTTGTACTAGAGATGGAGAGAATGGAAAATTTGGAACAATTGGTTAATGGTCCCATCTCCTTTGACTCAATGAACAATTTAGAGGAGTTGTATATCACGGAGTGTGAAAATTTGCGAAGCTTGTTTCAATGCAGCCTAAATCTCTGCAATCTAAAGACCGTGAAATTGCAAAAATGCTCAAGATTGGTTTTAGTTTTTGAACTGTCCACTTCTCAAAGCTTGCCGATGTTGGAGGAATTGAAAATAATTGATTGTGAGAATTTGGAAAATATAATCACATTTGAAAGGAGAGTAATGGATGACACAATTGAAGAATCAGTCGACGATTATAATGATAACAAGAGTTGCTACTCATTGTTTCCAAAGCTGAAAGTTCTTTATATTCAAGAATGTCACCAACTACAATTTATACTTCCAATTTTCTCTGCTCGAGACCTTCTGTTCTTAGAAGTTATCAAAATAAGTTGTTGTCACAAGTTGAAATACATATTTGACCAACACCAAGATGTCAAACTCACATCACTGAGAACAATGGAGATTGATGATTTGCCAAATTTCATCGACATATTTCCACTCAATGCTTCATCCATTTCCAAGCTTGGTTCTAAGCCACAAACACAACTGGGCCCTATTAAAGGCAATACATTCTCTCTGTGTTGTTATAAATACAAACTGAAGAGTACGAAAATCCCATTTGTTTCTGAGGATCAACCGCAACAGTGCTCAATCTCATTGGTAACCCTCTCTCTTCATTTTTCACTTTCTCTTTTGATAGATAGCTTGTATCTTATATATTTAATATAACTTTTGTGCACACTAGAGGAATTTTTGGTTTAATTTTGGGTTTCTTTTCATTGGGATTACATTATATATAATTACATTGCAGGAATCAAATTCATATTGCCTTGACATATGGAACCGTGATCAATGTCTTTTAAGACATATGGAACCGTGCAATATTAAAGAGATTAGAATCTCTATTGTTCCGAAGATAAAATCTGTTTTTATCCCATCTATTGCTCTAAGAATGTTGGAAATTTTGACAATTGAGAAATGTGATGAATTGAAGCAAATAATAATAATAGACAATGGAGATCATAACAGTACTAGTGGCAATAATTTTGGCAATGTCTTCCCAAAATTGAAATTGCTCGAAGTTAACAACTGTGACCAATTGGAATACATATTTGCACCCAAGGAATGCTTGGAGTTAGTTAGTGGTGATTTCATCAAGGTATCCCTCTTTCCACATGTCTTTGTTGTTTGTGACATTAATTAACAATTTCCATCTTAGTCGGAGAATGCCATTTCCTCTGAAAATTTCGTAGCGATTTTTTTTTAAGGCCGAACATAGTATGTCAAAAAAAGAAAACACCTAAAAATAGTAAAAAATGTCAAATGATATGTTTAAAAAAATATATGTGACATTGAGAAAGTAAAGGGAAAATAACATTTTCTATTTTTTAACACAGTTTTCAATTTTGGTAATATTTTGATTTGACATTATGCATTTTATATTTACTAGCGTTTAGACGGACACTTCGTGTCCGTCTATCCGCTCTTCTTGTTGCATTTTCAATTTGATTATGATTAAAATTATATGTACAGATAATAAATATTCCGCACTTTCATATCGTAACAAATTAAACTTATTTTTTTCAATGATACCAACAATATAACAAATATAATATCTTTAAAAAAATAATATAAATTCTTATCTTTTTGAATGACACCAAAAAAATAGCATTCTTATAATCAAATTTGTTTAATATTATAATTAAAAAGAAAAAAACTTAGATCAAAACAGTCTACTTTTTTTTTATATATATATATATATATATATATATATATATATATATATATATATATATATATATATATATATAGTATAGATATTTTGGATAGGTTGTGCAATCTTATATTATACAATACATATTATGTAACCAATAAAGTATTTATAAATTATAAATGATGGCCCAAGAATAATTATTGTATATATACATTTCATAAATTGAAATTTGAAAGTGTATTATGCCTTAATTTCCAGAAATTTAAGAATATAATATAAAATGAGTTCTTATTTAATTTTAGAAATGTTATTACCATACTGCTAATATATTTTGTGCACGTACAAATAGGAATCGAGTGGCAATGAAGAAAACAGACAACAAATGAACTTAAGTTTGGAATACATTTTGTTGTTTGATCTGCCTATGATGACGTGTCTTTTTGTGGGTCTCAAATATTCATTTGTCCTAAAAAACCTCACAGAGATTATTATCTTACGATGTGAAAAATTGGAAACTGTTTTCTCCACATCTGTTTTAAGATGCCTACCACAATTGGTTAGTCTACAAGTAGAAGAATGCAAAGAGTTGAAGCATATCATTGAAGATGATTTGGAGGATAAAAATTCTCAGTCTTCAAACACATTCTTCCCAAAGCTAGTAACGCTGCTTGTAGCAAAATGTGACAAGTTGAAAAATGTCTTTCCAGTCTCCATTTGTAAAGAGTTTCCTGAGCTAAAGTTTATGATAATAAGAGAAGCAAATGAGCTAAAGGAAATATTCAAAAGTGATAAAAAAGATGAGGTTGAAGAAATATCCAAAACTGAAGTTGAGATTCCAAATCTGAAAGTTGTAGCATTTGCCTACCTACCAAGCCTCTGCCATACCCAGGGAGTTCATTTTCAGACAGTTAAATATCGTATTGTTCTTGGTTGTCAAAAACTCTCTCTAACTTCTGCAACATCCGACACCTTTGTCGATGATATTCGCGGTTACGTAGGTACACACTTTACTAAATATATATTTCATAACCATTACATGTTCGTTGTGAATAGTACATATCATGCAGCAATAACAAATTTCTTCTTATTTCATGAATGTGTGCTCTACAAAGTCCGCTAGAATATAATGACATATATCCTTTCTCAGAGATTTCAAAAAGTATATGTGATTTTAATTGCTTTTGAAATATACACATTTGTGTTGGAATAATCTAAAACATACATATTATGATGCTGTCAATGATGTCATATAGTTATTTGGTTTAAAGAATATAAACAATTGAAGCATTTAAACTAAAATGGTTATTGAATAAGTATTTGTAATATCTAAGAACTCATGGAAGCTTAACAATACTTACCAATAGAAGATTAACAATAGACAGATAAACAACTGAACAACAGTTTCATTTTTTATTATGCTTATGAGTTACTATCTAATGATGCTATTCTATAATATTTAATATAGATTTTGATGTGTATCTTCATTTAAAAGAGTTACACGAAGAGTGCTACGAAGCAGTATCAGAACACAAGTTGACTTCTCCACAGGTGAATACCAATCTATTGCTTCAAATTACCCACACCTGAATACAATAACCATATAAAAATGTCTTTCAATCAAACATGCTTCTTTTTGTTGGAAATCTTCCTAATTTATATCATCAGTAGCATTAACAAATTCAAAAGTAATTTGCAGACCATGTCAAATTCCCTTGTATATTCCTCTTCAAATAAATTCCCTTGTGATTTCGAAAGATGCTGAAAAACTGCAAGGCCCGTGCGCCTAGCGGAATAGATCTGTAATACAGGGCGCCTAGTGCCCCGGATCATGTGCCTAGCGCAAGCCACAACCTCGAAATGTGTGAAAAACACCCAGAAACAAGCTTTTTGATCCCCTTTCGCATGCCTGGTGCCTTGGACATTAAGAAACCACTTTTCCATCATTCATACATGATATTTTAAGGCATAAACACAATTTAAAGCTAAAAAGAAATATTAAAGAAAATAAACTTTACTTAACCTACTACTTAAAAATATGCTGCAACTAATTTACATTTTCATGCTATGCATTTAGCTGGAGGGTTCTACATCAGAAATAACAGCAGCAGAAACTGTGTCCACAATTACAGAAACAAAGAATAAGCCACCTGCACAAGAAGTTGGTCCTAAACAAAAGGCATTTCCATTTCCCCCTATTCTGATTGTATTCTTTTTGACACTTCAATTGAATTATCCTACAATCTTAAACATCATTTTACATTTAAGCAGGGTATCCAGATAAATGCTGAAGAAGGAACTGCATCAGCTAATGCCAAGACAATAACATCGTCAACTCATTTAGATGTAGCAGGTTCATCATCAGGCCAGTTAGTTACTTATGAGTGTAAAACATCTTCACAGGTGAGTTTATAGTATGTAACCAACTTTTCAAACAAGTAGTGTTGTCATGTTTTTTATTCATTATTTTCCATGCGATTGGATTCCTACGAATCAAGTTTTATACTAGTTTTTGTGCAATTTTTGTGTTTAGTCTACTACTTTTCAATCTTGTATCTTGTGTAATTGTTTTCTACTTTTTATTAAATTTGTAGTCAAATTATGTTCTTTTGTTTGTGAGTTGCGAGCTCAGCGGCAAGAGTTTGACCTTGTGAAAATGTGTCATTAGTATCACTTTATTTAATACTAGTAATAATCTCCTCCTTTCCCAATTTATTTTTAAAAAAACAAGACTCTTCCTGATAAATATACAGCTAAATATAGTAATGTTGATCCTATACATATTAAGACTTAAGATATGATAATATCCTTTGTTGATTTGAATCTATGTAGGAAGATGGTGATAGCCAAATAGCCATGACTTCTTTTTCCATTTCCACTGCAGAGACCAATGATCAAGGTGAAAATGCTTTGAATATATTTTTTTCTATTCTTATGTTACTTCAAAATTCATCACCCTTTTGATTTTTAACTCTCTTCTTTTCCACATGTTGTTCAGGTTCTCTAAATCATGATTCTTTCAAGAAAGTAAGCTCAAATAATGAGGAACAATTTCCTAAAGATGATGATATAATGGTTTCCAAATCTAAACCCTCTCCTAGCATCACATCTCCTGTTGTATATCAATTTCCTCCGCTTCCTTGTAAAGGTATTTTATTGTTTGGATTTTATTTTTAATTAACTTTGTTGTATTCAAATAGGCTTAATTATTCTTTCCTATAATTTCAGAGGACCATTCTCAAAAAGTAGAAGACTTAAGTTCTTATTTGCTTGTGAAGAGTGAGCTTGAGCAACTAGTCTCCAAGAATCATTTGGATTGTGGGAATTTGTCTTTGTTGAATGATTTCTTTGTTAAGCATCCTTCTGTCCGTTTAAAAGACACTTCACTTAGCAATAGATACAAGGGTTGTGCCTACAATTTACTAGCTGAACTATTGAAATTCCTCAAAACTCATAGTGTGTTGGAAGTATTGGGGTCAGTCCACTCTGAATTTGAGGAGTTATTACAAGATGCACGAAGGTTTGGTTTTGATAAAGAATGGTTGGATGGTGTTGAAAGACGCACTTTGTGTCCTGATATGCAAGTCTCTCAAGATGAACTAAAAAAACTATTGGATTCCAAGGAACATGTTACCAAAGAAGTTGAAGTGTTGCGCTTGAAGATAGGCATTTTAAGTGAACAAATGGAAGTTCTTAGTGAAAATGTGGAAGTTCTTAAGCATCAATTGATATCCTCTCAAGCTGTTTTGGAGAGTATCAATCAACAAGAGGTGGCTTTAAGTGCCCCTGTTGGCTATTAGACTGTATTCTAGATTCTTTAAATAGGAATAAATTAGAATATGTTGGATTTAGATTTTGTTGATGATGATCACTTTAGGGATTCTCTTTTCTTTGTGATTTGGTGGATTGCTCTGTACTCTTTTTCCCTTGTCTAGGTTTTATCCCACTGGGTTTTCCTGAGATAAGGTTTTTAACGAGGCAGATGTTGAGTACCCTTAAGTATTCTGACTTGGGTTTTGGTCTTGTCCCCACCAGGTGTTTATGTATCTTTCATTTATTTTTTAGATTATATTGTATCTGAACTGTTTGATAAAAGAATTACAAGATTATATAATCCAAAATTTCAAATAAATACATGAGAAATTCGGATGACGCGCAAGAATGTATTAGGCTGGGAAAAGAAAATCTCGGGTAGAAATACTTACTTCATTCTTTTGTTTTAGTAGTCCAGGCTTGACTTGCACGTGCTATATATTTTCTTGAACTCAATAGAGTTGGACATGTGACTACTTGTATTCCTTCTTTTTTATTTTTTTGAGTATTGTCCAAATTAGAATTTTAAGAGGCGTGTTTTCACTTAGGCTTTGTTTGTGAGTTTAGAGGAGAATGGAGGGGAAGACTTTGACAAAAAAATGAATGAACAAATGAAAGAAATAGAAGAGTTTGAGAGGGGAGAGTTTTAGAGGGTTAATTTTTTTTTTCATAATAAACCCTCCATAATTTGAGGGAACTCAAAAATTATATTTGAGGCGGTTTTGGATGATTTATATGAATTCTTTAAATTAAATTTATATTGTTATAATATTTTTAAAATTAAAAATATACTAATCATAAGCTTTAATTTATCACGCTCGAAAAAAATACATTTTCAAAATATGAAAGATTTATCAATTTTTACATATATTTTCCACCCCTAGAAGTCTTTCACTCCCCTCCAAACTCTCAAACAAATCATAAGATGTCAGTAGTTACTCCCTCTATGAGGTAGTAATTGTCACATTAACAAAATAATATTAGTTCTAAAAAATCGTCACTTTTAATTTCTAGTGTATCAACTTAACAGAAGGCTAGCCAAACACATTTGGAGGCCTAAAATCAAAGTGTAAGTTGAAGGATTTTTAAAGTCTATCATTGTATTTTAGTAAAATTGCTAAATGTTTGTTTGAATCTTTTTCAAACGTTTTAGAATACAAAATTATTTATTTAATTAATATAATAGGCTGTTTTATTTTTTAAAAATTGATAATAAATTCAAATAAATTTAATTTTAGATAAAAAAAATTGTTTTGAATATAGTAGAATGTCACATCTTCATTACAAAAATAATATTTTTTGTCACATCTTCTATACCTTTTTATCAACAATGAAATAAAGTACTCTGGAACAAAATCACTGATCACATATGTCCAAGCAAGTCAAGCAATGGCTATGGTAGAGAGTCTCTTGTCACAGTCTGATCAACAATTGGATAATCAGAGACACAATGTAAACTTAAAATCTCACATCTTCTAATTCCTCTTGAATCAATTATTCAAGTACAAGCTTGAAGATAAATTTAAGAGAATCGACAAGACAAGACAAGACAAGAAAAATGAATTCTCACATCTTCTAATACAACTACAATGATGTCAACGTCTATATTCTCAAAGAACGTCTCTATAGGACTACTCCAATAAATTCATTTTAACTTATGACTTTGGCAAAAAAAAAATATAGTGGAAAATGAAGTCCAGTATACAAAGAAAATCATATGATAGAAGTCTCTATTAGATAAAAATTGTGGTCAAAGTAAGTCTTGTGAATAGTGCACATTATAAAAATGCGACATAAATTTTGAATTAGAGGGAGTGTATTAACAATTTATCATGTTTACAATCTTCATTAATAATTTAATTAAAAATATCAGTTAAATATTAATGCAGTAGGAAGAATCCCACTACAATAGGAACATTTTATTATTTTTATAATATTATTTAAATATTTAATTAAAAGCTAGTTAAATTTGATTGCAATAGGAAAAATCCACTACAATAAGAACAATAGGAGACTTTATAAAGAGATGTTATTTTGATTTATTTGTCAAAATTATTTGATTGTGATATATGTCAAAACAATTGTAACTATTGTGATAAAATAGGTATACACACTTAAAGGCAATAGGAAAGTGGACATTGAGACACATTAGTGCTCCTTAATCTGCTAGTAGAGTTTAATCGGCATGTAGTTTTTTTTTAAGGGATATAAGGTTGGTTCGGTGGTTTTGGTGAAAGAATTAAGAAGTGGAGTGATAAGAGTTGTCTCAAGGAAGCTATCTTTTCTATGAAACCAGATAAATGTCCGGGGCCTGACGGCTTTAACCCTGGATTTTTTCAGAAATTCTGGATGTTGTGTGGTGAAGAAATTTTCCAACAATGTTGTGGGTGGTTAGAATCAGGTGAACTACCCTCTACTCTTAATATGACAAATATTGCCTTGATTCCAAAAGGTAACACACAAGTTTCTATGAAGGACTGGCGACCAATTGCTCTGTGTAATGTTGTTTATAAAATTGTTGCTAAAGTGCTGGCCAATAGGCTGAAAGGTGTTCTTGACCGGTGTATTTCAGACTCTCAATCTGCCTTTGTCCCAGGCAGATCCATATTGGACAATGCGATGACTGCTATTGAACTTGTTCATCATATGAAATCTAAAGTATCAGGTACTAAAGGGGATGTGGCTTTTAAACTGGATATCAGTAAGGCATATGATAGGATAGATTGGAAGTATCTCCGGTGTGTTATGCTCAAAATGGGATTCTCTCATCGATGGGTCAAGTGGATAATGATGTGTGCTGAAACTGTTGATTATTCGGTAATAGTTAATGATGAGGCAGTTGGTCCTATCATACCCGGCAGAGGAATTAGACAAGGAGACCCATTGTCTCCTTATCTATTCATTATTTGTGCTGAAGGGCTTTCCTCTTTAATTCGAAAGGCGGAGGCAAGTGGTGACATACATGGAGTTAAAATTTGCACAAATGCTCTTGTAGTTTCTCATCTCTTATTTGCAGATGACTACTTCTTATTCTTTAGAGCAGAGCCCGCTGAAGCAACTGTCACGAAGAACATCTTAGCGGTTTATGAGCAAGCATCCGGACAAGCAATCAATTTTCAAAAATCAGAGATTTTCTTCAGTAGAAATGTATCTCAAGTCAATCAGAATAATATCCCAAATATTCTTGAGGTGCAAGCTGTTCTTGGTACTGGGAAGTATTTAGGATTACCGTCAATGATTGGTAGAAGCAACAAAGCGACCTTGAACTTCATTAAGGATCGCATTTGGAAAAAGATAAATTCTTGGAGTAGTAAAAGCCTCTCAAAAGCAGGGAGAGAAGTCCTTATTAAGTCAGTCCTTCAATCTATTCCAACATATTTTATGAGCGTATTCACCCTCCTTTCTACATTATGTGATGAAATCAAAAAGATGCTGAATTCCTTTTGGTGGGGTCATTCTGGATCACAAACTAAAGGTATTCATTGGCTTTCCTGGGACAAACTGTCTATGCACAAGAAGGATAGAGGTATGAGCGTTAAAAGCTTGCATGTTTTTAATATGGCAATGTTGGGAAAACAAGGCTGGTGTATTATGACAAATAAAAATTCTCTCATTGCTCGTATGTATAAGGCCAGATATTTTCCGAAGTGTGATTTTCTTCATGCTAGTTTGGGGCATAAACCTAGTTATGTTTGGCGGAGCCTATGCAATTCGAAATTTATTCTGAAGGCTGGGAGCAGGTGGAGGATAGGGGACGGTGATGACATTTCGGTGTGTAACAACAAGTGGATTGCAGGGAACATTACCTTGATTCCGCCTTTTGAAGATGATTTCCATTTGTCTAATCTTAGGGTGTCGCACTGTATGTTGCAAGATCAAAAGCGATGGGATATTCCTTTCCTCGAAGCTATTTTTGATCAACAAATAATTTCTCATATTATTAATACTCCATTGTATCCGTCTGTTAAAGAGGACATGTTTGTTTGGAGTAAAGAGTCAAATGGAGATTATTCAGTTCGCAGTGCCTATCATTTTTGTATGCAAGAGCTGTTGGACACTTCTGCTTTTAAAGTTCCAGGAAATTGGGATATGATTTGGAAATTAAAAGTGCCTCCCAAAGTAAAAAATTTCATGTGGAGACTCGCCAGGAATGTGCTACCAACAAGAACACGCCTCCGAGATAAAAGAGTTAACTGCCCGGGTAACTGTGTTCTTTGTAATTCTGCAGAAGAAACAGTTTTCACCTTTTCTTTGATTGTCCGAGCAGCTGCAATATTTGGAACATGGCAGATTTATCCCAAGTTGTAAGCACTGTCACGAATCTAGGTGGAAATTGTTGAGGCAAAATCCCTAATTGATTTTAAAGATAACAAACCCCAAATGATTAAAGGATTAATGGACTTTGATTAGTTTCTTGGTATTTAATTTGTGTTCTTGAGTGTTTAATTAAGACAGAAACAAAGTATGAACCATACCAAGATACAAGGAATCAAAGACCATTTAAAAGAAAGAACTATGTCAGAATTCAGAAGCTAAGACGTAGTTCAGACTCTGAAACACTATTCAGAAGCTGAGACATAGTTCAGACTCTGGAACGAAGTTCAGAAGCTGGGACGTAGTTCAGAAGCTGGAACACTGTTCAGAAGCTGCAACACTGTTCAGAAGCTGGAACGCTGTTCAGAAGCTAGAACGCAGTTCAGAAGCTGGAACACTGTTCAGAAGCTGGAACGCTGTTCAGAAGCTAGAACGCAGTTCAGAAGCTGCAACGCTGTTCAGAAGCTTGATCATAAGGTTGTTCGTATGGATATAAAAAACAAGCCCAGAAAATCAAGGACATTCAAGGCTCACGTGACATGAATGAGATGCCCAGAAAAGTACAATAGCTTTAATCAATCAAGAAGTTATGGCATCTATTTGGAATAAAGGCAAAAAACACATTCATTGTTCATTGAAGACTTATGAACAATTGAAGTACAAAACATTAGGAATATTCCTCTTGGAATATCATCCTAGATGTTGTACATACTGCACTTCATCAGTGTTTTACTATTGGGATTTGATTACATCAAATGAAAATTTTACAAATCATCCTAAGTGAAACAAAAAGAACATTCTGAAATTCAGAAAGTTCAAAACAGCACATGCTTTAATTCTGACAGTACTGCAAAGTGGTTGGTAAAGTAAAGCAAAAACAAGATAGCAATCTCAAAGTCAGAATCCATGAGATTTCGACACCTAAGGGATTTGGTACTGTAACAGACCAGCAAAATCCACTTTCCTCTCTCCTGCACACAATCCAAGACAGATCTGCAAAGCTTTTTGGCTCAGGAACATTCTGAAGAATGCACGCATAAACAAAAGCTCATCAAACCAGATCTTCATGTGACATTCATAGGAATCACCCAGAAATTCATCTGGTATTCATCCATATGAACCCATGAACATTCTGAAGTATTCTGATGAACCCAGGAACATTCTGAAGTACAAGACTCTCAACCAAAAGTTGCTAAGTCACTAAGACACGTGTGTCGCGGTGATTTTCGGAGATCAAGCTATTGATTAGCGTTGACTCACTAATTTTATTTCACGACTGAACTTTTAATTTTTTTTAAATGAAAAGTGGAAAAAAGTTCTAAATTACCACATTTTTTGAAGATTAGGGTTCGGGGGTTAGTTACGTTTAGGGAAGGTGTTAGCACCCTAAACATTCGTAGTACTCTACGAGAACCTCTTGATTTTATTTATTTATTTTGGCTATAACTTGCTTATTTATTTTTTTAAAGAAAGAAAAGAATGAATTAGAATAGTGTGAAAAAATAAAAATGTTTTTTGTATTTTTTATGATTTGGAAGGACAAGGTCCTCTGCCTACGTACCCGTGAGGGCTCAAAACCTCGTAGTTCGGGGTAAAAAATGACGGTTGATTTGTTTTGTGTTTTTTATTTGGTTTTAAAAAAAGGTTTTAAAAAAATAAAAGCCAAGAGGCAAAATGGGATTGGTTTGTGTTTTTTTATTTTGAAAATGGTTAAAGTGTAATTAAAGTAGATTAATGATTATTTAAAGAAAATAAAAAGAAAAAAAACGGACACTTGATTGAAAATCAAGGTTTATTAAGAAAATATTTTTGTGATTTTGATTATTTGAATGTTTTTATTTTTTTTGAATATGAACTAAGACTAAAACGTAATAAAAAATTAAAGACGAGGAATTTCCGTGGTGACGTTGGATCACCACGAAATCCTTTTTGAAAGTAAACTACCTATTATATTTTTTTTTTGTATTTTTTTTTAGCGAGATAAATAAAAATAAATAAAAGACGTAAAGCAGAATAAATAAAGTGCGAGTGTCAGTGCATATTCTCATTTATTTTTTGTTACATTGATCCTAAATACATTCTAAAAAATGGCTAAAAAAATAAATAAGAAAAAATTACAAATGCACTAAATATAAGTAAATATGCTAAGAATAAAAATAAAATGAGAAATGCATGAAATAAAAGAAATAAAAATAAAAATAAAGATAAAAATGCATGATGTGTTAAAAATAAAGGCGATGGAATGCATGAAAATAAATAAAGACTAAAAGAACTAAATGCTAAAAAAAAAAATGAAATGAAAATGAACTAAAAGAAGAAGGGGGGTGCAGGGAGTAAATGGGGGGTGCTGGAAGTGATCAGAAAAGAAAAGGGAAGGACGAATACTGGGCCACGCTGGGCTGTAGCTGGGCTGAGGGAGAAGAGAAAGAAAATCAGACCGGTTCGGTTCAAGTGAACCGAACCGGTTCAAGGTTTACATAAAATAGCCAAAGGGGCTGGTTTTTTTCATTTTCGAATCTTCTTTCTCTCTCTTCTCCCCTTCACCTCTTCACTCTCTCTGACCTTTCTCTACTTTTCTTAGCCTGGCCTGAAACACGAAAACAAGACAAAAAAACGTAAGATTGAGGTGTTGTTGGGTTTAGTGAAGGGCGTATTGAGGCGTTGTTGGTTCGATTTTGGTGGATAAGGGGAATTGTGTTAGATTTCGTGGCTGGGTTTGATTAGGGCTTTGGGTTTCTGGTTCTGATTCATGATTATGGTGAGGAGTGAGGTATGGCCGAGTTGGTGTTATTGTTTGGTTGTTCGGTGGTGATTGAGTTTGTTCAGGGGGAAGAGGGCCGAAAATGGAGGTTGAAAGTGGGAGTGAATTGGTTTGGGTTTTGGTAGTTGAGGGGGTTGTAGGAGGGTGTGTGGGTTGCGGCTTGTGTGTGAATTAGGGAGAGGAGTGTTGTGTTGTGTTAGGGGTGGTTCAGCCGTGTGTTTATGGGGGAGGTAGCTGTTTTGTGAGTGTGTGTGTGTGGGTTTGGTTTATGGTAGAGTGGCCGTGTGTTGATGGTTGAGCCGTGGATGTGTGATGCTGTTGAAGGGTTGCGTGAGAGGGTGAGAGTGGAGGCCGTGGGTGGTTGGGTATTGTGTTTTTTCTGGGAGATGGGTGATTGAGGTTGTTTGTGTGTTTGGGATTTTTGTGTGACTGATTGCTATTGCTGACTGATTACTGTGTTTTTTCTTTTGAATTCGGTCCCCCCTTTTGCTGTGCTGCTACCCTCTGTTAAATACTAATTGCCAACACTAAACATAAAGAATTTGTTGACAAATTAAAAGACAATAATACTCAATAATGGACAAATTAAAACAAATTAAAACACAATGAATATTAACAAAGTCTCCTCTACTATAAATGAAAAAAAAGTCAGCTGTTTTTAAAAAAGTAAGTAAATAAAAAGGAAGAAAAGAAAAAAGAAATATATAATAAAAATGCTAAATAAAGTAACAAATAAAATATTTAAAAGAATAAAAATAAAGATAGAAATAATAATAAAAACAAAAAGACAGACCCGGACGATATTAAAAAAAATGAGGTGTTTTAAAATATCTCTTTGTCGAAATTTCGTCTGAGACGACGAAAAATTCCGAACTAAAAAGACGAGTAAAAAAAGAAATTTTAGGTCAAAAATTGGGGTATGACAGATGCCCCTATTTAAGTCTCTTCGTCCGGAGATCTGAAGAGAAAATCTTGGATTCGACGGGTCGAAGGGACTTAATTACAGAGTACACCAATTTTGGACCTAAAAGAAAAAAATGTGAGATGCTCGTGATGCAAATGCAAATGCAAGACGGCGAAGCTGACCCGACTGGGGGTAAAACAAAACAAAAGGATACCCGAGTTTGTTAAAGCAAGGGATCCGACTCCACTGGGGAATAACATGATTCACTGGGGAAGGAGTTGTCTACTACCGCACTAATTCAGAACGATAGCCTAACAAAGACAAAGACCGATGTTACCTACTATCGTGTATTGATAGCTTAAAAGAGGTAATATAAAAGGAGACACCGTCTACTATCGTTGTATGGATAGCTTAAAACAGACAGATGACATGTATTACCTACTATCGTGTATTGATAGCTGATGGCGATTTTCGCAAGTGTACGAAATCGTTCAAGTAGTAAAGTTAAAACGGTAAACCGAGTGTCGAACACAAGGACTGCGTTAACGAATCGAATGTAATTTTTATTACTCAGTTGAACAAAAGGGTACGAAGTTTGTTTAATTGCAAATAATGAAAAGTGCGTAAAATAAATTGGTTTGAAATCAAGAGGTAAAAGCTTGTCAGGGATGAGCTTCACTAGACTCCGAACTCAGATTAATTACCTAACCAACGATCATTGAACTCGTTTAATGAATCACGACCTAATTCTCTTAAATAATCTTGCCCTAATTCCTTAGTGACAGAAACATTAATTCTAAAGTAAACCCTAATTCCTTAGCAAGTTTCACAGTTTAGAATTAAGCCTGATTGGACATGAATTAGTACACGGTTTCAAGGGTTTGTATCTATTCCTAGATTACAAAGGCGAGAATTTCTTAACTTAGGCATTCATACATTCCACTTCCGTTTCACAATATGAATCATACAACAATTTAATGATGATCAATCAATAAAAGCATTAAGCATAAAGCTAAGAAACATGATTCAATAAATTCATTCAAAGATCAGATTAGGGTTACAAAACAAGAGTCATCATCTAGCTATTCTCATCCCTAACAATGGAGAATTTAGCTACTCATAATTGAATTACAAAATAGCATAATCAATAATAACATAGAAACATACAAAGACTGACTGTGAGTTGGATGGGGTAGCCACCGCTTCAGTTCTTTGCTCTCAAAATCGCGCTTCTATTCTCCAAGTTTCCGAACCCTTGTTTCTGAAAATGATTCAGCTAAAATAGGAAATTCTGATCGCAAAATCGTGACACGATCCATAAATCGTGACACGATCCTTCATTACAACTTCCAAGGATTTCGCAACTGATCTCTCCAATCGTGACACGATTATGAAATCGTGACACGATTCTGTAGGATGGATTTGATCTCTTCTCTGGTTAAGAAATCGTGACACGATTCCAAAATCGTGTCACGATGCAGTCACTTCAGGCTCTGATGATTTCTTGCTCTTTTGTACCTTAAACTGTCTCAAAATGCTGACAAACGAAGATAAAACTAACAAAAACTCTTAATAAATTACGTAATGACAAGGTGTCATCACAACCCCAAACTTAAATCATTCCTTGTCCTCAAGGAATTTACCTGCAACATTGACAACTACAGCAAAGTAACAATCATATGATCAAACAGCAGTACCAAAAGTTCAACTCCTTGCCAGCCATGTAATGGGCTAGCCGGCCAATTCTTCTCCTTCAACAATTCACAACTCCACGCACAGGTTTGATAAGGGTTTCCACTCAATCACATGCAAAACTATGAATTGCCATAAGCTTGAAAAGTTTCTAAGCATCAATCAAAGTCAATATTATGTACACACTTTTAAGGACTTTTAGGGTTATAACGGGGCTGAGGTTACAGGTGGGATCATTTGGGAAGTAGGCTTTCAACAAAAATTGTGGAGTTAAGCATATTCCTACTGGTCTACCCAATAATACACCCAAAATAACCTTAAGGGGCTAGAGACTTGTATCACACAACAGAAATCCCGATCACAACTTATGTCTTGAAGCATTTTAATTCTTTTTTTTTTTTTTCGAGCTGCAGAATCAGCTTAATTTTCATGCTTTTCTTTTTCACACATTTTTGTTTTTGACACAAAGTGATCTCCTCAAATTTTTCTGTTCTCTAGCACCCTACCCCAAACTTAAAATGTTGCTAGTACCATGAGCAACCCCAAACTTAAACAATTGCATGATCAAACACACAAACAATGCCTAACTCCAATATACATTGGGGAATAGTCCTATGGTCTCTAGGCTTGTAATGTGGTATGTCACCGAAAACAATGGGATCTGTCCTAAAGGCTCAACTGGGCTTAAACAATGGATAATTCAATATAAACCAGGTTGGCTACAAAGGCTCAAGGGAACAAGCAATTTGCCTTAGTGTGTACACAATATAACCAATCAATAACAGAGAAAAATTGCAAGTTCTAGAATCATAGATGCATGGAACACTCTTTAAAGTAAATTGAAAAATAAAATTTGGCCATGGAACCTTACATGTTAAGATTTCTGGGAGTTGTGATTATTCTTGCTCAAACTGCCGAATACTTCAACTGATAAGTGTGGCCTCTACCTCCTTTGAACTTTTGGTGCACTACTCAATCAAAGATTATGACTAAGCTGAAGGAAATCAACATCACAAATAAACACATTGATAATAAACAAGTACTGAATTATTACACACGGGGATAAGAGAAACAAAACAGAAATGCTTAAATTGTTCAGACAAAATAGAAAGTACAAAAGCAAAAGGCAGCAAAAATACAATTGTAACAACACAAAACAAAATCAAGGCTGGCTCTGGTCCATCTCCTGCAGCTCCTGCTCAGAAAACCAAGTATGCGGAGGCGCAGTATTCATCTCCTCCATGAAATGCGCTGCATTCCTCCGGTCAGTGTCATCAAAATCAGCAGTAATCTCCTGCTCCCTGCTCGCAGCTCTCCCTCTCTGCTCCTCAAAGAAATGCAGCATACTATCCCGGTTCCCCTCGAAGCGCTCATAAGACCCGGTGGGTGGCCGCCTATGGAGATGAGCCTCTGCAGCAAACTCCTCAGAGAATCGTGGACGGTTCCCATAGAGCAGATCAGAAGTCTCGTTCATCCAATTAGCAGACGCGAACATATACTCCAGCATCATAGGGTGAATCGGTGGATAGGACGGCTGCTGACTGCTCCCCTCTCCTGGACAAGTCTGCGATGGTGGCGGAGGCTGCGCCTGGCCCTGCTGATCCTGCTCCTCTCTCGGGCCTCCTCCCCGCAGGAACTCCTCATACTCTGCGACGAAGGCATCCATGGTGCGCTCGGTGATTGGCTTCATTGTTGGGACATCGATGTCAGACCGGTACTCCTCAACCTTAGCCTCCTCACACAGCCAACAGATTAGGCTGCTATGGGCCACTGACTTCAGTTTGCTTGTTGCTATTTCCCGGATGTTGTTGGCTATCAGCTCGCCAACATTGATGTCCTCGCCAGATAAAATGGCATCGATGGTCAGAATTCTCTTCAAAGGAATCTCCGAGGTGCAAGAGGTGCCCTCCAGCGTCTGCACTACAAACGAAGCCCATGCCTTAGGGGATGGCATGAAATCCGCTTTAGCCAGCATCCGAGCCTTCCTCCAAGTCGTGCCCGGCTTGCACAGTGCAGTCAAAATCCCAGCATAGTCATCCTCTGTCATATCCTTGACTGCAGCACGTCTTCGCTTGACCCCACACTCGTCCGGGGCAGTCAAACCCAGCAATTGATTTATAGCATCAGGGCTATAATCAATGGTCTTCCCACGGACAAAAGAATGATACCTGGTGGGGGAGAATCGGGCATTGGCATAGAATTCTAAAGTCACAGTTTTGTTGGAGGCGGTGAATACCATATTATTCAGAAGCTCCCATTGCCTCGCCTGCAGCATGCTTTCAAATTCTGAGTACTTACCCAATTGGACAACATCAAACCTTCGCTCCATGACAAATTTGTAAGCCTTTATTTCCACAAACCGGTCCTGAGCATCTTTGTTGATAAACTTGAAAGCAGCATGTGATGGTGGTGCGGTTTCAGTGCGGGTGGTGGTTGGTTTTCGTTTGGTGGTGTTCTTGGTGGGTTTGGTGGTGGTTGTGGTTTTTGGGCGTTTGGAAGTGTGTTTTGTGCGAAGGACGGGAGGCATGGTGGATAATTGTGGGTTAGAAGATGGAAATGAAGGTAGGGAAGAGGTTAATGGTGGTGGGAAGGAGAGAAATTCGTGGGTAGAGGAAGTCTGAGGAGATTTTGACAGAGTAACGGCTAGATTTGGAATGGTGGGAAAACAGTTTTTGAATGGGGTATATATAGGCTGGGAAAAATCGTGTCACGATTTGGTGGGATCGTGACACGATTGGCTTGCAACGGTCATATTTTTCAAAAATTTGCAGCAATCGTGTCACGATGTGAAGTAATCGTGTCACGATTGCATTTTTCCAATTCAAAACAACTCAGAATCGTGTCACGATTGCAGCATCGTGTCACGATTTTGATGGCAGAAGGTTTGATATTTTGGAGCACTGAAATCGTGTCACGATGAGGGGATCGTGTCACGATTTTGCTTGGCAGAGAGATTCACATTTTCAAGAGAAAATCGTGTCACGATGTTGGAATCGTGTCACGATTTTATAGGCAGAGAGGACAAATTTTTAAGGGACAAAATCGTGTCACGATTTCAGTATCGTGTCACGATTTTGTTAGGCAGAGAGCCCATTTTTGTAACTTAGAAAAAATTTGCTGCCCTGAAAATGATGTTGCCACAATCAAATTTTGCTTTTATTTGAAAGATAAAAAGACATAAAACAAAGGATACTGAGTGGGTTGCCTCCCACCTAGCGCGTGTTTAACGTCCCGAGCCTGACGTACCACAGGATCATGTGGATTTCAGTGTGATCGACTCGGTCGGACGCTCAAATTCGACTCCAAAGTATGGTTTGAGCCTTTGTCCGTTGACCTTGAAAGTTCTTTCCGAGTCAGGGTCCTTCACCTCCACCGTTCCATAAGGGAATACCTTCACCACTTTGAATGGTCCTGACCATCTGGACCTCAGCTTTCCAGGAAACAGCTTTAACCTGGAATTGAAAAGAAGAACTAGCTGCCCTTCCCTAAATTCCCTATTTTGAATCTTCTTGTCATGCCATTTCTTTGTTTTTTCTTTAAAAATTTTGGCATTCTCATAGGCTGAATTCCGGAATTCATCTAACTTATGGAGTTGAAGAATCCGGGATTCGCCTGCTTTGGCGAGATTAAAATTCAGGAATTTAGTGGCCCACAAAGCTTTGTGCTCTAGTTCCAAAGGTAAGTGACAAGATTTTCCATAGACAATTTGAAAAGGAGACATACCTATAGGGGTTTTGAACGCAGTTCTGTATGCCCACAGTGCATCGTCCAGCTTGACGGACCAGTCCTTCCGTGAGGAATTCACAGTCTTCTCTAGGATTTGCTTTATCTGTCTATTTGAAACTTCCACCTGTCCACTCGTCTGAGGGTGATATGGTGTAGCAATCCGGTGATGCACATTGTACTTTTTCAGTAAAGTTTCCATCTTCCGATTGAGGAAGTGTGATCCTTCATCACTGATTAACGCTCTAGGGACCCCAAAGCGTGAGAAAATATTTTTCTGAAGGAAAGAAATTACTACCTGAGCATCATTGGTCTGCGTGGCGATAGCTTCCACCCACTTAGAGACATAGTCCACTGCCAACAGAATGTAAACCTTTGAATATGAGGATGGGAACGGTCCCATAAAATCAATGCCCCATACATCAAAGATTTCCACTTCTAACACAGGGTTTTGAGGCATCTCATGTCTTTTTGAAATATTTCCCGTGCGTTGGCAGCGGTCACATCTCTTGACATAGGCAAAAGCATCCTTGAATAAGGTTGGCCAAAACAAACCGGATTGAAGTACTTTTGCAGCAGTCCTATCTCCACTAAAGTGACCACCGTAATTGGAGTCATGACAATGCCACAACACCTTTTCCTGCTCTTCTTCCGGGACACATCTCCTCAACAGTCCGTCAATTCCCCTTTTATACAGATAGGGTTCATCCCACACGTAGTACTTACAATCGTGCAGAAATTTCTTGCGCTGTTGAGAGTTAAAATCAATGGGAATCACCTTACCTACCAAATAGTTCGCAAAGTCTGCAAACCACGGCACCATTGTTACTGCTAGAATGTGTTCATCTGCAAAGAGATCCTTGATCGGTCTCTGCTGATCAGTTTCATCCATCTTCTCTAGTCGGGAGAGATGGTCAGCCACGGTGTTCTCGGATCCCTTCTTGTCCCGGATTTCCAGGTCAAACTCCTGCAACAGCAATATCCATCTAAGGAGTCTCGGTTTTGATTCCTGCTTAGAAAACAAATGCCTCAGAGCAGCATGGTCAGTGTAAACAATAACTTTAGACCCTAACAAGTATGATCTAAATTTATCAAAAGCATAGACAACAGCCAACAGTTCTTTTTCTGTAGTGGCATAGTTAAGTTGTGCTGGGTTTAAAACATGACTAGCATAGTAAATGACATGCAACAACTTATCTTTCCTTTGCCCAAGAACTGCCCCAACAGCTGTATCACTGGCATCACACATAATTTCAAAAGGTAGTGACCAATCGGGAGCAGTGACAATGGGGGCTGTTATCAGTTTTTCCTTAAGAGTGTTAAAAGCATTCAGACACTCATCATTGAATTGGAAAGGTGTGTCTTTTACTAGCAGGTTAGTAAGGGGTTTTGCTATTTTTGAAAAATCTTTAATGAACCTCCTATAAAAACCTGCATGTCCTAAAAAGCTCCTAATGCCTTTTTCATTGGTGGGAGGAGGAAGTTTTTCAATGACTTCAATTTTTGCTTGGTCAACCTCTATCCCTTTGTAAGAGATTCGGTGACCAAGAACGATTCCTTCTCTCACCATGAAATGACATTTTTCCCAATTTAGGACCAAATTAGTCTTTTGACACCTTTCTAATACAAGAGACAAACTATTCAAACAATTATCAAAAGAAGAGCCAAAGACAGAGAAATCGTCCATAAAAACTTCGATATGTTTTTCAATCATATCGGAGAATATGGACATCATACACCTTTGAAAAGTAGCAGGGGCATTGCACAGCCCAAACGGCATCCTCCTGTAAGCAAAAATCCCATAGGGACATGTGAAAGCTGTTTTCTCTTGATCCTCAGGTGCCACCGCAATCTGGTTGTAACCGGAATACCCGTCCAAAAAGCAGTAGTACTCATGACCTGCCAACCTTTCGAGCATCTGATCAATGAATGGCAGTGGGAAATGATCCTTCCGAGTAGCTGTGTTTAACCGTCTATAGTCTATGCAAACTCTCCAGCCAGTGACAGTGCGGGTCGGAATCAACTCATTCTTCTCATTCATCACCACTGTAGTACCACCCTTTTTTGGAACAACTTGGACCGGACTCACCCATGAACTGTCAGATATAGGATAAATGAGACCAGCTTCAAGCAACTTGACCACCTCCTTTCTAATCACCTCTTTCATGGCAGGATTGAGCCTCCGTTGTGGTTGGACCACCGGTTTGTAGTTTTCTTCCATTAGGATCTTATGCATACACACAGTAGGACTTATACCCTTCAAATCTTCAATGGACCACCCTATGGCACCCTTGTGCATTCTCAGGACTCTCAAAAGCTTTTCTTCTTCAAGTTTATTCAGGCTTGCATTGATAATGGCTGGATACTCTTCTCTCTCACCAAGGAACACATACTTCAAATGAGGGGGCAGTTGTTTCAGCTCAACTACCGGTACTTTCTTGGACTTTTTCTCAGCAGCTTCTTCATTTGGACGTAACTCCTCCCATTTAGTCGGTGTGCGTCGGTGATAGGACGGGAAGGCTTCTAACATGGCTAACACATCAGCTTCTCTAGGGTCTTCATCTTCCTCGACACTTGCTGATGCACTTAATACTCTCTCAAGTGGTAAAGCTGGAATTTCGGCTTCAAACTTGTCTTTCACAATTGAACTAAGGATGTCAACCCTGTAGCATTCCTCCTTTTCTGTTGGATGCTTCATTGCTTGGAGAACATTGAGTTTCACCACCTCATCGTCAACCTTTAGAGTCAACGTACCATCTTCTAGGTCAATCATGCACCTTCCAGTTTGTAAAAATGGTCTTCCCAGAATCAGCGGTATATCCTCATCTTCTTCCATTTCAAGCACAACAAAGTCAACTGGGAATATGAATTTATCAACCTTTACAAGCACATCTTCCACAATACCATAAGGATATTTGTAGGACTTATCTGCAAACTGCAAGGTCATTCTTGTGTCTCTCACCGTACCAATCCCCAACTTCTTGTAAATAGACAAAGGCATTAAACTTACACTGGCTCCGAGGTCAATCAGTGCTTTCTTGAAAGTTCTATCCCCAATGGTACAAGGAATAGTGACACTTCCAGGATCTTTTAATTTCTTTGGAATTTTTCTTTGTAACACCGCACTACATTGTTCAGTGAGCATCACATCTTCATCACCAATGCTGATCTTCCTTGAAATGATGTCTTTCATGAATTTTGCATAGGTTGGCATTTGTTCGAGAGCTTCGGCAAAAGGGATGTTGATTTGTAACTTTTTGAACATCTCAAGGAATTTACCAAAACTCTTCTTGTCTTTTTCTTTCTTCAACCTTTGTGGGAATGGTAGCTTAATCTGAGGCTTTGGCAACTCATTTTTCTTTGGATTTTCTGGTTCTCTAGCTACCTCTTGTGGTGTATTCTCTCGGACTTCAACCGGCACTTCAACTAACTCATCGGGTGACTCGCTTCCACCTTTTGTATCTTTAGGTTGTTGTGAGTCTTCCACCCTTCTGCTTCTGGTCATAACTGCATTCACACTTTCGTGTCCTTTGGGATTGGCAACTGTATTGCTAGGCAGATTTCCAGGAGGTCTTTGTGCAATTTGTTGGGCAATTTGACCAACTTGAATCTCAAGATTTTTGATTGAGGCCGTGGTATTCTTTTGGGAGGCCCTGGTTTCTTGAGTGAGAGAGTTCACGCTTGATGCCATCGCTTCAATGGCCAATTCCCAATCAGCTTTCTTTGGTGGAGTAGGATTGGTTGGAGCTCCTTGTTGTGGATTCGGGAAGTTGTTCTGTGGAGTTTTCCATGAGAAGTTTGGGTGATTCCTCCAGCCTGGATTGTAAGTGTTGGAATAGGGATTGTTCTGCTGACGACCCCCTTGATTACTAAGGAAGTTCACCATTTCTACTTGAGCTTCATCCATGGGCACATTACACTGCATGGTAAAATGAGGACCTGCACACCAATCACATTTCACAGTATTCATTTGATTCACTGGAGCAATTAGAGGTTGGCCTATGTTGAGAGCTGCCAATCTCTTTGTTACTTCAGCTGACACTGCTTCTTGAATCTGCTTGCTGGTGAGTATGTTCTGAGCACTTTTAGCTTCAAGTTGATTCAGGTCTATGAGTCCTCCTCTTGTGCCACCTGTTCTATCATACATCTCCATCTGTTCATTCAGCGCAACTGCTTCAATGACTTTGATTATTTGAGAAGCAGTTTTGAAATTTATGGAACCACTAGAAGCTGTGTCGAGGACTTGTCTAGTAGAGAGGCGTAAACCATTACAAAAAATCTGCATCTGCACTGTGCTGTCATAGTTGTGGTCTGGACAGGCTGACAACAATTTCTTGTACCTCTTGTACGATTCTCCAAGTGATTCTCCATCCTTCTGTTGAAAGTTGGAAATGTCCTGACGTCTGCGCACAAACAACGCTGTAGGAAAGAACTGCTCCAAGAACTTGTCTTCCATCTCGTTCCATGTTGTAATACTTCCAGCTGGTAAAGAATCAAACCACTCCTTGGCATCATCAGTTAGGGAGAATGGAAATAACCGCAACCGCTTGGCTTCTTCCGAGTTACCATCCACTTTTGTTGTCTCACAGATCACAAAGAAATTCTTTAAATGCTTGTTGGCATCTTCGTTGTATTTTCCAGCAAACTGTTTTTCTTTCAATTCACGGAGTAATCCTGGGTTGATCTCAAACTTGTTAACCGTCACAGGCTGGTTAGCAATGGTCAACCTGTTGCGGTTTCGATCACGAGCACCATAGTCTCCGAGAAGTCTCTCTTCAGGTGGAGGAGGTGGTGGGTCAAACTCAGCCATCCTTTCAACAACTTGTGGCTCCTCGGTGACCTGTTCGTCTGTGTTGATCTCAATTTCACTCGTCCCTTCCTTCTCTCGTTGCTTTCTTAATTGAGCTGCTTTGCGGTTTGCACGACAAGTCTTTTCAATTTCTGCGTCAAAGAGAAGTTCAGCTGAGGGCTGGCCTCGCATGCAAGATTAGACGAATGTGAGTTATTGAGAACAAAAATAAAAATAAAAATAAAATTCGTAAAAGCAAAAGTAATTTTATTGCAGAGCAAAAAATTTCAATTGAGCAAAAGAAATCACAATTCAACAGTTAATTGGCAGTCCCCGGCAGCGGCGCCAAAAACTTGATGGCGATTTTCGCAAGTGTACGAAATCGTTCAAGTAGTAAAGTTAAAACGGTAAACCGAGTGTCGAACACAAGGACTGCGTTAACGAATCGAATGTAATTTTTATTACTCAGTTGAACAAAAGGGTACGAAGTTTGTTTAATTGCAAATAATGAAAAGTGCGTAAAATAAATTGGTTTGAAATCAAGAGGTAAAAGCTTGTCAGGGATGAGCTTCACTAGACTCCGAACTCAGATTAATTACCTAACCAACGATCATTGAACTCGTTTAATGAATCACGACCTAATTCTCTTAAATAATCTTGCCCTAATTCCTTAGTGACAGAAACATTAATTCTAAAGTAAACCCTAATTCCTTAGCAAGTTTCACAGTTTAGAATTAAGCCTGATTGGACATGAATTAGTACACGGTTTCAAGGGTTTGTATCTATTCCTAGATTACAAAGGCGAGAATTTCTTAACTTAGGCATTCATACATTCCACTTCCGTTTCACAATATGAATCATACAACAATTTAATGATGATCAATCAATAAAAGCATTAAGCATAAAGCTAAGAAACATGATTCAATAAATTCATTCAAAGATCAGATTAGGGTTACAAAACAAGAGTCATCATCTAGCTATTCTCATCCCTAACAATGGAGAATTTAGCTACTCATAATTGAATTACAAAATAGCATAATCAATAATAACATAGAAACATACAAAGACTGACTGTGAGTTGGATGGGGTAGCCACCGCTTCAGTTCTTTGCTCTCAAAATCGCGCTTCTATTCTCCAAGTTTCCGAACCCTTGTTTCTGAAAATGATTCAGCTAAAATAGGAAATTCTGATCGCAAAATCGTGACACGATCCATAAATCGTGACACGATCCTTCATTACAACTTCCAAGGATTTCGCAACTGATCTCTCCAATCGTGACACGATTATGAAATCGTGACACGATTCTGTAGGATGGATTTGATCTCTTCTCTGGTTAAGAAATCGTGACACGATTCCAAAATCGTGTCACGATGCAGTCACTTCAGGCTCTGATGATTTCTTGCTCTTTTGTACCTTAAACTGTCTCAAAATGCTGACAAACGAAGATAAAACTAACAAAAACTCTTAATAAATTACGTAATGACAAGGTGTCATCAATAGCTTAAAAGAGGTAATATAAAAGGAGACACCGTCTACTATCGTTGTATGGATAGCTTAAAACAGACAGATGACATGTATTACCTACTATCGTGTATTGATAGCTTAAAAGAGGTAATATAAAAGGAGACACCGTCTACTATCGTTGTATGGATAGCTTAAAACAGACAGATGACATGCATTACCTACTATCGTGTATTGATAGCTTAAAAGAGGTAATATAAAAGGAGACACTGTCTACTATCGTTGTATGGATAGCTTAAAACAGACAGATGACATGTATTACCTACTATCGTGTATTGATAGCTTAAAAGAGGCAATATAAAAGGAGACACCGTCTACTATCGTTGTATGGATAGCTTAAAACAGACAGATGACATGTATTACCTACTATCGTATATTGATAGCTTAAAAGAGGTAATATAAAAGGAGACACCGTCTACTATCGTTGTATGGATAGCTTAAAACAGACAGATGACATGTATTACCTATTATCGTGTATTGATAGTTTAAAAGAGGTAATATAAAAGGAGACACCGTCTACTATCGTTGTATGGATAGCTTAAAACAGACAGATGACATGTATTACCTACTATCGTGTATTGATAGCTTAAAAGAGGTAATATAAAAGGAGACACCGTCTACTATCGTTGTATGGATAGCTTAAAACAGACAGATGACATGTATTACCTACTATCGTGTATTGATAGCTTAAAAGAGGTAATATAAAAGGAGACACCGTCTACTATCGTTGTATGGATAGCTTAAAACAGACAGATGACATGCATTACCTACTATCGTGTATTGATAGCTTAAAAGAGGTAATATAAAAGGAGACACTGTCTACTATCGTTGTATGGATAGCTTAAAACAGACAGATGACATGTATTACCTACTATCGTGTATTGATAGCTTAAAAGAGGCAATATAAAAGGAGACACCGTCTACTATCGTTGTATGGATAGCTTAAAACAGACAGATGACATGTATTACCTACTATCGTGTATTGATAGCTTAAAAGAGGTAATATAAAAGGAGACACCGTCTACTATCGTTGTATGGATAGCTTAAAACAGACAGATGACATGCATTACCTACTATCGTGTATTGATAGCTTAAAAGAGGTAATATAAAAGGAGAAGACATTGCCTACTATCGGTGTGCGGATAGCTTAAAAAGGCAGACGAAATATTTTACCTACTACCATTGTGAGGGTAGCCTAAAGGAGGTAAGAGATAAATGTTAGCTGCTCGGGATGTAGCCGAACTTGCCACTGACGACAGGATAAAAGGTATGCACAAGCTGTTCATTAAAGAACTGTCACTTGGCGAAAAGAGGGTGACATCTTTGGACCAGACACACTGGGGATGACACTTGGGGACAAAGAGAGTTAAAAATTGTTCATGATTGATTGATGTGAAAAGCAAGACTCAGGGTGGTTAATGCAACCATGTATGAATGACGTTATGTGCATGCTGTGTATGCAAGAATGTGTATATGCATGAATGTATGAATGCATGAATGATGATGTGACTTGTATGACTGGCATGACTGATTAACTTGTGACTGTATGAAGGATTGACTGGTAAGATTGTACGGAAGACTGACTTGTATGATTGTATGAAAGACTGACTTGTATGATACAAGATTGGACGGATAAGATGAAAAGTGACCCGACGTCGCATCACAAACACTCGGCAATCTTCAATGGGGATGATGCCACTTGGGACATATCAAAACAATGATGGGGTAAAGCCCGACATATGCAGTAACTGGTGGGGAGTAAACACTTCCTGGGGGAATCGTGCTAATCCAAAAACCTGGCAGAAGGACCTGGTGCTTCTGTGGTCATGCTTTTCTTTTGTTTTTTTTTCTTTTTGAATCCCTAACTTTTTCCTGGACCGCCCTTTCGGGTTTTCAGTCCACCGGGAATATATTCTTTTGTATGCCCCTAATTTTTGCCTGGACCGCCCTTTCAGGTTTTCGATCCACCGGGACGCTCATTTTTGCCTAAGCCGCCCTTTCGGGTTTTCGACTTACCGAGCTCTTTCTTTTTCTTCTTTTTTTTTTTTAAGCAATTGACCATGTTTAACCTGCAGAGTTTGTCCGTTCTCAGGATAACTGTTGACGCCCACTTCACTTATTCATGAGTTCAGAGAGAATGTGTTTGTTGTTTATGCTTTCCAAAAATATAAAAAAGATTTATGATTTTTTTTGAAAAATATTTTGCTTCAAGTACTACTATCAAAAATAGAAGAAATTTTATAAATCGAATAAATGAGAATTCCAAATAAAAGGCACAGGCTCAAATTCATTTTAACAGAGTGGTGGCCCGCCAATGGCGTTGCCCCACGGATCTCTCACAAGTTTGGAAAATGGTAAATATAAGGGGAAGGTACATTGAACACAATAACCGTTATTCTCCCTAACAACTTTGAATTCCACCGTTTAGATGCTTCAGATTCAGAGTCTCTTTGACCGCTAATGTGCCCCAAGTGAGTCATGGCCAACTTGATACAGTTACTTTGTCTTTTGATCCTTAATTTTTGCATAGACCGCCCTTTCGGGTTTTCGATCTATCAGGATGATTATTTTCTGTTTCATGTCTCTAATTTTTGCCTGGACCACCCTTTCGGGTTTTCAGTCCACCGAGACGCTCATTTTTGCCTAAGCCGCCCTTACAGGTTTTCGGCTTACCGAGCTGTTCTTTTATTTTTTAGACAAAGTATTTCTTGACTGCATCGGCGTTCACAGGACAGGGAAGCTCATCACCATCCATAGTTGTAAGAGCCATTGCACCACCGGAGAATGCTCTTTTGACGACATATGGGCCTTCATAATTAGGCGTCCATTTGCCCCTGGAGTCCGGTTGAAATGATAAAATCTTTTTGAGCACAAGACCTCCTTCTTGGAAAACACGGGAACTGCCCGCGACACAAAGCATTCATGCGTTTCTCTTCAATCAAGTTTGAACTGATCATATTTGTTTTGACATCATTCAGCCTCTGATAACTTGGGTTCCATTAAAACTCTCATTGATGGAATCTCAATCTCCACAGGGAGTACTGCTTCTATGCCATACACTAAAGAAGAGGGGGGGTTGCCCCTGTTGAGGTACACACTGAAGTACGATATCCAGGTAAAGCATATGATAACATACCATGCAAGTCCTTGTAAGTGGTTACCATCTTCTGCACCATCTTTTCGATGTATTTTCTTTCTTTGTTTTTTTTTTGCTTTTGTTTGTTGTTTTTTTGTTTTTGTTTTTTCCTTTTGCAGCTTCGATGGCACCACTCATCTGGGATTTGAACAGGAATACTGTAATGGCAGTTCTTCGGAACCTAAGTTAATCATTTCGAGTGCTTCTTCATGAGGCTGAATGGCTTTCATGTCATACTAATAACTGATATACCTTTACGGGAATCCCTTCATCCTCCTCCTCTTCGGCTTCGTAAACAGGGAACTCAAAGTCGGGAGAGAGCATAGGGTTACAGTGCTCAACGGGCTTATTGATGTTCGGTCTACATATGATTGATGATTGATTTTAGAAAATGAGTGAAAAATGCAGACCTTTTGAAATTGATTTAAAATAAAAGAAAATAAAATATATCTTTTTGGGTTTTTTGTGTTACCATTTTCCAAGAAAAAGCAGTAAAATAAAAATAAAAAGTCGCGAAAGAAACGACAACTTTTCATTGATAGTGGTAACTTGAAGACAAAAGTAGAGCCCTACATGATTTCACTTTCGTATCGGGCGAAACGAAAGGATTTTTGAAAAGATAAGACAACTAAAACACATTCCTTGGACCCATGAGTAACTGAAGGAATGTCAACAGCGACCCAATTGCGGCAAATCCTTCCTTGTGTTTGCACCACCACATCCATTTTCTCTCTTCTGTTTGCACGAGTATTGTAGATGCGAGTCGGTTTGTAATGAAAGCGCCAGGTCACTTCCTTTGACTGCGGCAGATTGACCTTTTGTGATGAAACAAAGGATGAGACTCGATTTAGAAACTATGAATGCAGTATGATGCATGATTATGCTTATGCAAAAAGAAAGAGTTGTTATCGAAGGATTTTGTTGAAGTAATTGTAAACATCATGGTTTGAACATTTCATTTGAGCATCAAGGCATTACAAAATAGTTCTTTTTTAGAAACCAAGCCAAGGGACCAATTCAAAAGTCCTTTAGTGGAAGCTAGATTTTAACAGGAAATTTTTTTAAGACTCCTAGCTTCCTTAAATTCAACAAATCAGGGCTCTTGAAGGTGTACTTCCTGGTGCTCCTCTATGATGTTCACAAAAAACTTGTTTAAGTCCTTCGATAATTGGATGAAAAAAAATGTTTATGAATGAATGCATGCATGCATGGTTATGCTAAAGAGCGGAGAAAACATGGTGAGGTTAAGTCCAAAATGTTGGAGTCAAGGGTAAACACGCCATTTGGTAAGGACTATGGTTTCATATGTACCTGTATCACGGGTTCTACCAAGTTCCCAAAGTCCTCAACCCCTTCCAAATATCATCGGGTTGCGAGATTGACTCCCGGTCCAACAATACTTGTAAGAAAGTCTCGTTTGAGTGTAGTATCGCGTATCAACTAATTCAAGATTACTCTTGGTTAGCCACCGCACTACGTCCTAAAAGGCCAAGATGAGTTAAAGGTAACTAAAAGTCCTCAACTTCATAGGTCACTTGAAAATATCAATGCCGGACACGACTTACTCATGCCAACATAATAATACTTCCAAGATTCCTCCATTGAGTGGGGTTATCACATGTGCCACATCCGAAATTTACCCTCGGAAAGACACTTTGATTATACCACCGTCCTATCTTATGTTTCCCTCAAGTCCGGGTGTAGGACTTATCTCACCACTCTCGTAAAAGAAAAGAAACACATAGACACGTATTTACATCCTTATTTTATTTTAAGCAAGTTATAGCACAAAATAATTAAATAAAACCAAGTTAGGCTCAACCCTCTTAGGGAATCCCCAGGGAAGTCGCCATTTCTGTCGCGGTGATTTTCGGAGATCAAGCTATTGATTAGCGTTGACTCACTAATTTTATTTCACGACTGAACTTTTAATTTTTTTAAATGAAAAGTGGAAAAAAGTTCTAAATTACCACATTTTTTGAAGATTAGGGTTCGGGGGTTAGTTACGTTTAGGGAAGGTGTTAGCACCCTAAACATTCGTAGTACTCTACGAGAACCTCTTGATTTTATTTATTTATATTGGCTATAACTTGCTTATTTATTTTTTTTAAAGAAAGAAAAGAATGAATTAGAATAGTGTGAAAAAATAAAAATGTTTTTTGTATTTTTTATGATTTGGAAGGACAAGGTCCTCTGCCTACGTACCCGTGAGGGATCAAAACCTCGTAGTTCGGGGTAAAAAATGACGGTTGATTTGTTTTGTGTTTTTTATTTGGTTTTAAAAAAAGGTTTTAAAAAAATAAAAGCCAAGTGGCAAAATGGGATTGGTTTGTGTTTTTTTATTTTGAAAATGGTTAAAGTGTAATTAAAGTAGATTAATGATTATTTAAAGAAAATAAAAAGAAAAAAAACGGACACTTGATTGAAAATCAAGGTTTATTAAGAAAATATTTTTTGTGATTTTGATTATTTGAATGTTTTTATTTTTTTTGAATATGAACTAAGACTAAAACGTAATAAAAAATTAAAGACGAGGAATTTCCGTGGTGACGTTGGATCACCACGAAATCCTTTTTGAAAGTAAACTACCTATTATATTTTTTTTTGTATTTTTTTTTTAGCGAGATAAATAAAAATAAATAAAAGACGTAAAGCAGAATAAATAAAGTGCGAGTGTCAGTGCATATTCTCATTTATTTTTTGTTACATTGATCCTAAATACATTCTAAAAAATGGCTAAAAAAATAAATAAGAAAAAATTACAAATGCACTAAATATAAGTAAATATGCTAAGAATAAAAATAAAATGAGAAATGCATGAAATAAAAGAAAAAAATAAAAATAAAAATAAAGATAAAAATGCATGATGTGTTAAGAATAAAGGCGATGGAATGCATGAAAATAAATAAAGACTAAAAGAACTAAATGCTAAAAAAAAATGAAATGAAAATGAACTAAAAGAAGAAGGGGGGTGCAGGGAGTAAATGGGGGGTGCTGGAAGTGATCAGAAAAGAAAAGGGAATGACGAATACTGGGCCACGCTGGGCTGTAGCTGGGCTGAGGGAGAAGAGAAAGAAAATCAGACCGGTTCGGTTCAAGTGAACCGAACCGGTTCAAGGTTTACATAAAATAGCCAAAGGGGCTGGTTTTTTTCATTTTCCAATCTTCTTTCTCTCTCTTCTCCCCTTCACCTCTTCACTCTCTCTGACCTTTCTCTACTTTTCTTAGCCTGGCCTGAAACACGAAAACAAGACAAAAAAACGTAAGATTGAGGTGTTGTTGGGTTTAGTGAAGGGCGTATTGAGGCGTTGTTGGTTCGATTTTGGTGGATAAGGGGAATTGTGTTAGATTTCGTGGCTGGGTTTGATTAGGGCTTTGGGTTTCTGGTTCTGATTCATGATTATGGTGAGGAGTGAGGTATGGCCGAGTTGGTGTTATTGTTTGGTTGTTCGGTGGTGATTGAGTTTGTTCAGGGGGAAGAGGGCCGAAAATGGAGGTTGAAAGTGGGAGTGAATTGGTTTGGGTTTTGGTAGTTGAGGGGGTTGTAGGAGGGTGTGTGGGTTGCGGCTTGTGTGTGAGTTAGGGAGAGGAGTGTTGTGTTGTGTTAGGGGTGGTTCAGCCGTGTGTTTATGGGGGAGGTAGCTGTTTTGTGAGTGTGTGTGTGTGGGTTTGGTTTATGGTAGAGTGGCCGTGTGTTGATGGTTGAGCCGTAGATGTGTGATGCTGTTGAAGGGTTGCGTGAGAGGGTGAGAGTGGAGGCCGTGGGTGGTTGGGTATTGTGTTTTTTCTGGGAGATGGGTGATTGGGGTTGTTTGTGTGTTTGGGATTTTTGTGTGACTGATTGCTATTGCTGACTGATTACTGTGTTTTTTCTTTTGAATTCGGTCCCCCCTTTTGCTGCGCTGCTACCCTCTGTTAAATACTAATTGCCAACACTAAACATAAAGAATTTGTTGACAAATTAAAAGACAATAATACTCAATAATGGACAAATTAAAACAAATTAAAACACAATGAATATTAACAAAGTCTCCTCTACAATAAATGAAAAAAAAGTCAGCTGTTTTTAAAAAAGTAAGTAAATAAAAAGGAAGAAAAGAAAAAAGAAATATATAATAAAAATGCTAAATAAAGTAACAAATAAAATATTTAAAAGAATAAAAATAAAGATAGAAATAATAATAAAAACAAAAAGACGGACCCGGACGATATTAAAAAAAAATGAGGTGTTTTAAAATATCTCTTTGTCGAAATTTCGTCTGAGACGACGAAAAATTCCGAACTAAAAAGACGAGTAAAAAAAGAAATTTTAGGTCAAAAATTGGGGTATGACAACGTGGCACAAGACTATTCGTCACTTTCCACCGGCTACAAGACACCAATAACTCTATAAATAGAAGTGAAAGGCTCAGCATTACATACACCGCTGCAAAGCATACAAGAAAACATTTGAAAAGTGTTTGAAGCTTTAGCATTTCAAATTGATCATCACTGAGATTTCAAATTATCTCTTAAAGTGTAAATCAATTCTCTCTTATCTTGTTAAAGATAAATTCTCCCTCCTTTCTTCTCTTCTGATTGTCTTCATCTTGACAACATTTCTTCAAATATCCAATCAATTTTAAAGAGCAAATCTCATCTAGTTTTAAGGTTATTAAAGTCTAGGTTGAGTAACATAGTGCAAGGTCTGGTGTGACTTAGTACAGAAAGTTGAGAGCCTGCTGAGGCTTAGAGAATACAGTGTGTAACCGTTCCAAGTGAACAAGATTGTAAGGTGCAGGATTTGAGAGGGTATCTCAAGCATCATAGTGGAAAACTCTCACAAGATTGTGAGGAGTGGACTAACCCACATTGAGTGAACCACTATAAAATTTTGTGTGTCCTTCTTCTCTCTCTCTCTCTATACTCTTTATATTACTGTATACACAACACACACACAATACTTAACTTAAATATTTTATTCTGCAACTAATACTTCAAAACGTTCTGAAGTTGGTTTAACTTTATTCTTCCAAGTATCAACTTGAGAAGTATTTTTAAGTACGAGATTAAATTTTAAAAAGGGTCATAATTCAAACCCCTCTTTTCTTGTGACTATATTATCTACTTCAGAAATTGTAGTAATTGTATTTTTCAGGTTCTGCAGACCTTATCTTGTGAAAATGTAGCTTTATTTGCATGCATTCTTTGGAGCATCTGGAAACAGTGCAATAATAAGGTGTGGAAAGATATTGTAGACACGCAATGTTTTGTTCTAGAACGTGCATCGTCCTTATTATATGATTGGAAAGCAGCTAAGAATGCAAGTGCTTTGAAGCTCCCTATTATTGGCAGTAACATACCAGGGTAGTGAAGTGGAAGAAACCGAGGCTAGGAAGAATGAAATGTAATATTGACGCTTCTTTCCTTAATCATGATAATAGAGTCGGTATTGGTATGTGTCTCAGGGATGATGAAGGCACTTTTGTCCTTGCAAAAACAGAATGGTTTGCACCCAAGTGTGATGTCCATATTGGTGAAGCTTTGGGTTTATTGTTGGCACTTCATTGGGTACATGAGCTTCAATTAGGTCCTATTGATTTTGAGCTTGACTCAAAGAAGGTGGTTGACAACTTCTATTCCAGCAATCATGATAATAAGGAATTTGGAGCTATTATTAATGATTGTAAATATTTATTTAGGCAATTATATGAAAACTCTAGTGTTGAGTTTGTGCGGAGACAAGCAAATGAGGTTGCTCATGGGTTAGCTAAGGCGGTCACATTGTCAGCTAGTTTCCAGGTTTTGGTCATGCCACCAAATTGTATTGAACACATTTTAAGTAATGAAATGCTATAAGCTTTACCTCTTCAAAAAAAAAAGAGTTGTCTCAAATTAAATTTTCACCTCTAATAATTACCGATAAATTACTAATTACTCCCTCTAAATATAACATTTATAAACAAAATACAGAGTATATATACTCCCTCCGGTCCTTATTATAAGAAGAAAAACAAAAAATCATCAAAATCAATACAATCATTAATTAATATAACTTTTTTAATATTTTTACAACTATACCCTCATAAAAATTTGTGAAGCATTAAATACATTCACAAATATTAAAAAGACAAACATTAAATTAGGGATAGAAAAGTCTTTTAAACAATAACTACACCTTAAAAATTGTGACATTTTCATATAAATAGAACCAAAAAGTTTTTTGAAAATTTTCTTATATATAAGACCGGAGGGAGTGTGTGTGTGTATATATATATCTAATCTAACTTAATATAAATCTTAGGCAGTCTGATGGAACAATTCAAAACCCTAATTCTGCCATTTTAATTTAATCACATGTTTAAACACATCAATTAATGATCACATGGAAAAATAAAGGTGCACTGCTCAAGAATATCACCATACAATTAGCTACTCCCTCCGTCCCTATTTATAGGAATAGTTTACAAAAAAAAATTGTCTCTAAATATAAGACTATATACAAATTCCTAGATGCATTGATTACTCTTTTTCCAAGTATACCCCTTATTAATACTATCAATTTATCTTGGTATAGGAAAAGTTAACATTAAATATATATTTAATTAAGGGTAATCTAGTAATAGTCACACACATTTGAGACAACTTTATTACTCCAACAATTTTTCTTAATACACGTGATTTTTGTAAACTACTCATATAAAAGGGGGAGTAATTAGGTTCGGAGGTTAGCACAATAAATAAACCAATAAGAGATATGATCCCTACTGCTCATATCTACAATCACTTTTTTCTATTGCCCAGATCTTCATTTATGACAAGTTACAAACTTACATCACATTCTCCATGGTTCTTTTATTTTTGCTTTTGTCCCATTTCAGTTTATTTTTATTGTCTATGCAGAAATCTATTCTTAAAGTGAACATGTGATGGATGCAAACATAAAGTCAAGAAAATCTTGCAGAGAATTGACGGTATGCACATGGTAATATGACTTATTTACATTCTTTAAATTAAAAATATACATTATGCTTTCAATTGTTATTATCCAAAGTTAAACAAAACCATACCTTAATTTATATGGACCTAAAATTGAATGTGGTTTGTGTTGATTAATGAATGACATGGGTATTTACAACTGAGACAGATGCAGAACAGGGGAAGGTGACAGTTTCAGGGAATGTAGATCAATTTCTTATATGGTAGGCTTTGTGAATCAGTTTTTCCACTTACGTTTGCTTCCCCACCTATAATTCGGCTTATATTGTGATTTGTGTGTTTTGGCTGCAAATGCAAAATTTTTCTTCTTTGGAGATGATTGATTTTTTCTTAAAATTTTCAATCGATTTGTTTATTTTAGTTTTTAAATATGCCATTTGTTTTGATGTTTCTATTATGGTTTCATATTTTAATAAGTCTTTCCTACATGTCATTCATTGTAGAATAGTCTTATGGGTCCTTATAATAACGACACTACTGGTTTATGCATTTGGACCCAATTCTAGCACACATAGAAAGGTGAATGAAGCTAACATTTATATTAACACAAGACAAGCTGATTATAGGCCAACCAAAATTCATTGATACAATCTTTTATAATAAGAGATATCATTTTAATACAGGGGGCTGCAGGCTCACATGACAGCAGTACCAAAACCACACCCCGTTTTCATTTCATTCAAAACATTTTGGCACAAAAGCACACTACCTTTCACATTGTTGTCCGATATTTATTTTGAAATTGGAGAGGTTCTCCCCTTAACCCATTGTGATCATTATGCATGTTTTGCATGGTCAATCTCCGGTTTAAGTAATTGTTTATAGGTATGGATTTATAGTGTTTTGTTTTTCTTGCAAAACTTTAATTTTATTTTGATACATCTACTAACATGGTAATTTTGGAAAGGTTTTGTAACTTTTTTGTCAATCTGTAACATGATATACTCAATTCCAAAGAATTTTAGTTCTGTACTTAGTAACTTTAGCACTTAAGCAGGGTTTGGTGTAGATTTATTGAGACATAAAGGCCTAAAGAAGTGTGGTGAAATTGATCTAGCCAAATTGGATTTGTTATATGTATCAACTTATAGTAATGTGTTCTTTGATCCTTAAATTTTGATTGTGATTAGTTTTAAATAATGTAATTGGCAAAGTGATAAGTCAATTGCCTCGAAAGAATAATTACTATCCTGGAAATATTATAACAATTTCTGTTAAGAGTTAAAGTGGCTAGGTCTCAGAGTAAGAACAAGATAAAAGAGGTAATGACTACTACTATTGAAATGCATATTTTAACAAGAAATTAAGACCGCATTTTCTACATTATATATCACTTAAAGGAAGATGGAAAGGAAATAAATAGGATCTTTGGAACTTATGTAGATTTTCTCTGCATGATTGTTGTTCTTTATGCTCCGATATTTTTTTTAAAATCATTTAGAACTTCATTTCAATTTTTGATGAATAGGAATTGCTCCGATCATATGATCAAAAAAGAAATCTGGAAAGTATGTTGACTGCAGTACATATGAGAGTTGTTGTCATAAGCAAGTTTCCTTTTCATTGACCGGAAGGATTTTGACAATTTTAGCAAGTTTATTTCATTGTTATTTTAGCAAGTTTACATGTTGATTGAAGGAAACTGAGTTTGGTTTTTGTTGAGATAAACCAAACTTAAATTTTATTCCTCTCATTTTTCATATTTCTTTCATCTGTCATGATAGGAATTTCTGATTATTTAATTGGTGTTGCAGTAGTCTCATGGTTTTCAATTTGGAATTAGATGGCCGCACGTTTGTAACTCTGGTGGTGTTGTGTTCAGACGTTAGGCTATAATTGTTGGATGTTTCTGGACAGAATTGAAACAATACTGTGAATTCTTTCTTGGAAGGCGTGGGACAAATTGATGCTGGATGTAAAGGTAGACACCCCGCATATTATGTATATGTGTAATTTCTCTATGTTGTTTTAGCATTGAGTGTATGCTTGGGTTGTTAGTATTGGTCTCTTTAGAGTTTGTTCTGGTGTTTTTCTGCATAATGTGTAAGACTTCTGTAATTTTGACATTCATAAAGTATTCTTTGTGGTTTTGACTTTTATTTTAATATAATTTTGCTTTTTTCAAAAAAAAAAATTGTGTTTTGCAGTATCTTCTCTATAGAAGGAAAGAAAGATAACTTAACAATCATATGTGAGAGAGGTAAAATATCATTTTGGCAAGTGGATGTTGCTACCAGAATGTGTGTTTAACATCTTGAAATTATGTTAATGATTGAGGTAGAGTAATTTATCTTGAAGTTTAATAATTTTTCAAATAATTATAAACAGAACTAAGAGACACAAAATAGTAATTTATTTTAGAAATATGAATGGTTTGGATTGAGAAATATTAATATTTAAGCAGTAATTTATATTTAAATTTCATATGTTATAAGGAGATGAATCTCATAAAAAAAAAAGGAGATGAATCTCATCAATGAATATATATATATATATATATATATATATATATATATATATATAACAACTTTTAAAGTGCCACTGTAGTTTGAATGATCGTGTTCTTGCACTTTTTATTTCTAACGTGCACATTTTTCTTTTCTTTTTATGTTAGGATTTGCCTACCTACCAAGCCTCTGCCATACCCAGGGAGTTCATTTTCAAACAGTTAAATATCGTTTTGTTCTTGTTCTTAAACAGTTAAATATTGATTTGTTCTTGGCGGTTGCAGCGTAGTAGGTACACACTTTACTAAATATATTTCATAACCATTACATGTTCGTTGTGAATATTACATATCATGCAGCAATAACAAATTTCTTCTTATTTCTTGTGATGCTTATCATAATTCATGAATGTGTGTGTTTTACAAAGTCCGTTAGAATATAATGACATGTATATATAGTCACTTTCTATATGAATATATATCCTTTCTCAATGATTTCAAAAAGTATATGCGATTTTAATTGCTTTTGAAATATACACATTTGTATTGGAATAATCTAAAACATACATATTATGATGCTCTCAATGATGTCATATAGTTATTTGGTTTAAAGAATATAAACAATTGAAGCATTTAAACTAAAATGGTTATTGAATAAGTATTTATAATATGTAAGAACTCATGGAAGCTTAACAATACTTACTAATAGAAGATTAACAATAGTGGTCAAATTTAAATTATTAGACATATAGACAGATAAACAACTGTACATCTAGTCAAGAGTTTGATTTTTTATTATGCTTATGAGTTACTATCTAATGATGCTATTCTATAATATTTAATATAGATTATTATGGGTATCTGTATCATCGATTAAAAGAAATACAAAGAGAGTGCTACGAAGAAGTATCAGAACACAAGTTGACTTCTCCACAGGTGAATACCAATCTAAGGCCATAGTTAATAATGGATGCAATTAATAGCTCAAAATCACTAATGCATCTATTCTTATCACTCTAGGGATTCTCTTTTCTTTGTGATTTGGTGGATTGCTTTGTACTCTTTTTCCCTTGTCTAGGTTTTATCCCACTGGGTTTTCCTGAGATAAGGTTTTTAACGAGGCAGATGTTGAGTACCCTTAAGTATTCTGACTTGGGTTTTGGTCTAGTCCCCCCAGGTGTTTATGTATCTTTCATTTATTTTTTAGATTATATTGTCTGAACTGTTTGATAAAAGAATTACAAGATTATATAATCCAAAATTTCGAATAAATACTTCGGATTATATAATTCAAACATGGACAAATGAAAAATTCGGATGACGCGCAAGAAGCTATTAGGCTGGGAAAAGAAAATCTCGTGTAGAAATACTTACTTCATTCTTCTGTTTTAGTAGTCCAGGCTTGACTTGCACGTGCTATATATTTTCTTGAACTCAATAGAGTTGGACATGTGACTGCTTGTATTCCCTTTTTTTTTTTTTTTTGAGTATTGTCCAAATTAGAATTTTAAGAGGTGTGTTTTTAGTTAGGCTTTGTTTGTGAGTTTAGAGGAGAATGGAGGGGAAGACTTTGAGAAAAAAAATGAATGAACAAATGAAAGAAATAGAAGAGTTTTAGAGGGTTAATTTTTTTTTCATAATAAACCCTCCATAATTTGAGGGAACTAAAAAATTATATTTGAGGCGGTTTTAGATGATTTATATGAATTCTTTAAATTAAATTTATATTGTTATAATATTTTTAAAATTAAAAATATACTAATCATAAGCTTTAATTTATCACGCTCGAAAAAAATACATTTTCAAAATATGAAAGATTTATCAATTTTTACATATATTTTCCACCCCTAGAAGTCTTTCACTCCCCTCCAAACTCTCAAACAAATCATAAGATGTCAGTAGTTACTCCCTCTATGAGGTAGTAATTGTCACATTAACAAAATAATATTAATATACTAATCATAAGCTTTAATTTATCACGCTCTAAAAATATACATTTTCAAAATACAAAAGATTTATCAATTTTTACATATATTTTCCACTCCTGAAAGTCTTTCACTCCCCTCCAAACTCCCAAACAAATCATAAGATGTCAGTAGTTACTCCCTCTATGAGGTAGTAATTGTCACATTAACAAAATAATATTAGTTCTAAAAAATCGTCACTTTTAATTTCTAGTGTATCAACTTTACAGAAGGCTAGCCAAACACAATTGGAGGCCTAAAATCAAAGTGTAAGTTGAAGGATTTTTAAAGTCTATCATTGTATTTTAGTAAAATTGCTAAATGTTTGTTTCAATCTTTTTCAAACGTTTTAGAATACAAAATTATTTATTTAATTAATATAATAGACTGTTTTATTTTTTAAAATTGATAATAAATTCAAATAAATTTAATTTTAGATAAAAAAAAATTGTTTTGAATATAGTAGAATATGTCACATCTTCATTACAAAAATAATATTTTTGTCACATCTTCTATACCTTTTTCTGAACAATGAAATAAAGTACTCTGGAACAAAGTCACTGATCACATATGTCCAAGCAAGTCAAGCAATGGCTATGGTAGAGAGTCTCTTGTCACAGCATAGTGGAAAATGAAGTCCAGTATACAAAGAAAATCATATGATAGAAGTCTCTATTAGTTAAAAATTATAGTCAAAAGTCTCTATTAGTTAAAAATTATAGTCAAAGTAAGTCTTGTGAAAAGTACATATTGTAAAAATGCGACATAAATTTCGAATTAGAGGGAGTGTATTAACAATTTATCATGTTTACAATCTTCATTAATAATTTAATTAAAAATATCAGTTAAATATTAATGCAGTAGGAAGAATCCCACTACAATAGGAACATTTTATTATTTTTATAATATTATTTAAATATTTAATTAAAAGCTAGTTAAATTTGATTGCAATAGGAAAAATCCACTACAATAAGAACAATATGAGACTTTATAAAGAGATGTTATTTTGATTTATTTGTCAAAATTATTTGATTGTGATATATGTCAAAACAATTGTAACTATTGTGATAAAATAGGTATACACACTTAAAGGCAATAGGAAAGTGGACATTGAGACACATTAGTGCTCCTTAATCTGCTTGTAGAGTTTAATGGGCATGTAGTTTTATTTAAGGGATATAAGGTTGGTTTCGTGGTTATGGTGAAAGAATTAAGAAGTGGAGTGATAAGAGTTGTCTCAAAATTTCCTTAAAAAAAAAAAAAAGAGTTGTCTCAAAATTTGATCAAAAAAAAAAAGAGTTGTCTCAAATTAAATTTTCACCTCTAATAATTACCGACAAATTACTAATTACTCCCTCTAAATGTAACATTTATAAACAAAATGTGGAGCGTATGTGGAGTGCATGTGTGTGTGTCTAAAAAAGATTGCCGCATCTGGAAATTTCCAATGCAACTTTTTGTTTTAAGCAAATGAAGATTCTCTCCGTGTTTATTTATATATCCATCCAGAATTGTTAGATGTTGTGTTCTTGTAGTTTGAAAAGAAAATTACACGAGATGGTAAGCGGACAATAAGTCACATTGTTAAATCATGAGATTAAAGCATTGGAATCAAGAATAACATCAATATCATGAATGATTTAGAATCATGTAATAACACAATCAAAAGAAATACATATTAGAAGATTTGACTACATTTGATCCCAAAACAAAGGAAATTAACTACTCATTGTCATGGTAAGCTTACAAAGATTATACAAGATGAAATGATTTGCCATCAAGTCTTGATTTCTCAAGAAATGTTGTAATTCCACCTTTAATCCTTGATGAAATGTGTTCTTCTGTCTTTCTCTCTCTATTTCGCACCTCAATGCAGCCTAATATCCCAATTTTATGTTTTTGAACCTATTTATAGGTGTTCTGGATTTTTGCAGTTTGCTCAGCGAACATATGACTTCGCTTAGCGAAGTCCCCTTTCTTCACCAGTGGGTTTCTGCCACATCAGCAAAAGAGAGTCTGAAACCGCCCTTACTCGCTTAGCGAGCTGTTACTTCGCTTAGCGACGCCTTGTATTCCTGGTTTTTGGTACTCTCTGCGTAACTTCTCTTGGAGCTTCGCTGAGCGACCTAAGGAGGCCCTGACTTTGCCTGGACTTCACTTAGCCATGCCTTGTTTTCCTGATTTTCATTTCTTTCTGCCAGACTTCGCCTGGAGTTCGCCTGGGCTTCGCTGAGCGACCTTAACTTCATCATTTTCTTCTATTTTTGATCTTTAAGTCCAATTCAGGTGCATTTACCTACATAAATGGTTGACATTAGGTATAAAAAGCACAAATTGATATTTATCCATTGTATTGAAGCTTTTTCATAGATAACTTGCAAAACAAGTTAACAAGTGTCTATTTTATATATGTAAATTAACCAATTTATGGCACTTATCAATAGCAGATTGTGCGTATTGGGGAGGGTATTAATGTTCAGGATGAGGGTTGGTTTGCGGAGAATTTGAGTAGGAAGGTGGGGAATGGGAAGGATACTTTCTTTTGGACTGATAGGTGGTTGGGGGATGAAGTGTTGTGTGTTAGGTTCCAGTGTATGTTTGATTTATCTGACAACAAATGGACGTCAGTGGCGGAGATGGAGCAGTTAGGGTGGGGGAAAGGTGGGGAAACTTGGCGTTGGAGGAGGAGTTTAAGGGCGTGGGAGGAGGAACTCTTAGTTTAGTGCCAGGTGTTGCTTCGTGATGTGTCTTTGTAGGATGTTTCTTCAGATCGCTGGATTTGGTCTCCGGATCCTGCTGTTGGGTATACTATGAGGGGTATATAGAATCCTTACCAGGGATAATCTTCACCAGGAGGTAGCTATTCCAGATACAATTTGGCAGCGGCATATTCCTTTGAAGGTGTCTTTGTTCGAGTGGCGTCTACTACGTGACAAAGTTCCTACTAAAGTTAATTTATTCAAACACCGTATAATATCTTTCGAAGATCAATTGTGTGTTTCAGGGTGTGGCCAGATTGAATCGGCTGATCATCTTTTTTTGTATTGTACTTTATATTGATCTTTATGGTTTGATATGTATCTGTAATATCCCGCTCAGGCATGACTTTTAACAGTAATAGAGGAATGAAACGTATGGAATGGCATTATAGTAATTATGAGAGGAAAGGGGTTTATAAAGTGAGAAACATGAAATTTTCTTCATATCTATCATCTCTCTCTCTCTCTAAGAGTTGATCTTTCTTCTCCCTCTCTCTCTAGGAACTCGGCCTCCATCAATCCTCACCACCATCCATCAAATTGCAACAAAATCTTGTGGGAATCTTGGCTAACAAGCTAAAGTTGGAAGAGTAGAACAAGAGAAAGTTAATAAGAAATCAAGGAAAGGATTATGGGCTAGGGTTTTGAGGAAAAGGGCAAGTAAGCAATCAAGCTGTAATCAAGTTTAAGGTGAGCTCCCAAGGGGTTTTAGAACCCACTTTGAGAGTTTTGATGTGTATTTCATCATATGCTAAGTTATAGTGTTTTACCCTAATCCCTTTGCTTGCTAATTCCTTGATCATATATGTTTAAAACTATCATTTTGTAAAAGAAAATCATTCCTAACATGGTTGGGATGCTTGGGTATCTTTGATTGAGCAAAAATGGTGGAAAAACATGATTTTTTACAAGTTTTGTACTGTCATGGTCGCTACAGCGACCAGCCGTCGCTATAGCGACCAGACATCATTTTTGGTTCTGGCTACCATCGCTAGTAACGACCAGCCATCGCTTGTAGCGACCAAACCAGAACAGCCCATGACAGTTGAGCTGTTCTGGGTGTTCTGGTGCGCGCAGGCGTGGCTCTTTGCAACTGTTTTCTCCTAAAACATTTTAGAGACATTAACCACCATTTTAACTCACCCAAAAGGCTTCCAAAGGTTGAATTATTATAGGAGCAAGGGATACGCAATGTACGGAAAATGCAGGAACAATGGTTAAATGAATAGTTAAGCCCTATGAACGGCATATGATAACGATATGTCAAATCCTTTGATAGGTAAACAAGATTATAGATGTATTCAGTTTAGAATACAAGGATAATAGGATTGTTTCCACAATCAAAGTTTCAGATAAGCTTATAGTGTTGGTTCTCCAACAATTAATAGGTGGCTTATGAGAACGATAAGCCAAGAACCTTAAGTTATAGGTTAAGTGTTATATGATTATTATTATATGATTAAAAGTTAAAGAATTATATGTTAAAGTTATTGGAGTGTTCAACAGACTCCGGGATTCGCCGGATGGGACTTCTCCGAGAGGATTGTCCACACGTTTCACAGTCATAGGCATGTTCAGCAGACTCCGGGATACACCGGATGGGACTTCACTGAGAGGGTAGTCCACATGCAAATTAAAAGAGGAGTCCGGTGTTAGCCTGATATGATAGGAATTTCACCGGGTCATAGGGGGTGTACTTTGGGGTTACTCCACCCGGACTGCATTCCGTAAAATGAACTCAGATAATAATGTTTGTTCAACGCTAACAGCTAACATAATATATGTTTATATGTAATATGTTTCATAGTTATAGTCAAAGTTATAGTTACAGGTAGGTTTACAGTTACAGGTAGATTACAGATATAGTCATAGGCAGTTACAGTTATAGTCATAGATAGATTACAGTTATAGTTATAGGTGGTTTACAGGTATAGTTATAGGAAGAATTATAGTCATAGGCAGACTTATGCCCTTTGTGGAGAAAGATAAGAGACTTGGCGATCATAGGAAATCCGATCCCCAAGATTGCCAAGGTAGGCATGGCGACCCTAGGTTCCCTGAGGTTGCCAACAGATGGTTGGGCTGGAGCTCACTGAGACAATATGTCTCATCCCATTCCTTCTGGTGCAGGTTTACAGGTAAGCCAGAGGTTCGTGACGGAGTTCTTCAGAGAGATGCTGGATGGAGTACAGTTGCTCGTCGTGTACCAGCTCAGGAGTCTTTTGGACTTATATGTATAAGTATTGTAATGGTATTGGATTATTTGTACAACGAGTAAACTTGTATTCATTCAGATATGATGTAATATTATTATTGAAAATTTTAAATGTATCCAGTATCAGTTTAACGCACATGCTAATATTCTAGATTAAATTAGTATGGGTGTTACAATTGGTATCAGAGCAGGTCGATTCAGACCGTGCCATGGGTCATTAAAAGATTCAATAAGAGTAGTGGAATCATTGGGTTTCGGATATTGTTCTAAAGGTCACATCTAGTTGAGCCTGATCAACTCAATCTAGTATATGACAGTTAGGACAAATATCCGAGAGCTGAATGTGACCAAGGAGGAAAGAAGTGTACGAAGGGTGAAGGTTAAGGCGTCAGATTTTAAGACGGAAATTGGCAAGATATTTAATGTCAAAGGATGGTTCTCTAACAGTGAAGTAACTGAGCATGTAAATTGCAATGTCTCAGGAATATAAGGGGTATTTAAGAGTATCTAAGAGTAAGGTCAAGTACCTTAACTAGTTGGACGCATCATTGAGCTATGCCTTCTCCGAGGAGATGTGTAGAGTAAAGAATTATGGAATACTCTAAGGAATGATTTGGAATCTTAACGGGAACCGTAATTTGAAAAGTTAAAGTTAAGGAATTCTATGTTTTCTTTTGATGGGTTCCTTACACAAGTATTCGGGTAAGCCGACAAAGATCACCTTATGTTGGTATGAAAATACAGACCTTGGATTGCTCGAAACCATATGAAGAGGGTCATGGATGAAAAGACCTATGGAGAATTACTCGGATAATAAGATTAGATGTGAATTGTCGGTACAGTAATAAGTTACTGGAAGGATCCAATAAGAGACGATAAGTGTTGAAGTTTAAGATTGATTAATCGGGTACTCGAAGAGGCGTAACATGTGTTTGGGCTTACAGGAGAGCCGGTAAAAGTTGAGTCTTGTCCAGACGGATTATTTCCGGAGTAACCAAGAGATATGATAGAGCTATGTGGGCCTAAGTTGTATTGGAAAAAGGTTGTGGATATGAAATCCTTACGGATAATTATAGAACGGAACTCGATTCAGTATACGAAAGATGAGAATTTCCAGAAGTCATAAAAATGCTTCTAGAAGTTACCACAAGTAAATAATGTATGCACTTAAGTTGCTTCAGGTATATTTTCAGTAGGGTTTCTGCAAAGTTTAAATGAATATACATGTTGAGCCAACCATGAGATGGTTATAGAATTCATAATATGAAGAGTAAAGCTGAAACTAGTGTATAAGTTGTTTTGACAGGAGCATTGTTGGGCTCGTAATTATTGCTAAAGACTGTTTACAGGTTTCGGCGTATTTTCGTGAAAGTAAGTATATTGTTTATGTCCGAAAGGAAACACAAAGTCAGATGACGATCAATCAATAAGTTGAGCAGGTGGTTTAAGCCATTAAGGAATGAGTTTAACGAGGAGATCTAATTGGGTAATAGCGGTGTATTACTTCCATCCCAAGGTGAATTGTTTAAATCAGAGTTACGCAACGGAGAAGTAATCCAAGAATGAGTTAACGGACAATTCAAAAGCTGAAGCTTAGAGAAAAATGGTGTTTGTAAAATCCTTGCCGGATGAATTACAGGAAAGGTATTCAGTGATTAATTCTCAAGCTACAGAATATTAGTAAGTAGTGATGACTTGAACTTATCATCAGTTCTAACAGGAAATTTTAAGAGATAAGTCGAGGAATGCTTCAGACCTCGAAACTCATGAGAAAAGAGAATCGAAGCAGTTTGAGAAATTTAAAGGATGTGTTTCTAGCACAATAAGTACTTAGCGAAGAAAGCCACATCTAATACGGTAATCTAGCTGTTTAGCTCAGTAACTTCAAGTTGACTTGAATAGTAAGTTTAACCAAAGAGGAATTATACAGTGGCATGCAGTTATTCCACATCGTACCCACGTTATGCTAGCATGTCGCATGTAACATTCATGTAACAGGTTATGATTAGTATTATGTATACTGATCAGGCAGAGTTTATACTACTTAGACAATAGTGTAACATATTTACAGTCATGAGACATGTATCAGTAATCGTGGTGCGCAATCAGTAATGTTTTAACAGGAAAGTCTTGAGCAGAACAGGTTTGTTGCTACCGAACAAATCTTAGTTGAGGAATTCAGAAATTCTTGAGCTAAATGTTCACAGTTAAAGGAAGGAAATGTTTTACACAGATCAGAAGATTACTCATAGTTTATAGTAAAGGGCTACGTGAATTCAAGTTATGAAATAAAGGATTCAGAGTTTAAGAGTGCTATTTTGATAGCGATCAGAATAGAGTTTTCTTTTTGAAAACAGAGAATGTCCTTGGACGAAATAAGTTTATAACGCCAACGGAATGTAACCATAATTTACGTTATGGGATTGTGGATACTCAAAGAATACAAGCATGAGTTAAGAGCTAAAAGAGTGACCTTGGTTGATGTGGCATTGTCTCGAGTATATTATGACTAAGTATGATGTCCATTAGTTGGACAATGATGATGCGGTGTACTGTGTACCCGATAGTAGCGTACACGTACTCGATCGTGTATGGAAGCTATGTGCTATGGACTGTATTATGTCATGATATGTGAGACGGCTTATGCCACACGTCACTTGTACTAAACTTTCATGAGTTTGAAATTATTGGTAAAGAAAATATTAATCCCATGAGTAAGGAATATCTTGAATGATGCAAGATTGTCAGAATCCTAGTAAGGAAGAAAATTCCTAAGACCTTTAGCCACGTGTTATCGTTGATTAATTAAATCGGAGCACGAGTGGCTCATATGTTTTCCCGAGCCTTAAGAATTCCCGCAGTGGGAATGTGAACAATGCTCGTGGTTGTGATAATAGTTACACCAGGATGTCAGAAAGAAAGGAACTTGTACCATAAGTTCAGCCACCACCTTGTGTTTGAATCGTGGAGGTAGTTGCAATAGACTTTACTTCCGTTTGAGAATACTCAATATCAGATGTCTTTCAGTGTAAGAATGATACGAATGTAACAGTAAAAGGTCGTCTTACGAGGCGAAAGTCAAAGACAAGAATTCTTTAGAATTAAAAGTAATGTAATAGATTCCTCGGAAAGTTGGAATAATTGAGGAAAATCAGATCGACCCGACGTCTTCAGGATAAGATTGAATGGTCAATGAAAGAAGAACTGATCAAATTCAGTAAGGGAAATCCAAGACTTAATAATTTTAAATTGGATTTGTAAGAAATATGTCGAATAGAGATCATAGTCAGATAATATGGATATGTTGGTTCAGATAACCATACGTCCTAACATGTGATAGTTATGTAACATGCATCAGACCTTGCGGCTGGAAAGAGATTGTCATATGTTTTGACTTACAGAGATGGAAATCATGGCTAAAGAACAAGTTTTAACCAGTATGGTTTAATCGAGGTGCGTGATTAATCTACATGTCAGACCCTAGAGTTGCCATGGAATCCCAGTAAGTAAAATGAATTGGAGATTTTCATAGTAGAGAAAGAGGTAGAAAGGATTTATCTCCTCAGGATCTCAGGAGGATTTTCTAAATTTCGAGGACGAAATTTCTTTTAAGGGGGGTAGAGTGTAATATCCCGCTCAGGCATGACTTTTAACAGTAATAGAGGAATGAAACGTATGGAATGGCATTATAGTAATTATGAGAGGAAAGGGGTTTATAAAGTGATAAACATGAAATTTTCTTCATATCTATCATCCCTCTCTCTCTCTAAGAGTTGATCTTTCTTCTCCCTCTCTCTCTAGAAACTCGGCCTCCATCAATCCTCACCACCATCCATCAAATTGCAACAAAATCTTGTGGGAATCTTGGCTAGCAAGCTAAAGTTGGAAGAGTAGAACAAGAGAAAGTTAAGAAGAAATCAAGGAAAGGATTATGAGCTAGGGTTTTGAGGAAAAGGGCAAGTAAGCAATCAAGCTGTAATCAAGTTTAAGGTGAGCTCCCTAGGGGTTTTAGAACCCACTTTGAGAGTTTTGATGTGTATTTCATCATATGCTAAGTTATAGTGTTTTACCCTAATCCCTTTGCTTGCTAATTCCTTGCTCATATATGTTTAAAACTATCATTTTGTAATAGAAAATCATTCCTAACATGGTTGGGATGCTTGGGTATCTTTGATTGAGCAAAAATGGTGGAAAAACATGATTTTTAACAAGTTCTGTACTATCATGGTCGCTACAGCGACCAGCCGTCGCTATAGCGACCAGACAGCATTTTTGGTTCTGGCTACCATCGCTAGTAGCGACCAGCCATCGCTTGTAGCGACCAAACCAGAACAGCCCATGACAGTTGAGTTGTTCTGGGTGTTCTGGTGCGCGCAGGCGTGGCTCTTTGCAACTGTTTTCTCCTAAAACATTTTAGAGATATTAACCACCATTTTAACTCACCCAAAAGGCTTCCAAAGGTTGAATTATTATAGGAGCAAGGGATACGCAATGTACGGGAAATGCAGGAACAATGGTTAAATGAATAGTTAAGCCTTATGAACGGCATATGATAACGATATGTCGAATCCTTTGATAGGTAAACAAGATTATAGATGTATTCAGTTTAGAATACAAGGATAATATGATTTTTTCCACAATCAAAGTTTCAGATAAGCTTATAGTGTTGGTTCTCCAACAATTAATAGGTGGCTTATGAGAACGATAAGCCAAGAACCTTAAGTTATAGGTTAAGTGTTATATGATTATTATTATATGATTAAAAGTTAAAGAATTATATGTTAAAGTTATTGGCGTGTTCAGCAGACTCCGGGATTCGCCGGATGGGACTTCTCCGAGAGGATTGTCCACACGTTTCACAGTCATAGGCATGTTCAGCAGACACCGGGATACGCCGGATGGGACTTCACCAAGAGGGTAGTCCAAATGCAAATTAAAAGAGGAGTCCGGTGTTAGACTGATATGATAGGAATTTCACCGGGTCATAGGGGGTGTACTTTGGGGTTACTTCACCCGGACTGCATTCCGTAAAATGAACTCAGATAATAATGTTTGTTCAACGCTAACAGCTAACATAATATTTGTTTATATGTAATATGTTTCATAGTTATAGTCAAAGTTATAGTTACAGGTAGGTTTATAGTTACAGGTAGATTACAGATATAGTCATAGGCAGTTACAGTTATAGTCATAGATAGATTACAGTTATAGTTATAGGTGGTTTACAGTTATAGTTATAGGAAGAATTATAGTCATAGGCAGACTTATGCCCTTTGTGGAGAAATATAAGAGACTTGGCGATCATAGGAAATCCCCAAGATTGCCAAGGTAGGCATGGCGACCCTAGGTTCCCTGAGGTTGCCAACAGATGGTTAGGCTGGAGCTTACTGAGACAATATGTCTCATCCCATTCCTTCTGGTGCAGGTTTACAGGTAAGCCAGAGGTTCGTGACAAAGTTCTTCAGAGAGATGCTGGATGGAGTACAGTTGCTCGTCGTGTACCAGCTCAGGAGTCTTTTGGACTTATGTATAAGTATTGTAATGGTATTGGATTATTTGTACAACGAGTAAACTTGTATTCATTCAGATATGATGTAATATTATTATTGAAAATTTTAAATGTATCCAGTATCAGTTTAACGCACATGCTAATATTCTAGATTAAATTAGTATGGGTGTTACAGTATCGCTGGTTAAGCATTATTACATTTTGTCCCTATAATTTGACGGACCACTTACAACAGTTTGGGTTTTTTGTTGGTATTTCTAAAGCACATCGAATCTTGGTGGTCATGATTTGGTGTGCTTGCATCACTAACAATATCATCGACATTAATAATTAACCCACCAAATAACTGCACCATTTTCATCATTAAACATTCATCTTGTTAACTTTAAGTAATTTAATATTTTGCCTCACTACTCTTATTGTTTATTACATTACCTTAATTTACATCTTCCTATTTTTCCATTACTTTCGTCTTATCACTTCTCTTGGCATCATCAATTATCTTAATCGATCACACTCTATTCTTTGTTCATTTTAATCTTTTACTACTCTATTCGACGACTATCTTAAAACTCATTACTACTCTAGGAATTTACCTTTGTCACCTTCAATTATCCTAAACCATCGCTCCCTACCTCTACTTATAGTCGTCGTATACTCTTTTAATTAACTCATGTTTTAGTCTCACCATTGTTTTAGGGAATCATGTCTAGAACACCTAAACACACTTTTCTCACTTAGGTACATTGATTAGGGACCTTAATTTTCACTTTAGGGATCCTTTTAATGAAGAAAAATAAGGTTTCTGAATGCTGGGAAAAGTACATGGTCGTGCATCTCAAAGTGCACGACCGTGCGTTTTTAAAACACACGAAGGGAAAATTTGGTAGAGCAAAACGCACGGTCCGTGTGCCTAACACGCACGGTCGTACGTTTTACCCTGGGTGTGCAGAATCACAGTTTTTTTGTTATTTCACTCCTGGGAGCCTTCCAAAGCTCCATCTTCGATCTCAAACTCACTCAATTCGTCCCTAAACATCACCCTAAGGTTAACCTACCATTTGGACATCAATTTCCTCTCAATCTATTCGATTATACACTTTTTTCATGATTAAAATCTCTAATTAATTACCCTAACTTTGGTTCCTAAATTTTAATCTCTCATTAATAACAACAACCTTAATCATCATTAATTCATCTCTGATTTTTCACCATGATTCTCATGATAACAATACCAAAGATTATAGAATTGAAAACAACCATTCAAATGGGAATAAGAATACCCTAAGATGAAAGTTTTCCCATCCTTACCTTGAATTCTCTTACAGTGCATCTTTTGGTTTGGTTTTTCCTTAGCTAGGGTTAGCCTCCTTTTCTCTCTTCCTTTCTTTGGTTCACACGTTCAACAATCCCCTGTTATGAATTTCTATTCTTCTATTTATACTACAAACTAGGTTACTAATCATTATTATTATTTTTCCTCACCTCCACTTATCATAATTTTCTTCCTCCTCCCCCACTTATTTTATTACTTCTATTTCTCACCTCCTACCTCTATTAATTATTATTTTATCCCCCTCCTCATTAATTTAATTCACATAAAATATATGAAATTCCTGGCAACCTGACTGACAGACGCTGTGCACTATATCTTATGCTTTCCTAAAAATAATCTCTAAAATTGAATGTCTAAATCATTTTTGATCACTTCTCTCATTATAATTATATCACTCACTCCTTTGCTATACTATTGCATAAACCTAAGTCAATTGCAACAATGGCATGCCCTTGGTGGGATGACTACAATGAATATGAAGATGAGTATGAGGATGGATATGAACAAGGGTACGGAAGCTGGAAGAGTGTATTCAGTGACAATGATAATGGTTTTGAATATGAGGATTACTGTTTCTGCAACAATGCTTCTGATGATCCTGAGGTTGGTGATTACTGCGGCAATGATAGTGGTGTTGATTTTGATTATGATGATGACTATGATAATGACAATGACGGTGAAGATTATGAGTACGATTATGATGTCGACGACGGTGGTGATGGAGTTGTCGATTATGTGTATGAGTTTGACAACGATGAAGATGACAATGATGATTATGAGTATGGTTATGATGTCGAGGAAGATGATGATGATGACAATGATGATTATGTGAATGATTATGATACCGACAACGGTGGTAATGGAGGTGTTGATTATGTGTATGAGTATGACAATGATGATGATAATGATTATGGTGATGATTATGATGATGCTGATTATTATGATGTTGATAATTATGATTATGGTTATGAGTATGATTATTGCAACAGCGATTATGATTTTGGTTCTGATTATGATGATTATGAAGAATGAGACTATGGTTTATATGAAAGTGATCATAGTGGCAGCAATGACATCAGTTCTTGCTAAGGTAACTATTGCTTTTGATTATATATCCTGAGTTATGTTTACTGTTAGTACTTTTTAGTGATCACAGATGAAGTTGTGTTCTTATCTTCCTGACTCTGAACAAAAATCACTTTCTTAATTTGTTATAAAATCTGCTGTGACATTTTTTTAGCTTTGTATCCTTTGCATCAAAATATGTGTTATCATATGCAGATATGCTTAACTTTTTCTTGTTTTCAGCTAAATTGATTCTTTTTTGCTCTTTGCAGGTATGTTTATGTCGCAAGGAGCTTAGTGCTAAATAAGACTTTTGCCTCCCCTTAGAATTAGAGTTATTCAGTGAGAAATTATGCGGTGCTAGCTAATTAGTAATGCTGCTGTTTTGGAACTTATGAATTATGTGAAAAACAGTTCATGTAGGCTTATATTAACTGGGAATTGATATAAAAGTGTACTTGTGAATGACATGTTTGTTTGTTTCTTTTTCTTTTTTTTTTCTTGCACTTTTGGCCCCTTAATTTTTTATAATTGTGCAATTTTGATCCCTTGTCTTTTTAAGTAATTTTAACCCCAAAGTCTATCAATTGTGCTTTGGTGATTTTACTTTAATTTGGAGAGTGTTGTGGTTTTTTCCGCAAGACTTGGTCCATGGACTTATTTTTTATTGGCACCCTCAAAGTATGTCTTGTGTTTTGAGGTGTGTTGTTTTTAATAAAACTAGATTGAGACCCACGTATTGCACGGACGTTGCAAGGATTTTGTTTATTATATTTGAAAGTTATATTGCATGTTTTTTAATAATAATAATAATAATAATAATAATAATAATAACAACAACAATTCCTTCAAAAAAAATAATAATATAAATTTGACCTATTGAAATGCGAATATCATTTTAAAGGACATATAAGGAGGTTTGTTCTGAAAAAAAAACTTAAGCAAGCATTCACTTAAACTCTAACTTGCAGCTCAAATTAAAAAAAATAGTTCAAAAAGAACAAAATAATTTGATTGATTCATATAGTAGTGGCGCTGAAAAACTATTTTTTGTTATCATGTGTTACTTTTTGTTGTTCACAAAATGAACAAAATAATATGATTGATTCATATAGTAGTCATAATATCAAAAAAATCACAGTAACTTGAATTGGGTGTAGGATTTTACTTCTCTTGGTGATAGAGAATGATGGAGAATGATATAAAACATTATGGAACTTTTAAGATGTGGAGAATATTTTAGAACTTTCAAGAATACTACTATATAAAGTCATAATAATTAGGAGCATCTTAATATCTCTAGAAGTTTCAAGCTACATGAACTAGATATTAGTATCTCTAGATAGTTCTTGTAATTAAGTAGTAGTATTAAATGTTTTTAGATCTTACTATGTGGAGCCTTACAAGAGTAGTAGAAATAAGGCTTATCACCATTTGTTTTGGCATATTCAAGAATTCAAGCATTGAAACATTCAAATAATAACAACTTTCTTTGAAAATATTAGAGAGTTTCTCTATTTTCTCTACATTTCCTCTTGACTCGAGGACTTGTCTCTTCCAACCCGGGGCGAATGATAAAGAATGATGAAGAATAATATGGAAGTTTCTAGATATAGAGAATACTAAAGAATGTTAAGGAAACTTCTAGACACTCTACTAAATAAGATAAATAAAGCACTAGGAAAATCATAACTTTTCTAGATCCTTCTAGTCATATGAACTAGAGTGTTCATATCTCTAGACTTTAAAGCACTAGGAAAATGTTAACTTTGTTGGAGCAAAAGTGGTTTGTACAATTCCTCTAAGGTTTTGATGATAACAAAGTATTGAAGAATAATTGGTTATACAAATATTTGTTCAAGTGTGTAGGATCATAGAATATATCCATCAAAGTATTGAACATATATTAAAGCATCAGAAGCACAAGAGAAGTTTAAGAAGACTATGGTAGAAGATCTGAAGAAAGGTCAACCAAAAGTCAACATCTTGGATCCGAAGAAAAGAACACCTCTTAGAAGCTGAAGATTAACCTCATCAGATTCTGTGAAGATAATCAGACTCAAAAGACCGCATCAGACTTGAAGACCCCCAAGCTCAGTAGATCCTGAGGGACCCAGACTCCACGTCAGATTTGTCGTCTTCTATAGTTGTCTCCATCAAAGGATCTGAGTACAATTTTGTCTTCTTTTGACCACGTGTAGAAACAGAAAAAGGACTTCAAGGACAATAAGAATGAACGAATACTTTTATTTTCAGCAAAGGATTTTCGAATAACTATCCAACGGAATTATCCATTTCAGGCAAAGGCCCAATGTTCTTGATTAGAAGCTTCTCAACGACTCTTAATGCACTGACACTCTTCTCCAACGTCCCTTAAGTCCCTGCTTATATAAGGAGTTGAAGACCTGGATAAGATTAACATGACTCTGCTATTTTACTGTGTCATTACTCTGCCAAAATCAATTAGCACAAAACACTTAGGGTTTTTGTTTCAACTTTTGTATCTTAGAAATCCTAAAGTCATAAGAGTTTGTTCAACATTGTTCAGTTTACACCACCAATTCTTTATCCGGTGTAAGAACAAATTTGTTTATATTTGTAAACAAATAGAAGTCTCTTGCCTGCAAAGCTTGAGCACCAGAAGTCTCTTTCACTTGTGATTGAGCATTAGAAGTCTGTTGGAGTTCTCCTTGAGCATTGGAAGTCTCTTGCATGCGTACTTGAGCAATATAAGTCTCTTGGAGTTGTCCTTGAGTAGTGGAAGTCTCTTGGTAGTGACCTTGAACATTAGAAGTCTCTTGCAAGTGTGCTTGAACATTTGGAAGTCTCTTGGAAGAGTCCTTGAGAAATTGTAATCTATGAGATTGTAGTGAAATCCCTTGGAAGTGCAAGAGGACTGGACTACTCCTATGTTGTGGAAAGAACCAGTATAAATTGCTTGTATCTCGTCTCGTCTCTCGTCTCTCGTCTCTCTCTCTCTCTCTCTTTTATCTCTGTGTTCTATTATATTCTGCTGCACTCAGACTCTGTGTCACACTCTGAACTCATCAGATTCTGACCAGTTCCAAACACTCATAAAAAGAACCAGAAAAAGCCAACAAAATTCAAACCCCTCATCTTGTGTTTTACTCACCTTCAAACTTTTCTAGATTCTTCTAGTCATATGAACTAGAGTGTCCATATCTCTAGACTTTTCTTGTAATAAATGCTTCTAGATCTTTCTACTTTGTAATGTGGAGCCTTACAAGAGTAGTATAATTAAGGCTCACCATCAAGTGTTTAAGCATTCAAGAATTCAAGCATTGAAACATTCAAATAATAACAACTTTCTTTGAGAATATTAGAGAGTTTCTCTATTTTCTCTACCTTTCTTTTGGTCCCTGAGCCAGATTTGGCATCAGAGCAGGTTACGATACCTCAGAGTTGATTTTGAGCGAAGAAATCAACAGAAAGTGAGTTTTCAAGTGAGCAAGGAGTTGCTTTCTTAAAACTCCACTTTTGTGGCAATTTATTCGTGAAACTAACACCTCCAACAAAACAACCACGCACCGCCACAATCTTCACCAAAAGAAGAGATCACCGACCACCATTGTCAAAATTCCATCTAGAAAAAGAAATGAAAGATCTTTGCATGAAATTTAGATGGAAGAAATGAGACGACAAATTTAACTACTAGTGGAGGCAGACAACGCCTAACAAGCCTTATTGAAAGCACAACGAAGAAGATTTGATGATGATGGCTCCGATAGTGACTCTTCATTATCTAGAAGCAGTCACTCACACCGATGCGAACTTCGAATGAATGATATCAAAGTAGACATTCCAGATTTTGAAGGGAAGCTACATCCCGATGAGTTTGTTGATTGGCTAAAAACTGTTGAAAGTGTATTTGAGTATAGGGAGGTTCCAGAGGAGCAAAAAGTAAAGATCGTTGTTGTCAAGCTGAAGAAACACGTTTCAATTTGGTGGGAAATCTTAAAAGGAAACGAGAGCGTGAAGGTAAAAGAAAGATCAAGACATGGGACAAATGCGTCAGAAACTAATCCGTAAGTATTTACATCCTCATTACTATTAGGACAATTTTACTCAACTACAATTATCAAAAAATTCTTCTTGCCAACCTCTTCCCTCCACAAGAAATCATATTGATTCTTACAATCCACCAACCCATCAACCTATTTCCTCATGCAAACCCCAACATAACACAAACATAGAGAAAAATACAAGGACACTCAAATGTTTCTTGTGTCAAGGTTCTGGCCACGTAGCCTTAGATTGCCCAAATCATAAATCCATCACCATCATTAATGGAGAGATACATGGAATTTTTCGAGAAGAAAAAGAAGACATTCCTGAACCGTTTGAAGAAGAGATGACATGCAAACCAATTTATGATGAAGAATATGTTGGTGTTGATTTTTGCGAAGTGTTTAAAGAAGAGGGAAATAGAGATCCAATATACGATGATGAATATGTTCCCAATGACATTCATGAAGTTTTTGGGAAAGAGGAGCATGATGAACAATTATATGACGAAGAATATCTTCCTGCTGAATATGGTGAATCTTTTGAGGTTAAAAGAAGCTTGAAAACACCAACAACTAAAAAAGAACTATGGATAAGACACGATATCTTCCACAATCATTGCACCTCACAACACATGGCTTGTAATGACATCATTGATAACAGAAGATGTGAAAACGTTGCATCAACCTATATAGTAGAAAAGTTAAAGTCCCAACCGATTGAGCACCAAGATCCATACAAGCTACAATGCCTCAACAAAGACAATGAGGTAAAATTATCCCAACACTGCATTGTTTCATTTTCCATTAGCAAAAAATATAAAGAAAGGTTATGGTTTGATGTTATTCCTATGAATGTTTGCCACCTTCTTCTTAAGAGACCTTGTCAATATGATCGTCGTGCATTATACTATGGTTATGCCAACACCTGCACTTTCGTGAAAGATGTGATTAAAATCAAGTTGGCACCTCTACCACTCAATGAATTCAAAGAAGGAAAAGAGGAATTTAAGCCACTTGAACTTTTAGTCACAAAGGAACCATTCAAGAAGAAAACAAATTTATATATGCCTTGTCCAGTTCCTATGCCACCTTGGGAAGATGTTACTATTGATTTTTCCCTTGGATTACTTTGGACTCGACAATTGAAGGATTCTAAAATGGAAGTTGAAGAGATGCTTACTAATGTTGTCTTGAGGACGAAGACGAAAATCTTGACTCGAGGATGAGTCTCCTCCAATCCGGGGAGAATGATAGAGAATGATGAAGAATATTAAGGAAGCTTCTAGACACTCTACTAAATAAGATAAATAAAGCACTAGGAAAATCTTAACTTTTCTAGATCCTTCTAGTCATATGAACTAGAGTATCCATATCTCTAGACTTTTCTTGTAATAAATGCTTCTAGATCTTTCTACTTTGTAATGTGGAGCCTTACTTGAGTAGTATAATTAAGGCTCACCATCAAGTGTTTAGGCATTCAAGAATTCAAGCATTGAAATATTCAAATAATTACAACTTTCTTTGAAAATATTAGAGTTTCTCTATTTGCTCTACCTTTCCTTTTGTCCCTGAGCCAATTGGAGTAACTTTTGCATCCTTTTAGATAGAAAAACCATAATTTGAACCTTATAGGTGTGGAAAATTAAATCATGCAATGAAAGCTACGATGCTACATTCCAGTTTGGTGGAGGTTAAAATGGAGAAAACATGGAAGTTTTAAGTAAAACAATTTATATAATTGGAAGAATATATATAAATGAGGCTATATGAATTACATAACTGTGTCCAATTTGAAATGACACTCAAACTTGAATTAAGTTTCACAAGAAAAAAATAGCTTAACACACAATTTACTGCTAAAATTATTGGACTCTAAAGTAACCACTAATGAGGATTATACTTGAATTGCATTATTCATTGAATTGATACACATTTAACAATAGACAAAAAAGTATTTCCGCTGCTATAAAGACAAACATATAGTTTGCAGATAAACTTCAATAGGACTAAAGAAACACATTTAAGGCCAAATTTTGATTGTACACGGTATCTTCAACTATTACAGATAGAATGTGTAATTGTCACATTTAAGTACCCAATTTGCATGATTAACAAAGGCAAATGAATAGAGACAATGGGAATGATAACCGCAGATGCAAGCACGAAGCAGGTTACCGTTGAAAAATTGGTGATGGCTCTTTGATACCAATTTGGAATACTCCATGGCTGCGTAATGATACAAACACGTATGTTGTCACTCATACTACCACTTCTAATCTTCATTTAAAGGTTAGTTCTTTAATTGATGCAAATCTGGGCTGTTGGAATAGCACCTATGTGCAAGAGAATTTCTGTGATAGAGATGCTAATGAAATATTACAGATACCACTTGTGAATCTTGGTAAGAGTGATGAAATCATTTGGAGATGTGATAAAAAAGGCTTGTATTCGGTTAAAAGTGCATACATAGTTTATGTGGATGTGATGATAAATAGAGATGTATGGAAAGTGGAAGGAGATTGGAATAAGCTATGGGCGTTAGCCATTCCTCCCAAGGTAAAGCATTTTGTTCGCAAGTGGCAACATCTTAACACATCTCAACTAATCACATTTGCAATGACAGCATGGAGTCTTTGGCGAAAACGAAACTTAAAGTTATGGGAGGAAAATACCGAGACTATGGAGCACGCACTACAAGAAAACAGCGAAATAGCGTCGAATTTTAGTGTCGGCCTCCGACACCGACGCTACTAGCGTCTGACTAGAGTCGGCCTAACCCACTCTACTTCAATTTCTAGTTTTCCTTTATTTTTAAATAGATTTAAAGTCGGCCTAGCCGAGGCTAAAGGTTAGGGGACCCACGTATGACATTTTAGACCATATTTAGAGTCGGCCTGTCTGACTCTATTATTTTAATTGATAAAAATTTAATATAATAAAATTATTATTCCTCTTTTTTTGCTCAAATGGGACCCACATAATGCTTAGATTAGATATACAGTCGGCTTAGCCGACGCTAAAATTTTTGCCAATAAAAATTTAATTTCTATATAAATTATTATAAAAAGTTTTTTATTCAATCAACAAAAATACTACCCTAAATTTTTTCCCACACTTTTTTCCCTCTCTTTACTAATAAAAAAAAACCCCAAATATTCATCACTCTCACTAATTCATTTTCATTCTCCCTCCCACAATTTCATTCTCCCTCCCCCAACTCTAAACCCTAAACCACATTTTATTCTCCACCAAATTTCAATCTCACTTTCCCCCAAATTGAAACCTAATTCTCCACCACTCTCACCCACAATCTCACTTTCCCCCAAAAAAGAAGAACAATTACGTTCCTCTCTCTCTCTCACCTGGCTCTTCCATTCTCTCACCATCTCTACGATTCAAAGAACTCATGAGCCAAAAAAGCGCGATGAACCCTAGATCCACGATTCAAAAACCCATCTCTTCGATTTGCGATTCAAAGGCCTTGCTCTTTGATCTGGGATTCAAAAGCCTTGCTCTTCGATTCACGATTATGTAAGTTTTTTATTATTATTTTAAGATTTTGTTGGTAGTGATGGCTTTGGTTGTGATTTAGAATTTCAGATCTAGTAGAATTCGGTTTCGAATAATTTCAGATGTGGTAGAATTTGAAGTGTCCCCTTAATCTATGCGGTCACATGTGGAATTCGATTTAGAATTTCAAATCTCGTAAAATTTAATAATGCTTAGTACTTCACCTTATTATGAAAACAACTAAAATCAAAATCAGGAATATTAAGTAGATTTTCAAAGTCATTGTTGCTTATAAATGTACTTCACCTGAATTAGAAATTGAAAATTGCTTATTGTTAATGGGTTCATAAATGCTTATTGTTAATGGGTTTAGAAATTGCTTATTGTTAATTGTTGTTGTTGCTAAATTAATTTAAAGTTGGAGTCTTTTCTTTGTGATAAAATCAGTTTTTTTTTTTTTGCATTGTTGTTGTTGGTTGTTATTGTTGTTGTTGCTCAATTAATCAGAATTCAGTTTATTTGTGTGTTCATGTTAAATCCAACAGTTTAGTAACATGTACTCATTGTTCGGGTGTTTGATGGTCATTGAGGAACTGATTCTGCATTGTTTGTAAGAAATAACAACCTTAGGCTCATTGTTGAGGACTCCCACTTTCCAACTTGTGTGGGGGAGGAAATTATAAGTGCATTTGTGAAAGCTGATTTATGCATTTGCAAATTCCAGTTTGCTTGATATCATCTCTGGCGCTAGTGCTTTAACTGCTCTTGAATTCAAGAGGTAATGAGCTTGCATTATGATTACATGAATCTTTTCATTAGTTTTAGCTAGTTTTAGTTGCCTTCAGATTTTATTGGTTGTTTGTTAAATGATGTTAGTGTATTGCCACTCTGTCTAGATTATTACCCTTTTTTCACATACGAAACACACGCGCGCACACACACACGCCTCGTCTTCTCGCTCTCGTTCTGCCGCTGGCAGCTGATAAGTGCTTAAAAGTAGTTATCTTTTGATATATTTTAAGGCACTTATGTTACTTGTTTTACAAGTTATCTTAGGATAAGCTCATATTTGTGGTTAAATGTTAAATTTATGATCCTATGTCTTACCCCATCTAATTATGCAGGAATTTCATACTTGGACCTGAATTGAGCAAAGAAATATGAAGTTTTGTTCAAGCCTCATCGCTACAAGCGCCAGCTTCATCGCTACAAGCGAGCATAGGCAGGGAAAATCAGAGCTCCATCGCTACAAGCGCTAGATGCCTCGCTACAAGCGAGCCTAGGTTGGGAAAAATGGAAGTTCATCACTACAAGCGATGAACCGGTCGCTTCAAGCGACCTTAGGCAGGAAGTTTTGAAGGTTCCATCGCTATAGCGACAGATCTCGTCGCTATAGCGACCAAGGGCGGTTTAATGCTATATGCTGACGTGGAGCTTCCTCACTGGCCAAGAAAACTGCCGTCGCTACAGCGACAGGCTCGTCGCTTGTAGCGAGCGTACAAAAACTCAGTTGTATAAAAGCTTTTTAGCTCATTTTTTCTGTATTATGATCTGAATATCAGTTTTTATAACTTGGAGAGCTTAAGATCTTTAACTTCTAGAAAGAGAATAGGCATAAAAGGAGGCAAACTTCATTGAGCAAAAGTGATTCAAGTGAAGATTAAACTAAGCAACTTTGAGAAATCAAGTCTTAGCATTTTCTCCATCTTCCATTCTACTTTTGTACAGTTGTCATGAGAATGAACAACTAATCTCCTTTGTTGGGATTATTAGGTAATCAATCACTCTTAGTTGTAAACCTTTGATATTTTAAATATATGATTCTAGCATTTTTATATACCATTGAATTTGTTCTTGTTTTCCATTCTTATATTTGATTTAAATGATATTGAAAAATACTTTTGAATCTAGGTTTAGAATAATATTCTATCAAAATAAGAAATTCTAGACATGGGATTTGGTTTTGATAATTACACAAAGTGTCGGAACGTAAAGCTTTCGAATCGTTTAATAGATTGAGAAATCGTCGATTAAACGATACGATCGATCTCACGACGTCATTTGGACACGAATGACGTTGTCGAGTGATACGTGATAATGTCTTATATAAGAAAAGCTAGAATCCATATTTATGATCAATCGAATACAATCGACGTTTGATTGACGTACTTTAATCCTAACACTTTTTATGCCCTATTACTCTACGTTTTATTTATAAAGTTTTTAAAGTCGAGTAGTGTTAGTAAAGAAAAAGATGAAACCCTAACTTAAAATGATAATCGACATTGAACGGTTTATGATATCGCAATAATCCCTGTGGAATCGATATAAAAATATACTTGCTTTTGTTAAACTCTATACTACTAACAAAATGGCGCCGTTGTCGGGGATTAACGCTAAGATATCATAATCATTGCAGCGTTAATTATTGTCTTAAGCAATTTTGCACAAAATTCTTTTATGTATATAACTATCATATTTTTATCCATCTTGTTTGCTAATTCTTTTTGGTCAGATTGTTGAAACCCGTTTATGCGAGGTCAGATACCAGAAGATCAACTGCTTTTTGATTCTGAAATTGAGAGGACTGCTAGAAGAAATAACAGCAAGAATCGGAAGAAGAGGCAGCAAGCAAAGAAAAAGCAGCAAGAGGAAACTTCTGTTTCAATTCCTTCACTAGATCCAATCCTAGAAACACCAATGGCTGCTGCAGGAGACGGATCTGGAGGTTCAGGCGGTAGTGGGATGCCCTGTCACAACAGCCCACGACGCTTGGCACAATTGGGAAAGACGCCACGGACAACAAAACAAACTGAGATGAAGACCGGTATCCTCCAAATACTATATGCTAACCCTTTCTCGGGTTTAGACCATGAGGATCCATTCCAACATCTCACTAAATTCTATGAGATCGCCGGTACATTAGGAGAAACGGAGAATAATGAGGAGGCAATATTTATGAGAATGTTTCCTCATTCTTTGATTGGAAAGACCAAGGAGTGGTACTTGGATCAGCCGCCAACAGTGATGACTAACTGGAACACTCTTGAGGAGAAATTCCTTGAGAGATTTTTTCCTCAGAATCGTTTTATGGAGGCTAAGACAACTATTGCCGTATTTTCTCAAGGCTCAAGTGAGACGCTATGTGAAGCTTGGGAGCGATTCAAGTCTATGCTTAGAAGATGCCCAAACCACGGGTTTGATGATTTGACTCAAATCCATCTTTTCTGGAATGGGATGCAACAACAGTCAAAGCTACTACTTGATGCTGCTGCTGGTGGATCATTAATGGTCAAGAGTGCCGAAGATGCTGTTGCTATCATTGAAAGAATGGCAACTCAACAACCATCAGGCTCACCACAATAGAAATTCGAGTCAAAGAAAGTCGGGTATATTGGACTTGGGGACGAATGACACCATCCTTGCTCAAAACAAGTTGTTAACACAACAAGTGGAAGAATTGACTAGAAAGATGGCTAATCTTCCACAACAAATGAAGGATATTCAAAATGAACAAAGAAGGCACCATCAAGTCGCATCATGCGAACTTTGTTCAGGCGATCACCCTACCGGATTTTGTCCACCGCCTACTGAAGAGGTAAGTTATGTCGGCAATCAACAAAGGCCGCAACAGTTTCAAGGTCAATACCAAGGTCATAACAACAATTTCCCAAGAGGGAACAATCCTAACTATGGCCAAGGTTGGAGACAAGAAGCTGGATCATCTAACCGACAACCTTACCAAAATTTCAATAAATACCCTCCGCAACAAAACCGTCAACAAAACACCGACGAGACTCTAAACCAGTTTATGCAAATGTCAATGGCGAACCAGAAAAATACCGATGCTTCAATCAAAAACCTGGAAACCCAAGTAGGCCAGTTGGCACAACAGCTTGCTCAAGCCACACAACAAGGCGGAACCTTTACCGCCAACACTCAAACCAACCCCAAAGACCATGCATCAACATCAAAATGACAATTAAGTCATTTTGATGAAGTTGTCCTTGCATCAAGAGACAAAGATAATTGCAAGGCAATTGCTACAAGAAGTGGGAAGGTAGTTGGAAAGGGAATAGGAGACAACCTTGAGGTGGAGAGGAGAGTTGTTGAAATTGAGGAGGAAGAACATGATGAAGGAAGTGAGAAGGAAACAGAGGGAGATAATAATGAGGATGTAGTTGAAAAGAATAAGGAAGTAGTTGAAAATGAAAACATAGAGAAGAAGAAAGATGTGGTGAAGGAGAGGGGCAAGAATCAAGAAGTTTTGAAGAATGCACCAGCTCCACATCTACCATATCCAACTACTCCAGCTAGAAAGGATAAAGAAAGGCAGTTTGCAGGGTTCCTAGACATTTTCAAAAGATTGCAAATCAACATTCCATTCTCGGAAGCCTTAGAGCAAATGCCTACATATGCCAAGTTCATGAAAGAGATTCTTTCCGAGAAGAGAAGGTATAATGATGAAGAAACAATTCAGCTCGATGCTAATTGTAGTGCAATCATTCAAAGAACATTGCCAAGGAAGGAGAAAGATCCGGGTAAAGTTACACTACCGGTATCTATAGGCAATGTTAATGTCGGCAAAGCACTCATCGATCTTGGTTCAAGTATCAATCTAATCCCACTTTCCGTTGTCAAAAGGATTGGTGATTTGGTTGTGAAATGAACTAACTTGACGTTGCAATTGGCCGACAAATCCGTCACACGTCCGTTGGGAATAGCTGAAGATGTGTTGGTGAAAGTCGACAAATTCTTATTTCCCATCGACTTCGTGGTGATGGATATACCTGAGGATGATGATGTGCCACTAATTCTTGGAAGAACATTTATGCAAACGGCAAGGATGATGATTGATCTTGACGGAGGTCTAATGAAAGTCCGTGTGGACGATGAAGAAGTCAATTTCCACATCAATGAAGCTATGAAGTATCCTAGTGATAAAGGTGCCTGTTTCAAGATGGATGCAACTGAAGAATTGATTGTTGATACAAGGGAGCAGCTGCACAATATGACACATCTTGAAAGAGTCTTGACAAATGCACTTAGTATCATAGGAGAGGAAGATGAGAAAGAGATAGAAGAATGTTTGAAGGAGCTGGATTCGTTGAAGGAAATTCCTCCTCACAAAGCTAAAATTGAGGAATTGACGAATGAAGCCAAAGTTGAAGAAATGAAGCCGGAGATGAAGATTCTACCCTCACACTTGAAGTATGTATTTCTTGAAAAAGAGGGTAACAAACCGGTCATTATAAGTAGCTCCTTGTCAAGCAATGAAGAAACCAAATTGGTTGAAGTTTTGAAGTCCAACAAAGAAGCAATAGGCTGGACACTATCCGACTTGAAAGGGATAAGTCCATCCTATTGTATGCATAAGATCATGATGGAGGAAGATTACAAGCCGGTAGCGCAACCTCAACGACGGCTAAACCCAAATATGAAGGAAGTAGTCCGGAAAGAAGTGGTTAAACTACTTGAAGCCGGCATGATTTATCCAATATCGGATAGTACTTGGGTTAGTCCGGTTCAAGTTGTCCCTAAGAAGGGAGGTATGACGGTAATCACAAATGAGAAGAATGAGCTCACACCGACAAGAACCGTCACCGGTTGGAGGATGTGTATAGATTACCGGAGGCTCAACAAAGCTACAAGGAAGGATCATTTTCCTCTACCATTCATGGATTAAATGCTAGAGAGACTGTCAGGACAAGCTTTTTATTGTTTCCTTAATGGATATTCGGGTTATAATCAGATTTCGGTGAATCCAGAAGATCACGAGAAGACAGCCTTTACTTGTCCATTTGGAGTTTTTGCATATCGACGCATGCCGTTCGGGTTATGTAACGCTCCAGCAACATTTCAACGATGCATGCAAGCCATCTTTGCTGATTTGATAGAGAAAAGCATTGAAGTGTTTATGGATGATTTTTCTGTCTTCGGTTCATCATTTGATTTGTGCTTGAAGAATTTGGACACGGTACTGAAGCGGTGCAAGGAAACCAACTTGGTACTCAATTGGGAGAAGTGTCATTTCATGGTAACCGAGGGTATAGTCCTTGGTCACAAGATTTCGTCCAAGGGTATTGAAGTTGATAAAGCTAAAGTCGATGTGATAGGCAAGCTTCCACCACCAGTCAATGTCAAAGGCATCCGAAGTTTTCTAGGCCACGCCGGATTCTATCGGAGGTTTATCAAAGACTTCTCAAAGATAGCAAAGCCATTGAGCAATTTGCTCAATAAAGATAAGTCTTTTGATTTTGACAATGATTGTGTTAATGCTTTTGAAAGTTTGAAAGATAGTTTGACATCCGCACCCATAATCACCGCACCAAATTGGAATTTTGATTTTGAACTCATGTGCGATGCAAGTGATTATGCGGTTGGAGCGGTGTTAGGTCAACGCAAAAACAAAAGTTTTCATGCTATACACTATGCAAGTAAAGTTTTAAATGATGCACAAATCAATTATGCTACCACTGAAAAAGAATTACTTGCTATTGTGTTTGCATTAGAAAAATTTCGTTCTTATCTCATAGGTTCAAAAATTGTTATCTTTACTGACCATGCAGCCATCAAGTACTTAATCACCAAACCCGACTCCAAGCCGAGACTCATCCGTTGGATGTTGCTACTCCAAGAGTTTGATTTGGAGATTAAAGACAAAAAGGGGACTGAGAACCTTGTGGCTGATCATCTGTCAAGATTGGTGAACGATGAGGTAACGGAGAACGAGAGGGAGATTCTTGAAGAGTTTCCGGATGAGAAGTTGCTTATGGTGCAAGAAAGACCATGGTTTGCTGACATGGCCAATTACAAAGCAACGGGGTTCATACCGGAAGATTATACATGGCAAATGAAGAAGAAGTTGATGAGAGATTCAACTCAGTATGTATGGGATGACCCATATCTCTTCAAGATTGGAGCTGACCACCTTTTAAGGAGATGTGTTGCAATAGAAGAAGCTAAAGACATCATGTGGCATTGTCATAATTCGCCATATGGTGGGCATTACAACGGTGAAAGAACAGCTGCAAAGGTTCTTCAAGCAGGCTTCTATTGGCCTACTTTATTCAAAGACGCATATGAGCATGTGAAGAATTGCGAGAATTGCCAGAAAACTGGAGGAATTTCAAAAAGGAATGAGATGCCTCTGCAAAGCATCCTTGAAGTCAAAGTTTTTGACTGTTGGGGTATTGATTTTGTGGGGCCGTTTCCATCCTCCATGTCCAATGAATACATTTTGGTAGCCGTAGATTATGTGTCAAAGTGGGTAGAAGCAATCGCATCCCCAAAAGCCGATAGTAAAACGGTGGTCAAGTTTCTCAAAAGAAACATCTTTTCCCGTTTTGGAACTCCTAGAGTGCTTATAAGTGATGGAGGTTCTCACTTCTGCAATCAACAATTAGCAAAAGCACTTGAGCACTATGGAGTCAAACACAAGGTAGCTTCACCATACCATCCGCAGACCAACGGTCAAGCCGAGGTATCCAACCGTGAAATCAAAAGGATCCTTGAGAAAACCGTGTCATCATCGAGGAAGGATTGGTCAATGAAACTTGACGAAGCATTGTGGGCCTACAGGACTGCATACAAAGCTCCTACGGGTTTCACACCATTTCAGTTGGTGTATGGGAAAGCATGCCACTTGCCGGTCGAGTTGGAGCATAAAGCGTTTTGGGCGCTAAAGTTTTTGAACTTTGATCAAGAGCAAGCGGGGGAAAAGAGAAAGCTCCAAATGAACGAACTCGAAGAAATGCGTGACCAAGCGTATCAATCAAGCAAGCTCTATAAGGAAAAGGTCAAGAGGTATCATGACAAGAAGATCATGAAGAGGCAATTCAGACCCGGTCAAATGGTGTTGTTGTTCAATGCAAGACTGAGGCTATTTCTGGGTAAATTGAAATCCAAGTGGTCCTGTCCGTTCATGATCAAAGAAGTCAAGCCTTATGGAGCAGTGGAGCTAGAGGATCCTATCACTAAAGCAACGTGGACAGTGAATGGACAAAGACTGAAGCCATACTTTGGCGGTGAAGTTGTTCGGCACACGACGACAATTTCACTCATCGATTCATAAGCAAAAACGAAACAGGCGTCGATCTAATGACGTTAAACAAGAGCTTGTTGGGAGGCACCCCAATTTTGTAAGTATGTTGCTTTTTATTTAGTATTTTAGTTCTGTACATCCATTCATGCATGTAGGGATAGTGGCAATAGCTGAAATTTTAATTTTTATGTTTACTGTCATGGTCGCTACAGCGACAGATTCCATCGCTATAGCGACGAGCTTCAGACTCTCCATCGCTATAGCGACAGATGGTCGCTTGTAGCGATGACTGTTCAGACTCTCAGTCGTTGTAGCGTTGTATGGTCGCTTGTAGCGAGGAGCTTCAGACGCACTGTCGCTTGTAGCGACGGAAGAAAAAACTGACATTTCAGTTTCCAATGCCACTTTGAACCCCTTCATTCCCCCCCAACCACCCATTCACCTACCTTATCAGTTTTTCTTCCATTTTTCGCATACCATAGAATAGAAACACATACCATTCCATTTTCATTTTATTTTTGCAAATTCATATTCCATTTCTGCAATTTTTTCGTTTTCTGCTGCACAATCCTTGCAAATCTACTTTATTCTGTTCCAACTTGCAAATCCTCACAATCCAGGTATGATTTCGTAACCCTCTGTTGTAGTTTCTTAAGATTTCAAGTTGTTTGGAAGTGTTAAACTGTTTTTAAGAAATTAACATTTAGGGTTTTCAATTTTTAAAGTTAGAGTTGTACTCATTTGAAAAACCCATGTTAATCTATAGTTTAGGCTGTTAAAAATGAACTAAAATCATCAAACAAACTAGCCCATCATCCTCTTTTTCATGAAATTCGTATTTTGAAAAAAAAAACCCATTTTGTAAAAATTCAAAATAAAATTGGGTGTTTGATGATTAGGGAGTTTTGATGATTTTGATTCATTTGTTTTAGCTTTACCATTGATTTCTAATGTCACAAGCTGTTTAGATGTGAGAAAAATCAAGTTTTTGAAAATGGGTAGTTCATGGCTACACATCGCTTGTAGCGCAGAACCAACCAACAATTTCTGGGCTTCCTCGCTACAAGTGACAATCCTGTCGCTGTAGCGACGAAGACCAGAATCAGTTTTATTTTTCTTAATTTCTAATTCTGACTTGGATCCTACTTGTTTTGTCTGTTTAATGTTATTTTGTAGGAATGGCACCCAAAACATCTTCCAAAAGGCAACGCAACGTTGAGGGCTCGTCTTCAAGGCCAAAACCTCAACCATCCATACCCCACGATCCAAACCGCTTTCTTAGTCCGCGTAACCAGGAGCGTTACGCCGAGCTTAGAACCAGAAGAATATGGGCGGAAAAAGAGTTCAAGATTGCTGAGGAAGGGAGGTATGCCGGCATTGCTCATATGCTTAACGAAAGGAAGTGGGGAATCCTATGTAATCCTCCCAAGAAGCTCAACTATGACATAGTGCAAGAATTCTACGCCAACGCCATACCAGCAGACCCCTCTGACCCATTTACTTGGACTACATTTGTACGAGGGCGCACCATAGCATTTGACAGACATTCCATTAACTCCTATTTGGGTAAGCCACTGGTTCTTTGTGATTCAGATGACCCATTAGAGTCGGAGGAGCTGTGCGCCTTCCACCAACATCAGGCACGGGGAAACTGGAACCATGAGTTGATCGCACAGGCGATATTCCAAGAGGGGAAGACCTACGATGTGAGCAAGGCCTCATGAAAGCCTTTTAGAGCCTTTAGGGATGATATGACTACCCCTGCTCAGGTGATCCTAACCCTTATTTTGTATAATATTAGGCCCAAATCCCACACCTCTTCCACCACTCTGGACGTCACACCCTTACTTCATTATATCCTCAGCAACCAGCAGGTTGATGTTGCGAGGATCATTGCTAATGAAATAAGGATTGTGGCAGAAAGTGGTATCCTGCCACCCGGTAAGCCAAAGTGCCCATTGCCTTTTCCTGGCTTAATCATGGGACTTTGTAGAAAAGCCAGGATCCACATGCCAAGTCAAGTTGACGAGGAAATCAAAAATCCTATTGATGATAGATACATCAATAGGTACTGCTCTTACAAGACCACCCCCTCTTCTGCTGGACCCTCTTCTTCTGCTGGACCATCTTCGGTACCACCCCCTGCACCCCAAGACCCAAGCCACCCTCAACCCCCAACCTTTCCACCTTTAGATTTTTCGAGTTGGGACCCATACCATATGACTGCATATTCTCACATTATGGCTCAGAATGAGTCAAACCATCGAGCCTTGACGACTATGCAGAGTCATATGCATGACGCGGGCTACTCTACATGGACTCCAGATTATTTTCAGGAGCACATTGCATGGCCTGGGGACAGGCCATTTTATTCTGGAGGGGCGAGTGCAGCTGCACTTAGTGGTGATGATGCAGCTGGAGGTGATGATGATGACGACTGTGATCTCTGAGGGCACACGGAGCATTGACCATGAGGCTGCAGATTTGATGGATTCAGACTGAGATTCTTTGCAAGCTGCAGCAGTTTCTTCTTTCTTTCATTTTACTTATTTCTGAACAATTTTATTATGCTTTGTACTATTTAACTTTGTTTATGTTTATGTACTTTGGATAATTTTACTTTGGTTATTATGTTTATTATATTATGTTTAATTTCAAAATTTTGTTATTTATTTTTGAAATTTACCCAACAAATGGAAAGAAAGATAATCAAAGATTCAAAAGCTAAGTGCTTGTTTGAAAGCAAAGCATTGAGCTATGAATCAGGTGAGTGGTAATAATAGAAAGTAGTGATAAAAGCGCGCAGCTAAGGTACTCGTTTTTTGTTTTTCTAGGTATATTCTTGAATGTGAATGAGTCCTTTACACACAAATTTAATTTATTCAGTTTTACGCAAGCACATGTTTATGTTTGAACCAATTAGAACTAGCTGAAATGTGAGGAATCCTCAATCATTATATATATATGCAGGAGACCGGCATTTCATGTTTAACTCGATTATTTTATGTTAAATCTAAATGTTGTTTTAAATTGTATGAAAGCATTGAAATGATCAAGGCAATTTTTTTTGAAATTGAGTAGAAACACTTGACCATATAGCCTACCCTGTGAGAAGTGAGAATCTGTTAACCCCTTTGAGCCTATTGAATCAGAATTGTTAACTATGAACTGTCAACTTTCATAAGCTCAATTGCTTAATGAAATTGCCGGAGTTTGTAAAAAAATCCAGTTCATAGTTAACTCATTATTGAATTCTGATATTTTTCTTGAACCCTTATCCATCGTGATTATTGACCTTTGCCAAAATGATAAAGGAACATTCGATTAGGGTATCATTGAACCAAGTTGGGGAGAAAAGGGAGGTTGTGTTTATGTCAAGTAATGGTGAATTGTGATAATTGATCTTGACAACAAGAGAAAGAAAAAGAAAAAGAAAAGAAAAAAGAAAGAAAAGCAAACCAAGAAAAAGAAAAGAGAAAAATAGAAAAGGTTTGCAATAAATCAAAAAGTTGTCAAGATCAATCAAAGAAAAATTTGTAAATCACCAAGAGTTGTATTTGAATAAGGAGGAAGTATGTAAATAGAATGAATGTTCCTCTTGCTTGGCCATTTGAATTCAATATCCCACATATGACAATTCTTTTGTAACCAAGCCAAATTACAACCCTTAAAGACCTTGTGATCATTTGCTTTTATGCTTTTAGAAATGATAATTAGATTGACGCATAATTTGATTGGAATGTTAGCATAATTGCCGGATGAGTGTTCAATACCCTCGCAATTGATTTCAATATGTTCATCTACTTAATATAGAAGTGTGTTAGGTTTGGTTCAAATTTAAACATGTTGTTTGTTAAGAATTGTGTGATTTGATGCTATGTGTTTAGAACTAGTTCACATTCATAGTATATATCTCGTTTAATGAGAAACTTAACTTTAGCTTGCGCAGTCACGTTTGAATCATTCATCTGATACTTGTTTTCTTCAAACTTTTGATTCTTTTGCTTCTTACTCAAAACTTGGTTTAAAGCTGTGAAAAATTTCCTTTTGATTCTTTGGTTTGAGGACAAACCAAAATGCTAAGTTGGGGAGAGTTTGATAAGTGCTTAAAAGTAGTTATCTTTTGATATATTTTAAGGCACTTATGTTACTTGTTTTACAAGTTATCTTAGGATAAGCTCATATTTGTGGTTAAATGTTAAATTTATGATCCTATGTCTTACCCCATCTAATTATGCAGGAATTTCATACTTGGACCTGAATTGAGCAAAGAAATATGAAGTTTTGTTCAAGCCTCATCGCTACAAGCGCCAGCTTCATCGCTACAAGTGAGCATAGGCAGGGAAAATCAGAGCTTCATCGCTACAAGCGCAAGATGCCTCGCTACAAGCGAGCCTAGGCAGGGAAAAATGGAAGTTCATCGCTACAAGCGATGAACCGGTCGCTTCAAGCGACCTTAGGCAGGAAGTTTTGAAGGTTCCATTGCTATAGCGACAGATCTCGTCGCTATAGCGACAGATCTCGTCGCTATAGCGACCAAGGGCGGTTTAATGCTATATGCTGACGTGGAGTGATAAACTTTTAGCAAGTGTACTAAAAATGCATCGAAGTAATAAAATTTAAAAGTTCGTCTCCACAGGGATTATTTCAATCTCAACTTGACAATTTAATTATAATAAGGATTTAACAAATAGCGGGTATGTAGTGCATATATTTGAGTTCAATGGAAAATTAAAATAAAAATAAATTGTTTTGGAAGTTATCAAAGATTAGAGTGATAAGGTCTTTCGAATCAATTAATTCTCGCTGTTTGGTAAATTGCACTTATTCTCTACAATTATTCTCCTAGTCTCACGACAAATTAACAAAATAGTTTTGATCAATCCCTTGACTCAGAACACTCTTCTAAAGCTACAACACCCTAATCCCTTAGGTGAGTCCGTAACCATTGAAGGCTTTATGAACGTTAATTTTTATGTCATAACCTAACAAGCATCTATCCCTAGACTGACCCGTTAGATTAACCAGAATTATTAGATCCAATTCAATAGCTAGGGCTAGTAGTCAATTGATATTTGAATTCAGTTTATATGTGATCAATATACAAAAAACATTAAGAGCAAACAATTCTGAATAAAACTAGGATTATAATTGTATTGAAAAGAGTTTATACAATCACATGGTTCAAACAGCTTAAATTAAAATCATCTAAAAGACCTGATCAAAGGAAAACCTAGAAACTCATGATAAAAGGATTAAGCAATATGGATAAAAGAAATTACAACCGAACAGTTTTCACTTGAATCTTCTATGCTTAAATTCCCTCTGTGCATGTGTTTAAGCCTCCATCTCTTCTTCTTCGTGATGCGCGACTCCCCTTTTATTTTCCAAAACGTTTTCTTCTCTTGTGCCAAAACTTGAATAATTCCCCTCAGGTTGTGTAGCGCCCCCTTTTATATCAGCCAAGTAGCAAACATAATTGGTTTCTTTCTTTTCTTTGTTTACGGATCAGCATTCAGCAAGCATCACATACACTTCCTTGGCCCAACAACTGCCAATGCCTTTCTCTTATTTTTCTATTCACACCAGCCCATAGTACAAAGCCAAGTGGCACATCAATTTCAATTCATTGAAGCACAACCAAGTTTTCTTTCTTTGATCATATGACTATCAAAATATAATAATAATACACTATTTGACTCAAGTAATTAAAAATGACAATTTATTGAAAATGACTCTAAATTAAATATTAAACCAATAAAGATAGACTAAACACTTAATTAAAAAGATTCTAAAAATGTGATATGACGGACTGTCATCATGGAGCTTCCTCACTGGCCAAGAAAACTGCCGGGCGACAGGCTCGTCGCTTGTAGCGAGCGTACAAAAACTCAGTTGTATAAAAGCTTTTTAGCTCATTTTTTCTGTATTATGATCTGAATATCAGTTTTTATAACTTGGAGAGCTTAAGATCTTTAACTCCTAGAAAGAGAATAGGCATAAAAGGAGGCAAATTTCATTGAGCAAAAGTGATTCAAGTGAAGATTAAACTAAGCAACTTTGAGAAATCAAGTCTTAGCATTTTCTCCATCTTCCATTCTATTTTTGTACAGTTGTCATGAGAATGAACAACTAATCTCCTTTGTTGGGATTATTAGGTAATCAATCACTCTTAGTTGTAAACCTTTGATATTTTAAATATATGATTCTAGCATTTTTATATACCATTGAATTTGTTCTTGTTTTCCATTCTTATATTTGATTTAAATGATATTGAAAAATACTTTTGAATCTAGGTTTAGAATAATATTCTATCAAAATAAGAAATTCTAGACATGGGATTTGGTTTTGATAATTACACAAAGTGTCGGAACGTAAAGCTTTCGAATCGTTTAATAGATTGAGAAATCGTCGATTAAACGATACGATCGATCTCACGACGTCATTTGGACACGAATGACGTTGTCGAGTGATACGTGATAATGTCTTATATAAGAAAAGCTAGAATCCATATTTATGATCAATCGAATACAATCGACGTTTGATTGACGTACTTTAATCCTAACACTTTTTATGCCCTATTACTCTACGTTTTATTTATAAAGTTTTTAAAGTCGAGTAGTGTTAGTAAAGAAAAAGATGAAACCCTAACTTAAAATGATAATCGACATTGAACGGTTTATGATATCGCAATAATCCCTGTGGAATCGATATAAAAATATACTTGCTTTTGTTAAACTCTATACTACTAACAGCAGCAAACAAACTAGAGGAACCAGAGGAACATGTTGTATTGCTTGTTACTGTTCAGATGATACTGTGTTGCTTATTATTGTTCAGATGATATGAGAATCGCGTTGAAGGAGAATACATTGATGCTCTGACTTCTCCTTTGGTTGTTTTCATCAATCCTCATAGCGGCGGCCAACATGGTCATGCTCTTAAGGAAAAACTCTAGCAACTAATGAGCGAGGAACATGTACTTGTTCGGTTCTTCGTTTGTGAAATTTATTTATTGCTATGCTATTTCAATTTTTTTCGTGTTTAATTAAGAAAATTAGGGATTTATTATAATTAGAAAGATTAGTCCGTTTATTATATAACTTCTATTGTTTTTCCTTTCTAAAATACAAGTGTAGATGAAATATACTCTTTATTAAAGTTTTTATTTCTCTTTCTGGTTTTCAATGAAACTGGTACTTGACAATAGAATCAAATGCATAGTTATTTGTTATTTGTCTAACTTTCTAGCTTAGTATCTTAGTTAAGTTTAGGGTCTGATGGGTTGATTATAAACAAAGCTACCATGTCATGTCTTCAAATATTCTTCAAAAGTGTGTGAAGGCCTGCAACTTGTCAATTGATCTATATAAGTTTTCTAATGGGTTTTAGACATTTATGCATGAAACACTATTGCTAATATAGAGTTTCGAAAGATTTTTAAAATACCAGAGCATTTATTTCTTCCACCCTTTTAGAGGTGCTGCTGTATATTCTGTTTTTAGTTGCAAAATTGAAGTTAAACCAAATAATTTAATTCTTTTTTTGTAAGTGCACTGACATCATTGTTGTCTACTAGGTTTTGACAAATGTTGACACAACTCAAGGTGCAATAAGCATAAAAGTTGGATAAAGTGTTGCTCAAGGAAATAAACTTTGCATGAGAGAGCACTTGGTACAAGTAATATTTAACTCCTTGTTAGAATGATCTAGAGATGTATCACAAAGCACCTGGTACAACTAATATTCAACTCCTTATTAGAGTGAACTAGATATGTATCTACACATTTGTGAAAATTGTCAAAACAACTACTGGAGATGTTAATAATTTTAATTTTTTTGGGTTTACTATGTCCATTAATAGAGTGTTTCATTGCTTTGTGAAATATGTATACTAGTAATTTACAAGCCAACAATTCTCACCATGTATGAATAAATGCAGGTTATGTTGACTGCCGCAGTTATTGGTTGGTGGCTCATTATGTTTGTGGCCAAGCTGGCCCTGTTGCTATCGTAATTGGGAATGGCCTGGCATTATCATCAACTGTTGTTGTTCTACAGGTACATATCTTGAGTATTGTTTGCTTTTAAGTTCTTACTATAGGGTATACATTCACACAGTCTAGTCAGTTTAACCAATCCAGCTTTATGCCATTGTTTACTGTATGTTCTGAGATTGTGATATCTAGCTATTTTAAAGGCACAAATTAATTGTAAAAGGATTTTGTACTGGCATGTATCTGTTAACAAATATAAATACATTTATGGTTGTCATTATTTGATAAATCTTGAAGTCTATACTCTATAGCTAATTTGCTGTAATGCTAGTCTACCTTCAAAAAACTCCATTGTCACGAGTTAAAATATTTAGGGTTGGAGTCAAGACTTTGTTCTTTGTATATTATAATTCTATAATTTTACTTTCATGTATTCTGAGTCCTCCATGTTGCAATATTTCAAGTGAACTTGTTTTACAGGTGTTACAGGAAAGAGGTGACAGCACATCACGACATGGACGAGCTACATTTTCTGTATTACTTTTTCAGGTTACTTCATACCTTACCTATCTATCTAGAAAGTAGAAAATGAAGGATTTCGCTGTAAAATACAGTATTGTATTATATATTATATGTTAATACTTGTGATATATAATTGACTAAACTTTGTCTTATGAGAGACGTCTTGACTAAACTTTGTCTTTTTTAGTATGTTATTAAGTATAGATCCACAACTAACGTCTTCTATGTATGTTTTTTCCCTATCTTGTTGATTTCTATGTTAATTTGTTGGTTTTACATTGGTTGTTTTTTTAGCTCTTTACTGCCTTTGGTGTTGCAATATTTTGACTAAAACTGACTATTTCTTCTTTGCTTATACACAGGATTTGGCTGTCGTCGTCTTGCTAATACTCATACCTCTTATCTCACCTAATTCTTCCAATGGAGGGGTAACACTTTCTAGCGCCTTTTGTTTAAAATACTTCAGATGTTTTCTTGAAGTTAAGAAATTGGCTAGTTAAAGTTGTATGAACTCATGTGTAGCATGAGAAAGTGTGTAACAAGGGTGTTCCATATTGTTCAGAGAACTTGCAGTTAATTGGATAATTTTATTTAATTTTATTTTGTTACATTTGAATTAGAAGGGTCAGGACACATTTCACTCTTTCTAGTTGAAGTTGGTTCATGTTAAATGCTTGATTGGAAGCCATTAACTTTGCTTTCTTTTATGACCATCACTGTCATTTCTATGCCTATACTGTAGTTGCTGCTACTATTATCTTTCTGTAAAATATTAGCGTCTGTTTTCAGGTTGGCTTTCAAGCCATTGTCTGTATATAGTAAAAATTAGCAAAAAAAAAACAAAAAAAATCTAGCGTCGGCCAAACCGACTCTAATATTTAGTTGACTTGTTTGACTGTAGAGTGGGTTGGCCGACTCTAAAAGATTTAGTTGACTGGTTTGACGTTGACTTTAGCGTTAGTTCAGTCGACTCTAAATTTCATTGTTAGCGTCGGTCTGGCAAACTCTAAATTATTTGTTGACTTTTTTGATTTTGAATTTAATAGCCTCGGTTGCGCGAAGAGTCGGTTTTAGAGTCGGCTTAACCGACGCTATGTTAGCCTCGGAGGACAGATAGCCGACTCTACCCAGCAGCTTCAAATTTTTTAGCCTGCCCCCGACCCCGACGGTAAATCTGTGTTAGCGTCGGTTTTAGCCCTGTTAGAGTGGGTTTTTGGCCGACGCTAAATCGCAGTTTTCTTGTAGTGACGTCATAGGTCGCGCGCAAGGAACTCTCCATGCATGGCAGCATGCAAGACATACTCATACTAACGATCGAACCCAACAGCATCATGTGCAGCTTGTGTATTAGCAACCTCCTCCTCCAAATTATTTCAAGTGTAACATTGATGCAACATTTTTGACAACAGAAAAAATGTAAGCATGGGAGCATGGGAGCGTGTCTTCGTGATGAGAAAGGCACATTCGTTGCTGCTATGACAACTTATTGTGAGGCTGTGATGACAATAGCGGAGGGTGAAGCTTGGGGTTTGTACCAAGGTATTCAATGGATTTCTTCATTTGGATACCACAAGGTGATTTTTGAGCTAGATTGTAAAATGGTTGTGGATGATGTGCACAATAGTAAGATTAATCTCTCAGAGTATAGTTCGATTATCCAAAATTGTAGAACCTTACTTGATCATTATAATGACTTTGTAGTTGTTTTTACTAGGCGTAAATCAAACGGTAGCGCTCATGCTCTTGCACGAGCAACCTTATCCCATTCTTCAGGCAGTACTTTTGATGTAATTCCTTTTTATATTGCTCCTATTATTATGAATGAAACACCTTAAATTTGCTTGCGTAAAAAAAAAACTCGAATTGAAATTGAACTTGGAACATAAACTATGGACTCTTCATTTAAATACCACTTGAGCTTGTGGTGAACTATGACTCAACATGAACTATGACGTTGAAAAATATATTCAAAGCCAAAAAATTGAGGCCTAATACGCGGCCTAAAAAATTTGGGGGCCTAAAGCCCTTGCTTTAGTGGCAACCCCTTGAACCGACCCTGGCCATTACCCTATATTACATTACTCCGATGTCGGCTATAAAATTTAGGGTTAACACTCCGCAAAGATTGTTATTATAAAAAAAACAAAACAAAAATTCCAGACCTCTCTGTTTTCTGGTTTCACCGCAGCCAAAGTCAAAAAACTTTACCTTCCGTGTTCTCCACTTTCCAGTTCCAGGTATATACCATATATATACTCCTTTATTTTTCTTGTTGTACTTGTCCTTGAGTTTGAAAATACTTGGTGACATTATATGTTTCTTGTGTATGATATCTTTTTCTAATTTTAAGTTAAAAGTTTACCCAGAAGCTCATAAGAAAATAAGTATTATCTTTTTCTAATTCTTAATTTATGGGTTACCAATTGTTGGATATTTGAAGGTTGGGTACATGTTTGGTAAAATCAAAATGTGCAAGCAATGCGTCTCCAGAAGTTATTTATGTCTTCAGAAGCTGGAAATTGAATTTCAGAAGGTTCAGAAGCTGAAAACTGGATTTACTGTTCATCAGAAGCAGAATTGGCCTTCAGACGCTGGTACTGTTCATCAGACGCAGAACCGGGCTTCAGACGCACTGTTCAGACGTTGACTTCTGTTGACCTTCAGAAGCTGCCTTCAGACGTTGACTTTCGTTGACCTTCAGAAGCTGTTTTTCAGAAGCTGGATTTTCTGCATTCTTTCTAATTAATTCCTTGCGTATCTTTTGAAGATTTATTGAAGTTTTATCCAGACTGTTGTTTTCTAGAAGGCTGATTATTTTGGTGAAGAACTTGGTGAAGATTGGCTTCGTTTATTTATGAATATATTTGCTAAAGGATCTTTGCAAAATATAATTCAGAAATATATGTTTCCTTTTTGAGCTTCTATAGAATTTCAGAATTGTATCTTGAAGAATATATGGTTCAGAATTATGTGAGGTGCTGAAGATTATATATATGGAAGACGTGCTACTATTGAAGACTGATTGAATCAGAAACCAGAAATTAGAGTCTTAGAGTTTTAGTGTTTTTGAGTTTTTAAGCTTAGGCTTTGTTCTGTACATCACTCATATGTTTGAGTTGGTTTAGATTGTTTTGAGTAGTAAATCACTTAAAGCTTTTAAGCACAAGTGATGTTTTTATTGTGTTGAAGAGTGTCTTCATCGTACTGTGTTTTATTGAAGAGTTGTTAATCACTGGGTTGTGGTTACGTGATTAGGAAGTAAGAGGGGGTTCTTATACCTAGGTGTTACTGGGTAGAAATCTAGACTGGTGGAGATTAAGTGACAAGACTGGGAACAGGGGATGTGTCTTGAGTCTTAGCATTAATTCCTCTTAGTTGATTTCCTTTCTGTATTAGTATCCTCCAGATGTAGGTGATGTTTGCATCGAACTGGGTTAACAAATATCTGTGTTCTTTACTTTCTGCACTTTACTTTGGTGCTTCTGAACCTGTGTTATTGTGCTCTGTTTTGCATTCATAGTGCTCTGTTTTTCGTTCTGTTCAGTACCTGCCAGAATTTCAATTGGCATCAGAGCAGGCACCCTGCCTGTATTTGGGTGAGCTCCAGGGAAGACTTTTCTGGCAAGAATGGACAAGGAAGGAGGATATGTTAACAAACCACCTCTGTTGGATGGGACCAAATATGAATATTGGAAGTCTCGTATGAGTGCTTTCCTAAAATCCATAGACAGCAGGACCTGGAAAGCTGTGCTAGAAGGTTGGGATCATCTAGTTGTGTTGGACAAAGATGGGAATAAGACTGATGTGCTGAAACCAGAAGAAGAATGGTCAAAAGCTGAAGATGATCTGGCTCTTGGAAACTCCAAAGCTTTGAATGCTCTATTCAATGGAGTGGACAAGAACATGTTCAGACTGATCAAGCAGTGTACCATAGCCAAGGATGCCTAGGAGATACTCAAGACCACTCATGAAGGAACTTCAAAGGTTAAGATGTCCAGACTTCAACTTCTCACCACAAAATTTGAAAATTTGAAGATGATGGAGGATGAGAACATTCAAGACTTCTATATGAATGTCCTGGATATGGCTAATTCTTTTGAGTCTCTTGGAGAGAAGATGTCAGATGAGAAGATTGTTAGAAAAATTCTCAGGTCACTTCCTAAAAGATTTGACATGAAAGTGACAGCTATTGAGGAAGCTCATGACATCTCCACTATCAAGGTTGAGGAGTTAATTTGATCCTTGCTGAATTTTGAAACAGCTTTCCGTAAACATGCTGAAAAGAAAGGGAAAGGAGTTGCTTTTGCAGTTAATTCTGAAGCTGAGGATCAACAAGAGTTTGATGAGGATGATGAAGGCTTATCAGAAGCACTAGTGTTGCTAGGGAGACAGTTTAACAAGATTCTGAAGCATGTTGACAGAAGATCCAAGTCAAAAGGTCAGAACTTCAGATTCAACAATAGCAAGCAACAAAGTGATGTGAAGAAGACCAAGACTGATGAGAAGAGCAATCAAGCAAAGGGTGTTCAGTGTTTTGAGTGTGAAGGTTATGGTCATATCAAGTCAGAATGTCCTACTTATCTTAAGAAGCAGAAGAAGAGCTTGGTTGTTTCCTGGTCGGTTGAAGACTCAGAAGAAGATGTAGAGAGTGAATCTGCTAAGTATGTTGTTGCCCTAACTGGAAGATACAAGTCTGATGGTAAGGTTAAGGCCTCAGGAGCTCTTTCAAAGTCTGAAGCATTTTTAGAGTCTGAGACTTTATCAGAGTCTGAAGCACTCTCAGAGCCTGAAGCCAGAGTTGAAAAATCATCTTATGAAGAACTGGCTGACAACTACAAAGACCTATACATCAGAAGTGTAGAAGTTTGCAAGTAACTGGTGGATCAGAAGAAGACAATCTGCCAACTGGAGGAAGAGAAAGGTGAACTCTTCACTACACCATTTGTTGTCTCTAGCAACACTTTTTTAGGCGACGTGTAAAAATTGTCCCCTAAAAGTCGCTAAGGCAACGATTTATGGTTGTTGCCAAAAATATTTTTGCAACCCCTGATAAACGTCCCCTAAAATACTTTTAGGGACGTTTTTGGAGCGTTACTCTATCATTTCTTTGGTAACAACCATTAATTGTCCCCTTAGATACTTTTGGGGACAATTATAGATTGTTACATTAGTTTTAACAATAGGCTACAATTCTTCAATGTTGCATAAAAATTTAAGGAACATCAAATTTTTGGTGGCAATCTTCCCTCTAAACTTGTTCAACAAAAAAAACAATTTTTCCCTCCAATCATTATTAAAAAAATTTTAAAAATAAAAATAAAATATATCTAACACATAATAATAATAATAATATAATATATAGGAGTATATTTTATGGGTATTATAGAAATACAACTTTCCCAATTTTTCATTCACGCAAAAATCTATCACACTCCATGTGAGTTTCGTTCAATCCCTTCATCTTCTTCTTCATCCACTCTTTCATCTCAAAAATCTTTCTGCTTCTTACCTCTAAACTTTTTTCTGGGTTTAAAATCAAAAGGGAATTTTGTACTAACAAAATCAAAAGGAGATTAGGGTTTGCAGAGAAGAAGAGAGAAGAAGATCTTGCTCAACATGCGATCTGAAAATCCACCATCGTGTCTACTCGACACCGACACAACGATCAATTCAATCGTTCTACACTTGCTACTCGATTTTGGAGACGAATTTCAACGAACCTGGCAGCTTCTTCCATATCCGAAGGTAACATAACACCACGAGTTTCACCCTCTTTCATAATAACTTTAAAATTTAACAAAGGTCCGAACTCACTATCTTCTTTAACTTATCTTTCTCTGCCTTCACTTTCTATTTCGCATAACAAACCCAACCTTCTCTGTTTTGATTTTGAAAATACCCTTTTCTGAATTTATATTTTTTTATTAAATTTTGTGACATTGGGTATGTAAATGATATGCTTCTTCAATTTGGAGAGAATTCTTGTGGATTTGATGATTTCAGAAGTTGGGTATTTGTTTTGGGTAGGTGATTTTTGAAGTATGTGATTCATGTGAGAATTCATGATTCTAATAAGGATGTAGATTTCTCTTCACTTTTTGTAATTCTAAATTCAAAGCCTTCTTTTCTTGTGCTGATTTTGGTTAAATAGTGATGATATTTAGTATGAGCCTGTTTCATGCATGTACTTTTGAAGTTGTATATTTCATTTTGTGTATTTCACATTTAGAGTTCTATGTTTTGTCTATTCAGTTATCTCAATACTTCTATACCCCTACCTAATGTTAACGTGTTTTGTTCTTTCACATATAGTCACTTTTCAATAGTATAAATAATGTTGGATAATAAACCAAGCTATCTAGAAGAATTGAGAATGGCATTAAGCATATTACGTTATCATTAAGGAAGTGTTTTATTGGAGCAAAGAAAAATAGAAGTTGAAGGACACGTTTTGTGTTTGTATCATCCTTAGCTATGAAGTGTTTTTCTTATTCATTAAGAGTGTCATGATCTAAGTAGTGGCACCTCCTAAACATTACACCAGCACCGTCTTATGTTTCTTAGCATAGAAGATGAGTTGTTTTTCAAGCCTATATAAAGGCATGTAGTAGCCATTGTGTAATATAAATTAATGTGAATGAAATTAGTGTTAAAGAAAAACTCTCTTTTTATGATAGTTAGTTTGTGTGATTTATATGTCCCACTTATATCAAATAAGAGTAGGTGAGGGGCTGCTTGTGTATGTATATTGTAACACCCATATAGAGATTGCCTAGGATCTCTTACGAGTATTAAAATTTCGTACTGGATACATTAAATACAATGCAGAAAATTGGCTTATTAATATACAATACATAAGTTTGAGATACAACTCAATATCCGATACAAAACATTCTTCATTATATATATACATCATGGTACAAAACATATACAACACCCAAGAAACGTAAGCAGCACGATCAATCTGTAGCTTTCTCCTTACCTTTACGTCGTGCTACCTGCGAAGAACTTGCACCAGAAGGAAAGGGATGAGACATAACGTCTCAGTGAGCTCCTACCCTACCTACTGTTGGCAACCACAGGGAACCTAGGGTCACCGTGCCTACCTTGGCAATCTCGGGGATACCTATGATCGCCAAGTCTTAATCTTACCCATAGAGGGCTATCTGAATGATTCTGCTAAACTGGTGATCAAGGGGAGACCTAGGATCACCTTCTGTTATCTGCTAACTGATATCTGTTAACTGCCTGAATAAATATTTCCTGACTGATAATGTAATAGAACATTAACTGATATATTAAGTTAGCTGTTAGTGTTGAACAAGCAATGTTATCTGGGTTCATTTTACGGAATGCCCCCGGGTGGAGTAACCCCGAAGCACATTCCTCTGATAACCGGTGAAAATTCCTATCATATCAGGCTAACACCGGACTCCTCTTGTCGTCGTGTGGTTATCTTTGCGGAATAACGCGTCCCACTGGCGTGAACCTCCTGTGTCCCACTGGCGTGAACAACAGAAGACACGACTTAATAATAGTCTTAACATATGCGTATACCTCCTGTGTCCCACTGGCGTGAACGACGGAAGACGCGAATTAATATTCTGTAAACTTATGCATGAACCTTTCATGTCCCACTGGCGTGAACAATGAAAGTCACGACTTAAATAGCATTAGTCTTAGTCTTCACTTTGCGTGAACCATTCGTGTTCCACTGGCGTGAACATCGAAGGCCACGGCTTAATCTTACTAATTCTTGTACTCTTAACCTATATAAGGTTCTAAACTTGAAGCCTATATCATTCTTGAGCTTGCACATACTTAATTGTGTATGAATAATTTCTTAGTAAGGGATAATCCCATTACTAGCTCTTATACTTTTCTATGATGACTTGTGGATTAAGACATTCATCCTCTCAAGCTTATGCCTATCCTCACTCTATAATGTTGATCTAAACATCTCAAGGATAGGTCTTTAAATGCTCATTAGCAATGCTTAACCATTACATGTTGTTCCTTAAGTCCGAAGCAGTATTAGATAGCCGAAACGGTGCAAGTAAAGATGAAAAACAACATGGTCCTGTCCAACTCAAAATCGTGACACGATTTGGAAATCGTGTCACGATTTCATGCCCAGAAATCGTGTTTTGCACTGCCTATAAAATCGTGACACGCTGGTAAAATCGTGACACGATTTTACCTGCAGTTGGACAGCATAGGGCTAGTTCAAAACATGTTTTCCACCATTTTTGGTCTATCCAATCATGCCCAAACATCATACAACTTAAAGAGATAATTTCTAATGCTTATCAACAGAATACAACATGTAATAGTCAAGAATTGCTAGCAAAATAGGATTAGGGCTCAAATGTTCATTCATAAATGCTAAAACTTACAAACTTACTCAAACGGGTTCCAAAACCCTGTGGAGCTCACCTTAATCCCTAATTGGTGCTTGCTAACTCTGATTCCAAGTCTTAGCTTCGATCTACCTTTCTCTTGATTTCTTCCTTAATTCTCCTTGTTCCCTCTTCTTGTTCTAGCTTCACAACTAAACTTGCTTGCAAAGCTTCTTACTAGATTTTGAATGAAGTTTGGGTGGATGTTAGTAAGGTGAGGGAGGGCGTGTGAGTAGAGTGAAGGAGGGAGTGAAAACTGGTTTTTGGATAGGTGTAGAAGAGTGTAGAAATGGAAGAAAAGTGGTAAGAAAATCTTACTACCTATTTTTAAAACATTCTTCCCTTTTCAACTTATTTACCAAAAAGCCATTCCACTTATTACAAGTTTGCCATGCTTGCTCCACAAGGTTCTATCTCTAATAACTGATACTTATGAGCGGGATATTACAATCTACCCTCCTTAAAGAAATTTCGTCCTCGAAATTTAGGATTTACCTGAAAACAGATGCGGGTAGTTCTCTTGCATCTCTGAATCTAGCTCCCACGTTGCTTCGCCGTCGGGAGAACCTTTCCATACAACCTTAACAATAGGAATTTCTTTGTTTCGCAAAGTCTTAACATCGCGATCAATTATCTGGTCTGGCTCAGGTTGAAAAGTCAAGTCCGATCTCAAATCAATACTGCCCAGGTCCACTGGTTGGAAAGGATCAGGGATAAATTTCCTTAGCTGAGAGACATGGAACACATCATGCAAACCTGACATAGCCGGTGGGAGCGCTAACTGATAAGCTGCCGGACGGACACGTCGGAGTATCTGAAATGGTCCAACATATCTTGGACAAAGTTTCTTGGTCCGGAAAGCTCCTCTTAACCCCAACTTGGGCGTAACTTTAAGAAATACATGATCTCCTTCATCAAACTCTAAGGTTCTTCGCCTCCTATCAGCATAACTTTTCTGGCGACTCTGTGTTGTTCTCATTTTGTCTTGAATGGACTTAATCTTTAGAGTCGTCTCCTGAATGATCTCTGGACCCAAAATGTTCTTATCTCCAACCTCAGCCCAACAAAGTGGGGTTCTACATTTTCTACCATACAGGGCTTCATAAGGTGCCATTCCAATGCTAGAATGGTAACTGTTGTTGTAAGAAAATTCAATCAATGGTAGGTGATCGTTCCAACTTCCTCCATCTTCTAGAATACATGCACGTAACATATCCTCTAACGTCTGAATAGTCCTTTCTGATTGTCCGTCTGTTTGAGGATGATGGGACGTGCTCATCTTTAACCTTGTCCCTAAAGCTTTCTGAAAAGCTTTCCAAAAGTGGGATGTAAAGATCGGATCTCGATCGGATACAATACTGGCAGGTACACCATGGAGTTTCACTATCTCAGAAATAAACAATTCAGCATACTGTGAGGCTCGGTACGTAGTCTTAACCGGCAAGAAATGAGCTGACTTGGTTAACCGGTCCACTATTACCCATATGGAGTCATGTCCTCGCTGTGTTCGAGGTAATCCACTCACAAAATCCATGGTTATATCTTCCCATTTCCATTGTGGAATTTCCAAAGGTACTAACATTACTGCAGGCCTTTGGTGTTCAATCTTCACCTGCTGACATACAATGCATCGCGACACAAATTCCGCAATATCTCTTTTCATGCTAGGCCACCAATAATCTCTTTTCAAATCTTGGTACATCTTGGTGGTACCTGGATGAATGCTGAAACTGCTCTTATGCGCCTCTTCTAAAACCAACCTTTTCAATTCCATATCATTCAGAACATAAATCTTTCCTTCAAACAGTAATACACCATCTGGTGCCCATGAAAACTCTGCTTGGCCAACTTTCCTTTGGAGATCCATATCCATAGATTGAGCTTGTGCAATCCTAGACCGTAGGTCGCACGAAATCTCCAACTTGTTCAGCAAGATGCCACCTTCTAACTCTGTAACATGTAGATTAAGATCTCTAAACTTTTCATATAGCCCACACGTGTGCATCATCACTTCAGCTTTAAGCAAAGCCTTTCGACTCAAAGCATCTGCTACCACATTTGCCTTTCCGGGGTGGTATCTCAAATCAAAGTCAAAATCCTTCAAGTATTTCATCCATCGCCTTTGCCTCATGTTGAGGTCTCGTTGATCAAACAAGTATTTTAAACTCTTGTGATCACTAAACAAGTCAAACTGCGCACCATACAAATGATGTCTCCATATCTTCAAGACAAAAACTATAGCTGCTAACTCAAGATCATGGGTGGGATAATTCTCTTCATGTGTCTTGAGCTGTCTGGACGCATACGCTATGACATTTTCCCCTTGCATAAGAACACTACCCAGTCCTTTAGAGGATGCATCGCAGAAAACAGTGTATCTCTTTTCAGGATCTGGGATTGCCAACACTGGCGCCTTAGTCAACTTCCTTTTTAAAACTCTGAAACTCCTTTCACATTCTTCGTCCCAAATAAAGGGCACATCCTTTCGAGTAAGGCGTGACAGAGGCAAGGCAATCTGAGAAAATTTCATAATAAATCTTCGATAATAACCTGCCAAGCCTAGAAAGCTCCTGACTTCAGCTACATTCTTGGGTCTTTCCCAACTGAGTACAGCTTCAACTTTGGATGGATCGACGGCTACTCCTCCTTGAGAGATAACGTGACCCAAGAATTTAATCTCGGATAACCAAAACTCACACTTGCTGAATTTAGCATATAACTGTTTGACTCTGAGGACATTCAATACAATTCTTAAGTGCTGAGCATGCTCTTGAGGATCCTTAGAATAGATCAAGATGTCATCTATGAAAATCACCACAAATTGATCTAGGTAAGGTTGAAATATCCTGTTCATATAATCCATAAATACTGCTGGAGCATTAGTTACACCGAAAGGCATAACCAGAAATTCATAGTGCCCGTAACACATTCGAAACGCCGTCTTAGACACATCTGAAGATTTGATGCGAATCTGATGGTAACCGGATCGAAGATCAATCTTGGAAAATACCGTTGCTCCTTTAAGCTGATCTAGGAGGTCATCAATCCTGGGAAGAGGATACTTGTTCTTGATTGTCACCTTATTAAGTTGGCGGTAGTCAATACACAGTCTCATGCTTCCATCTTTCTTCTTGACTAACAAAACTGGAGCACCCCAAGGTGATACACTGGGTCTTATGAAATGCTTCTGGATTAACTCCTCGAGTTGAGATTTCAGCTCTTTAAGCTCCGTTGGTGAATTTCTGTACGGTGCCACAGATACTGGCTCCGCTCCTGGAATCAAATCGATTGAAAACTCCACCTCACGCTCTGGAGGTAAACTAGTTACTTCTGAAGGAAAAACATCTAAGTATTCATTCACAACAGGAATATCACTGGGACTTAACTCTGATTCTGAAGCCACAGTGAGCATCACGTAAAATCCCTTATCTTGGGCACAAATGAATTGAATTAACTGATGGGTGCGGTTAATCAATTCAGACAGAGCCACACCTTCCGCCGTATCACGGCATATAAATACTCTTCTATGAACATCCAATGTACACATGGTTAGCAGAGAGCCAATCCATGCCCAAAATCACATCAAGTTGCTCCATCGGGAGACATACTAGATCAACATAATAAGTCTTACTAGACACAGTGATAGGACAGTTTTCACAAACATACTTTGCCTCAATTCCGCCTTCAGTAGCGGTAGATACTAACATTAGAGGGTTCAACGGAGACAAAGGTAATTGCAGCGTCTCCACACATTTATATGAAATAAAAGAACAAGTAGCACTGCAATCAAAAAGAACTTTTACTGGATTTGTACCCAAATAACACATACCGACAATTAAATCTTCATTGGCCAGAGCCCTTACGCCATCAATGGAGTACACTCTGCCCTTACTAGTAGTTGTTCCTTCAGCTGTTCCTTTAACACGTCTGTTTGGACACTCTGATATGAAATGCCCTGGCTGCTTACATCCATAACAAATACCAGCACCTATCAAGCACTCTCCTTTATGCATCCTACCACACGTCTTGCAAGTGGGATTTGTCCGCAAAGGATGAGATTGTGGAGAGTATGTCTGTTTCCCTCTCTGCGGGGATCCCTTTGGCTTGAGTTTGTCGTGATACTTATCTGACATCCTGCTTTTCTTCCTTTCAAAAGCTGCTGATCTTTCTTTCGAGGTCTTAGCAAGTCCTGCTTCAACCACCAAGCTATCATGCACCAACTCATCATAACTTGCAGTTCTCTGAAGACTCACTGCAGTGTCTATCTCGCCTCTTAAACCTCGTTTATAATGGTTCATCTTCCACACTTCATTCTCAGCATACTCGTTGTGTGTGGAATAGTAGGACAACTCTTCAAACTTCTTTGTGAACTCAGCAACCGACATACTACCCTGTTTCAATTTTAAGAACTCTTGCTCCTTCTTTACCTTATAGGATAAAGGTAAATATTTCTCCAACATCACTTCTTTAAAGTTTACCCAATTCACTTCTACACCATTGGCTTCCATCCTGCGCTGAGCAGATTCCCACCAGTCTTCTGCTGCGCCTCTGAGTTGATTTGTGGCATATACTACTTTATCCTCTTCTGAACATTCAGCCATTCTAAAGATCTTCTCTATCTGTTTAATCCACTTCCTTGCTTCTTGAGGTTCACCTTCTCCATTGAACTCCGGAGGGTGATGTCTGTTATACTCCCGGAACACTGGGTTACCAATTACGGGAGGAGGTGGTGGTTGTGGATGGAAACCCTGCCCTTGCTGCATCATTTCCATCCATTGCTGTTGAGCTTGGGCCTGTTGCTGAGATTATTGTTGCATCATCAGCATCATTTGCTGATACTGTAATGCATTCTGAGCTTGTTGCTCTTGATACTGCTGCTGCCAGGCCTGCTGCTGCTGTATCATCTGTTCCCATGAGTTCATGCTGGGTCCTCCACTGGGAGTGAAAACTGGTTTTTGGATAGGTGTAGAAGAGTGTAGAAATGGAAGAAAAGTGGTAAGAAAATCTTATTACCTATTTTTAAAACATTCTTCCCTTTTCAACTTATTTACCAAAAAGCCATTCCACTTATTACAAGTTTGCCATGCTTGCTCCACAAGGTTCTATCTCTAATAACTGATACTTATGAGCGGGATATTACATATATGAAGCACGGAAACCTCTTGAACTAGGTGTGTTGCGGCGTTCGACACACGCCGGTATCCGACACTCTGATGACACTCGTCTTTAGCTTTTTTGATATGAAATAGACATTAAAGTTTATTATAACGTCTTTAGCTTTTTTGATAGTAGATGAATAAATAAAGGTCAAATACAATGAAATAAATTGTTTTAGACATTAAAGTTTATTTTACATTGTTTCGTATTGGGCTACTAAGGCTATTTTTGCGGGGCTTATACTTTGTTAGTTTTCAAATGCTTTCTTTGTACAGGCATTGCAACCTGAGGCGAGAGGAAGTGACCTGATAAGTGAGACAATATATGAGACGAGAGGTAGTTAATTTCATAGTTTTCACGTGTAATGGATGTATCCGTACATGTGTAAAATATTTTCTACTTTATTTGCATCTTTATTTGCATACAATTGCCTTCATACCTTCACTGTTATATTCATATGCTTTCTTTGTATCTTTATTTGTTGCTATCCTGTGATGTAATAATGTGATAATGATATATATGGGGAGAGGCTGTACTGTGATGCATGTTTTAGTGCTAAGAAAGTCCCTTATCTTTTCATTCTTTTGAAGTATTTAACCACAATTTATATTGTGCTGTCAAATGCCATCATGCTTTGTCTGGTAGTACGAAATTGTTTTTGGTTGTATCACAGTGCCACATCATATTCCTATGTTGATGCATAAGTGGTAGGTGTATAGTTATATTTTCTAAGTCATTCACACTTTATCTGGGTTTTAGTGGCTATGATATTTAGTGTTTTTTTATTAACCCATATTCAACTTTTGTTGCTGATTTGTATCTCAACTAAACCATCATTTTTGTTTCATTTATGGGCCTCTAGTGTGGATACATAATTTAGTAACCTAAGACTTACCAAATTTATAATTATTTGCTTAATGTCTATCCTAATTAATGATGTTACATGAATATGATAAAAATGTTGCTTACTTAGTTACTACTATATGTACGCAGATGTTGAGAACCTATCCGAAGAGATTAAAAAAAGGTTCGGCTTCCGTGGAAGGAGTAGAAGCAAAACTATGGCAGGTCGGTAGCGATAAGCTTAAGTCTTTCTTGTTACATACCTCGTTGCTGATTTAGTCGATTTAGCATCCAATGACTTTTATTTGTTTTAGTTGAGAAATTAGTCACAGGTTAAGGGTTGTGGTTGATGATGGAAAAGCTGCTACTAGATTTCAAATGTTTGATTACCTTCTTGACGGGTTTAAGTCCCTTGATTACAATACACATGTAGGTTATGCATTGTATTTCCATGTGAATTTCGAGCTTTTGTTTGATGCATGGTTCTTCATTGTTTTGGTGTTGATTTTTTGTGCGGATTGATAAGTTATGTAACTTTTTTGTGTTCCAGGGACTGGATTTTGCATTAAGTGATGTTGGAATGAAAATTATAAAGGAAAAGAGTGTGCTTTTTATTGTGAAAAAGCATATGCAGCCTCAACAAATGCCTGGAGATGTATTTGAGGTTGTACGTGTAACCAATGATGAAGAGACTGTCAGTCGTTACTATGCTTTTGGTGATAATTGTCAGTCGTTACCATGCTTTTTATTGTAACCAATGATGAAGAGACTGTCAGTCGTTACATATGCAGCCTCGAAGACAAAATTTAAGTAGCTTCCATTAGTAATGTTATGTTAGATTGTTGTGGAATTTTATCTAGTTTGTCTAATTGTAAGGTAACTTTTATCAAAATGTGTAAGAATGTTGATGCTCGTAGTTTAGTGGAGCTAGCCAAAAAATTTGGTTTGAACTCTTAGGTTTGATTTGTTCCAGAACTTACTGCCTTTGTTATCGGTAAGGAAATGCTCCCTATTATTTGAAGTTAAAAAAGAATGCTCAACCATTGGTATGAGTTTTTTTTTATTGATCAAAGTTTGTAATATACTAATTTTTATGAAAATATGGTGATGTAAGACATAAACCGAGAAATGAGAGTGACTCGATTTTTATTTATAAAATGTCATCCAATCAGCCAAGGTTCAAATGCATCAAACTGATTTATTTTTATTTTTTTAGTGTTTTTAAGTATTAGGCAACGTTTATGAACTGTTGTTAGATATGGCAACAATTGAAAACGTTGCCTAAGTTTCCCCAGAAAAGCGTCCCCTTTTCCCATACTTTAGGAGACATTTATAAAAAGTGTGCCCAAAAGTGCGAAAAAAACGTTGCCTTAGCCCATAGGCAACGCTCGCATAGGAGACGCTTGAAAAACGTCCCCTATTCTTTTAGGCAACGCTTTTCATAGTTCTGGCAACGATTTTCAATTGTTCCTGGAGAGGATAAATGGTGTAGCTTAGTGCAAAATTCTGATCTCAAAGATGAAGTGAGCCAACTGAATTCTCAACTTGAAAACATGAAAAAGCAAGTCAGAATGATAAATACTGCTACTGATGTGCTGGAGGAGATATTGGAGAATCAGAAACAAGGGAAACAAAATGGAATAAGATTTGTTGATCAGACTTTGAACCTCAAACAGAAGAATCCAGCTAAAAGGTTTGTTCCTGCTGCTGAGACTTATGATCCTATGATAGGCACATCTAAGATGGAACCTCAGAAGCAACCTCAGAAGTCCAAGAGAAAGAAGAGAAATCATCCATGGGTTTGTCATCATTGTGGAACGAAGGGGCACATTAAACCATTCTGCTTCAAGCTATATGGTTATCCTGAGCATTTTCAGTACAGAAAAGTGGAACCTGCTGCAACCAGAATCAATGTTCAGAAGGTGTGGAAACCCAAAGGTAATACTGTTGGCCTCATAGCTCATACATCTTTGAGAGCCACCTCTAGGGAAGATTGGTATTTTGATAGTGGTTGTTCCAGACACATGACTGGTGTGAAGAAGTTGTTAAGCAATTTAAAGTCATATTCCAGCAGCTATGTGACTTTTGGTGATGGAGCTAAAGGAGAGATTCTTGGTATTGGAGACTTAATCAGTGATGGATTACCAAGACTAGATAATGTTCTGTTAGTGAAAGGGTTGACTTCAAATCTGATCAATATAAGCCAGCTGTGTGATCAAGACTTGAAAGTGAATTTCGACAAGGAAGAATGTTTGGTAACTGGTAAAGAAGGAGAAGTTCTGATGAGGGGCTGCAGATCAAAAGACAACTGCTATTTGTGGGTGTCTGAAGAAGAAAGAAGCATGTCCACCTGTCTCATAAGCTCATAAGAGGAAGTCAGACTATGGCACCAGAAACTGGGTCACTTGCATCTGAAGGGCATGAAGAAAGTCTTGAATACTGAAGCTATCAGAGGTTTACCTAAACTGAAGATTAATGAAGACAGTGTTTGTGGTGAATGTCAGATTGGAAAACAAATAAGAAAGTCTCATCCCAGATTAGAACACCAGGTAACAACTAAAGTTCTTGAATTGTTACATATGGATTTAATGGGACCTATGCAAGTTGAGAGCATTGGAGGAAAGAGGTATGCTTTTGTGATTGTTGATGATTTTTCAAGATTTACTTGGGCAAGCTTTGTTAGAGAAAAATCAGATACTTTTGAGGTATTTAGAGATATGTGTACTCAGTTACAAAGAGAGAAGGACAGTGTCATTATCAGAATCAGAAGTGATCATGGGAAGGAGTTTGAGAATAAGAAGTTTTCTGAGTTCTGTGCATCTGAAGGGATCAAGCATGAGTTTTCAGCACCTATAACACCTCAGCAAAATGGTGTAGTTGAGAGGAAGAACAGAACCTTAGCAGAATCAGCTAGAGTTATGTTGCATGCTAAGAATTTACCTTATATGTTATGGGCAGAAGCAATGAATACAACTTGCTATATTCACAATAGGGTGACTCTGAAGAAGGGTACTACATCTACTTTGTATGAACTGTGGAAGGGAAGAAAACCTACTGTCATGTACTTTCATGTTTTTGGCAGCAAGTGTTACATTTTGGCTGATAGAGAAAACAGAAGAAAGATGGATCCCAAGTCTGATGAAGGAATTTTTCTGGGTTACTCAGTAAACAGCAGAGCTTATAAAGTGTTTAATTCCAGAACCAAGGTTGTGATGTAGTCTATTAATGTTGTGATAGATGATTTATCAGCTGAAAAAGTAAGAGTTGAGTCTGAAGTGGTACCAGATGATGCAACATCAGAAGAACAGCAATCAGAAGCACCAGTTGCAGAAAATGAAGTAGAGTCTGAAGAAGGAAAGATGAATCCAGATCATGTTTCTACTGGTAAAGTCCCTCAATTAGAGTTCAGAAGGATCATCCCAGAGATTTAATCATTGGGAGTCTAGATCAAGGAGTCAGAACCAGGAGATCAGATGCAGCAACTACTGATTCATATTTTGTGTCAAAATTTGAACCCAAAAATATTAAAGAAGCTCTCACTGATGAATTCTGGATTGAAGCTATGCAAGAGGAATTGAATCGATTCAAAAGAAGTGAAGTGTGGGACCTTGTACCAAGACCTGAAGGTATGAATGTCATTGGAACTAAGTGGATTTACAAGAATAAATCAGATGAAAATGGAACTGTGACCAGAAACAAGGCAAGGTTAGTTGCTCAAGGATATACTCAAGTGGAGGGACTTGACTTTGATGAAACCTTTGCACATGTGGCCAGATTAGAGTCCATAAGATTGCTTTTGGGAGTGGCATGCATTCTTAAGTTCAAACTGTTTCAGATGGATGTGAAGAGTGCTTTTCTGAATGGTTATTTACAAGAAGAAGTTTATGTTGAACAACCTAAAGGTTTTGTGGATCCTAATTTTCCAAATCATGTTTACAAATTGAAGAAAGCTTTGTATGGATTGAAACAAGCACCTAGAGCATGGTATGAGAGACTCACACATTTTCTTGTTACTCAAGGATACAGAAAAGGAGGAACTGACAAGACCCTATTTGTTAAAGAAGAAGATGGAAGTCTGATGATAGCACAAATCTATGTAGATGATATTGTTTTTGGTGGGATGTCAAAACAGATGGTTCAAATATTTGTTCAGCAGATGCAGTCTGAATTTGTGATGAGTCTTGTGGGTGAGCTTACATATTTTCTTGGACTTCAAGTCAAACAGATGGAAGACACTATATTCATTTCTCAAAAGAAATATGCAAAGAATATAGTCAAGAATTTTGGAATGGAGAATGCTAGCCATAATAGAACACCTGCAGTTACTCACTTGAAGTTAACTAAAGATGAACAAGGTGTTGTTGTTGATCAAAGCCAGTACAAAAGCATGATTGGGAGTTTACTATATCTAACTGCAAGCAGACCAGACATTACTTTTGCTGTTGGAGTCTGTGCTAGATATCAAGCTGATCCAAAAATGAGTCATCTGACACAAGTGAAGAGAATTCTGAAGTATGTCAACAGTACAAGTGATTATGGTATTATGTACTCACACAGTGCAAGTTCTGAGTTAGTTGGGTATTGTGATGCTGACTGGGCAGGAAGTACAGATGACAGGAAGAGTACTTCTGGTGGATGTTTCTTTCTGGGGAATAACTTGATTTCATGGTTCAGTAAGAAACATAATTGTGTGTCATTGTCTACAACTGAAGCTGAATATATAGCAGCTGGGAGTAGTTGTTCTCAGTTGGTGTGGATGAAGCAGATGCTGGAGGAATACAACATTGAACAAGGTGTTATGACCCTGTACTGTGATAATCTGAGAGCTATCAACATTTCAAAGAACCCCATACAGCACAGCAGGACTAAGCACATTGATATAAGACATCACTTCATCAGAAACCTTGTTGAGGAGAAGATTGTGCAGCTTGAACATGTTGACACTGAAGAACAGATTGCTGATATTTATACAAAAGCTTTGGATGCCAAGCAATTTGAGAATCTGAGAAGCAAGCTGGGAGTTTGTCTGCATGAGGAGTTATAGCAATTACAGATTGCTGAGGAGGAGCAAGCTGGAAGTGAGGGAGATGAAGATGTTGCAGATGTTGAGTCTGATACTGAGTCTGATACTGTGTCTACTGGAAATTCAGTTTTTGTTCCCTATGTGAAGACTGTGTTTTGTCAAGATTTTTTGGCTAAAAAGGGGGAGAAAAACTTGTGTTTGGTTTCAGAATGTAACTGTTCAGAATGTACTAAGCTTCAGAGTTCAGATTTAATTTTGTTCAGAATTCAGGTTTTTCAGATGACAGTTCTATTCAGAATTCAGAAGCAATTCAACAAGAGCTGTGAAGATATGTTTGAGGGGGAGTTTCTGGCTCAGGGGGAGTGCATAAGTGTTAAGTTCCTGAGCTGTGTGCTGTTTCAGTTTCAGAAGCATTATCTCAGAGTTTACTGCAGTTTAGAATTAAGGGGGAGAGTTGTTTGTGATGTGCTGAGTTGCAGGGGGAGTTTACTGGGAGTTTCCTGTCAGAAGCTGGTGTGTTTGTGCTTCAGGGGGAGTTTTCATGTGTGCTTCAGAAACTGTGAAGTTGATTGTGTGCTTCAGAACTGTTGTGGTTTTTTTCAGAAGTTGAACTAAAGAACTTGTTCAGAATTGTTTCAGAATTGTTTGGTTTAACATAGCATTTATCCACTGTTGAATCTGTTGCTATGTTTGGTTATGTGTAGTTCTTCATGGTTGAGTACTTGTGTTGAGTGAAGAACTTGTTCTTTGTGAAGAATTTGATTTTAGCCAAAAATTTGCCAAAGGGGGAGATTGTTGGATATTTGAAGGTTGGCTACATGTTTGGTAAAATCAAAATGTGCAAGCAATGCATCTCCAGAAGTTATTCATGTCTTCAGAAGCTGGAAATTGGATTTCAGAAGGTTCAGAAGCTGAAAACTGGATTTACTGTTCATCAGAAGCAAAATTGGTCTTCAGACGCTGGTACTGTTCATCAGACGCAGAACCGAGCTTCAGACGCACTGTTCAGACGTTGACTTCTGTTGACCTTCAGAAGCTGCCTTCAGACGTTGACTTTCGTTGAACTTCAGAAGTTGCACTTCAGAAGCTGTTTTTCAGAAGCTGGATTTTCTGCATTCTTTCTGATTAATTCCTTGCGTATCTTTTGAAGATTTATTGAAGTTTTATCCAGGCTGTTGTTTTCTAGAAAGCTGATTATTTTGGTGAAGATCTTGGTGAAGATTGGCTTCGTTTATTTATGAATATATTTGCTAAAGGATCTTTGCAAAATATAATTCAGAAATATATGTTTCCTTTTTGAGCTTCTATAGAATTTCAGAATTGTATCTTGAAGAATATATGGTTCAGAATTATGTGAGCTGTTGAAGATTATATATATATGGAAGACGTGCTGCTATTGAAGACTGATTGAATCAAAAACCAGAAATTAGAGTCTTAGAGTTTTAGTGTTTTTGAGTTTTTAAGCTTAGGCTTTGTTCTGTACACCACTCATATGTTTGAGTTGGTTTAGATTGTTTTGAGTTGTACATCACTTAAAGCTTTTAAGCACAAGTGATGTTTTTATTGTGTTGAAGAGTGTCTTCATCGTACTGTGTTTTATTGAAGAGTTGTTAATCACTGGGTTGTGGTTACGTGATTAGGAAGTAAGAGGGGGTTCTTATACCTAGGTGTTACTGGGTAGAAATCTAGACTGGTGGAGATTAAGTGACAAGACTGGGAACAGGGAATGTGTCTTGTGTAACACCCTAACCCTTAATCGCCGATTATTAACTTTAATAAAAAAAACGTTAAGGACATAGGAAGTTACAACATAATGAAAACGCATTTTCATAAACATCATCAGATCAAAATATATTTGATTCACATACAGCAGCGGAAAAATAACAAACAGCTTATAACCAAGCATGCATATAATATACAAAAATATATACATAAGATTTTCAAAAGGGGCAAATCCACAACAGAGACCATTGCCAAAATTATACATACACGTTCAGATACCCAAAGTGGTGTTACAACTATCAGAGCCCTAGACTCTAACTAGGATACAACACCTAGTACAAAAAGTAAGGATAGCTAAGCTATGCCCTCACCACTACGTAGGCTCCTAAACAGCAAAAGCTACTCCTCGACGATAGCTTCGTCAACCTGATATTCTGGATCCCCAAAGATCCAGCAGATAACACATAACAGAGAGTGTTAGTATCACAAACAATAAACATGTATAAATAACACATTATTATACATAACCAAAAACACAACACATAATCGACAAAGCACAACACTCATCAATAACAATTATCACTTAACAACCATTATGCACACATAATTCCTAAATGAACACTAATGTCACAAAGGATGCATGCCTCAAGTGCATTCTCTAATGCATGTGGTACCAAGTCATTTTGGATAAACTTATATCCTTATCAAGCTCTCTTGATAACCAAGCACTCTTGGATTTCATATCCGCACACGGATATCATCGAATAACCCGCTCCGGGTATCATACAATCATGAAATGCATGATGATTCACTTAGCAAATATATGATACTTACTAACACAACTAATTATCAGCACTCTGATAATTATCTCAACAACAACAACAAACACAACCACTAAATTATCAGCACTCTGATAATTATCACAACATCATCAACAACAAACACAACTACTAGGCTCTCATGGCCAAATCATAAGACACAACATGTATATACTCAAGCTTTCCTTGAATAATTACTCTTTAGGAAGCATTAAGAATAAGTTAAAATGGTGGGCAAGGTTTCCAAAACATATTATGAGAATGCAGTAGCAAAAAGTCACCCCCGCGCGTACCAGGACCTCCAGAACAACTCAACGAAGTTGGACTGTCCAGGGCTGGTTGCTACAAGCGAGCCCTTGGTCGCTACAAGCGCCCCTGGTCGCTACAAGCGCCAGTGCGGTCGCTTCAAGCGCGGATAGGCAGGGAATTATCCTGCCTGGTCGCTACAAGCGACGGTCCGTCGCTACAGCGACCATATCAGTATAAAATCATGTAAAAATGTGATTTTCCACCATTTTAGCCCATTCAAGGTTACCCAAAGTTCCAGGACTTGTTAAAAACGATTTTCCATCATAAAACATCATTTAAAACAATCACATGCAAGGATTACACCTAGCAAAGAAATTAGGGTTTAAAACACTAACTTTCCATAACTTTTCCTTTGCATTCAAAACACTATAACACTCACAAAACTTCAACTAAACATACTAGCAACATCACTTAGCATCAAGCAAGCATAACATGATCATTTAACATCTTTAAACCATAAAAACTTCTATCAAAACCTAGACAAAGTGAGAGGAAGTTTGGGATGGAGAAATAGACATTCTCCCCTTCTCAATCACTTGTGAAATAGCAATACTACCTCTCTTACCTTGAAATGATGATTCTCTAACAAAACTCAAGCTTCCTCTTGCCCTAGGTTTCTCTTGCTCTTCTCCTTCTCTTTCACTTCCCAAGCTTTTTCACAAAGAAAATGAATAGTGATATTCAAAGTCTTTGTGATAATCTTATAACTCAAGCAAAGCAATCATAGCCATCCATTTAATATCTTAACTCATGATCAATCCTAGCCCTTCAATTCAATCTAAGCTTACTACATCTCATCCACTTGATCATTACTACTCATAAACTCAAAAGCCCAATACTATTCATCTTCTTGGCCCAATTTCGCCCCAAAACCCTAAAAACTCGATTACGAACTTATCCTCGCGCCAAATAATTATTTCTAGATTACGCGAAACTATTTTTAAATGCAAATCCATAAAATAAAATATATAAAAATATAACATACGAAAATAGGGTCGTTACATCTTGAGTCTTAGAATTAATTCCTCTTAGTGGATTTCCTTCCTGGATTGGTATCCTCCAGATGTAGGTAATGTTTGCACCGAACTGAGTTAACAAATATATGTGTTCTTTACTTTCTGCACTTTACTTTGCTGCTTCTGAACCTGTGTTATTGTGCTCTGTTTTGCATTCATAGTGCTCTGTTTTTCGTTCTGTTCAGTACCTGCCAGAATTTCACCAATAAAATACACAACCTTTCTTGATGAAAATGATGACAAAGAGGAAGATGATGGCCAAGGACAAGGACAAGAAAAAGAAGCGGCGGAAGAATACAAAGATCAAAACATTGAAATTGAGCAAGTTAAGGAACCACAACAACATAGAAGTGGACAGATCTATCACAAGAAAGATAACATTTGTGAAAGAGGAACACAAACTCTTATGAAAAAACATGAAATTGAAAGTTAGACTGACCAAGAAGTTTATGAAGATACCAAGGAAAAGGAAGAGTAAGAGGGAAATGGGAACGTCACTGATATTAAAGACAAAAACTTTTCATGTGTTTTACTTGAATAATACCCAAATCTGGTTTTTTTACGAGTTCCGTAATAATTTTGGGGTAAATTGGGGGTAATAGTCACTCTTGTTTGAATATGTAACACTAATCACGATAGTCTCTCAATATATCAAAATTTTAAAATAGTTTCTGATTATGTATTTCGTTTGTCTAAATAGTTTCAGACATTAAAATATTTTGTTGATATTGTCATATTAGTTCTTCAATATATTTACTTATTGTCATATTGGTCTTTATATGTACTTATTTAGTGTCATTTCAATTCTTATATCAAAAGAGTTATTGCGAGTATTAAGAGATTATTTAAGCGTCGGAGACTATTTTGACTAACATAGTGCACAATCAGGGACTATTTTAAAATTTTGAAATATTGAGGGACTATTGTGACTACTTGTTAGACATTCAGGGACCAAAGTGACTATTACCCTAATAATTTTGTTTGAGGTTTTTTTTGGTGTTTTTAATTTATATTTTAATACATAAATAAATCATTTATTTAATTAAATAATTAAAATCGCTAATAATTCATTATTGTTGAACACCCTATTTGCAAATACCAACAATTAAACACTAAACCTACTAAACAAATACCCATTCTTCAATCATAGCCATTGAGTTATTTAATAATATATCAATGGTAAAAAATATGTTAGATTGTTTTTTTGATTCCTTAACTTTTTTTTTATCGCTTTAGTCTCATAATTAATTTTTGGCCCGTTTAAGTCCTTTAAATTCATCTCTGTTACATATTTTAGTCCCTTATGTTAGCTTGTTAACCCCAAATGTCTAAGATGGACCAATATTATAGGTGGTCCACCATAAACCTCATTGATTTTTTAATCTTAGTTGTTTGATATATTTGTCGAAAAATAAATCATTGGATCTTAGAGGTCTATTGTAAGTAATAGTTCCCTGTCACCACTTAATATTTTTTTTTCTCTTTATTCATCTTCTTTCCTCTTATTCAACATCACCTTCATAAAAAAAAAACACCTAGAAAAAAAACCATCAACCCAAAAGTAAAAAAAAAGTGAATAGGCTTTTTGGTCTCAAATTTGTAAGGACCAGTCAATTTCATCTCCAAATTTTGTAAAATAGCAAATTAGTCCCTGAATTTTATAAATGTCATTCAATTTTGTCTCTCCGTCAAGTTGGTTCACTAACGGTGCTGATGTGGAGCGTTAAACGCTCACGTGGTGTGTCAAGTCTTATGCCACACAGACAGGGATTGATTTGATATAAAGTGAAAAAATCCAAGGACGATTTTGATTGAAATTGAAATAAACATTGTCTTCTTCAAGACCATTGTATAACGACTCTTCCTTCCCGAATTCTGTAAACTTCAAACCCTAATTTTTCAATCTCCCATTTACAATCTGAAATCCCCAAAATTTCTTCCATAAAACTTGTTAAAATTCAGGGATGAAATTGACCGGCTTGTACAAATTCAAGGACGAATTAACTTATTCACTCTATCAAATCTTCATTAATCTTCTTATTTTCTTCTTAATATTAGTTTCCTCAATCTCATTCAATAGGTTTTACTCTCAATTTCAAGTTTACTCTTCATTCCCACTCTCTCGAATCACACAAATCCTTCACTTCTAGAAATCATCAGAACTCAATCCCTTCGAACCCTTGTGTTTTGATTTGTGTCTTTTTATTTGGGTTTGAAGATTATGGTTGATTTGCCTAAATTTGGAAAAAAAATACGAAATGGGTTTAAAGACTTTGGTTGATTTGGTTTATAGTTTGAAATAAAAGTGATGTTTTTTGAGTGGAAAAATTGATTATGGGTTTTTATGAGAGGATTATGATGCCGAAATTGTTGTTGTTGCAGAAATTTTGAGTTTTCTTTTATGGGTTTTATGGGTTATTTCATGAGGATGAAGAAGATTTATGGGTTTTTTGTATGAGAAGATGATGATGATTCCAAAATTATTGCTGTTTGTTGTTGTTGCTGCTGTTTGCTTTTGTTTTTCTATGAGAGGATCTATGGGTGTATTTCATGATGATGATGCCAAAATTGTTGTTGCTGCTGCTTGATTTTGTTGTTGCTACTGTTGTTCTTCCTATTTTTCCAGAAATTGATGAAGGAGATGAAGGATTGAGAAGATGAAGGAAATAAATTCAGTTTTCAACCAACGTCAAAATGACACGTGTACATGAGTTAACGGTTTTTTCACAAAGCTAACAGAATGGACTAAAATGTGTAATAGAGATGAACTTAAGGGACTTAACAAAAAAAATTAATTATGAGACCAAAGCGATACAAAAAAATTAGTTAAGGGACCCAAAAAACAATTTAACCTAAAAAATACATTTTTATATGGTACAATTTAACCTTCAACCATATGACCATCCCCAAATGTCCTCACTTTGGTGATAGCATACAAAATGTAATCTTTTTTAGTATGGTGCAAAAAAAGTGAATTCACAATAGATTTAAATTAAGCAATTGATAGGACAAGATTGAAGATGTGCCATTTGAATAGTAAGTATTTGTTTATACTCTTGAAAATTACAGAAATAGTCATTCACACTAAGTGTAATTATAGTTCAGTATAATTAATTGTTTTTTTATTTGTGCATTAAGAAATTATATTATGTATATTGCTCTGAATTTTGTTTCACCATCTCCATTAAGTATACCGTAAATCACCTATTAATTAGCTTGCATTTGGGTGTATTTCTTTTCGATGCCACATGCTAGATACAATGAAGGAGAGAAAGGCAAAGTTGATACACTCTGTCATACCCCAATTTTTGACCTAAAATTTATTTTTTACTCGTCTTTTTAGTTCAGAATTTTTCGTCGTCTCAGACGAAATTTCGACAGGGAGGTATTTTAAAATACCTCATTTTTTTTTTGTTTCATTCGGGTCCGTCTTTTTGTTTTTGTTTTATTATTATTTTTTTTATTTTATCTTTATTTTTTTAAATATTTTTAGTATTATTTTATCTAGCACCTTTATTATTTATCTTTTTCTTTTTTACTAGTAACCTTTTTTTATTTTTAGAATCTAATCTTTTGTGGAGAAGACTTTTGTCACAAAATTAATGGGTTTTATGTTGTCACTTATTTGTCTTTTATTGAGTTTTTATTGTCATTATTTTGTCAACCTGTCCTTTATGAGCATTAGTGTTGGTAATTGGCATTTTAAAAAGGGATTGAGTCAGAACAACAAAGGGGGGGAGAACTCATCAGAAACCAAACAGAACACGAGCAAAAATCGTCATCAGTGAACAACCAACACAAAACAAAACACCACCGTATATCACTCACCTCCCACACACACAGCCGTACGGACAAACAACCACCCTCCACCTCCAACGACATAACGACACACAAACAACCACCCTCCACCTCTCCAAAACCCAGCCGTACGGCCACCTACAGCCACTCACGCTTCCAACCCTCCACCCTTCTCCCACACAACTCATCCCAACCCACATCAAAACGAACCAGCCACCCAACCCACGTACCAACACAACAACAGCGTACACTCCTCCACCCACCTCCGAAAACTGGACAGCAACACAGAAAAAACCCAGCACTCACGCAAGCCCCTCATAACTCACACGAACCGTACGGCTCTCCCCCCTCACCAACACCACTCCACGGCTACACCAACCCAGCGCTCACGCAAGCCTCACCAACACCACTCCACGGCCACACAACCGAACACCCAAACGCGGCCCCTTTCTCCCCTCTAAACCAACCAATACCAAAGCCAGGTCCGAATCCAAAGAAAGAGAGGTGAAGGTTTTCTTTTTTTTTTAGATCTAGTTTTTTTTTATTTTGGTTGTAAAAAAAAAAAAAAGAAAAATCGCATAAGAGAAAGTGAGGAAGATAAGGCGCTGAGAGAAAAGAGAGGAAGAGAGAGCGCTGAGTGATAAGAGAGAGAAAGAAGATTGGAAAATAAAAAAGAACCAGCCCCTTAAGCTATTTTATGTAAACCTTGAACCGGTTCGGTTCACTTGAACCGAACCGGTCTGATTTTCTTTCTTTTCTCCCTCAGCCCAGCACGGCCCAATATGCTCTCCTCCTCTTTTCTCTTTCAGTCTGCTATCTGCATCCCCATTTTGCTTACTGCACTCCCCTTTTCTCTTTTATTTTTTTTTTTATTCTTATCATTTCTTGCATTCTATCTTTGTTAATTTTTTTTTTTTTTATTTATTTTCATGCATTTTACTTCATTGCATTTATCTTATAGCACATCATGCATTTTTATTTTTATTTTATTTTTATTTTCCTTTTATTTCATGCATTTTATTTCTTTGTTTATATTTAACATATTTTATTTTATTTATCATTCCATTTTATTAGAATGTATTTAGGCACAATGTAAATATTAATGAGAATTTGCACCGACACTCACACTTTATTTATTCTGTTTTATGTCTTTATTTATTTTTATTTATTTCGCTTCATATAAAAAAAAATACAAAAATATTAGGTTAGTTTAATTTTCAAAGGATTTCGTGGTGATCCAACGTCACCACGAAAATTCCTCGCGTCTTAGTCCATATTCAAAAAAAAAAACAAAAACATTCAAATAATCAAAAACAAAAAAATCTTTTCTTAATAAACCTTGATTTTCAATCAAGTGTCCGTTTTTCTTTTATTTTCCTTAAATAATCATTAATCCACTTTAATAACACTTTAACCATTTTCAAAATAAAAAACACAAACCAATCCCATTTTGCCACTTGGCTTTTATCTTTAAAACCTTTTTTAAAACTAATAAAAAACATCAAACAAATCAAACGTTATTTCTACCCCGAACTACGAGGTTTTGATCCCTCACGGGTACGTAGGCAGAGGACCTTGTCCTTCCAAATCATAAAAAACAAAAAACATTTTCTTCTCACTATTCTAATTCCTTTTTTTTCCTTTTAAAAAATAATAAGCAAGTTATAGTCAAAATAAATAAATAAAATCAAGAGGTTCTTGTAGAGTACTACGAACGTTTAGGGTGCTAACACCTTCCCTAAACGTAACTAACCCCCGAACCCTAATCTTTAAAAATGTGGTAATTTAGAACTTTTTTCCACCTTTCTTTTAAAAAATTAAAAGTTCGGTCGTGAAATAAAATTAGTGAGTCAACGCTAATCAATAGCTTGATCTCCGAAAATCACCGCGACAGAAATGGCGACTTCACTGGGGATGACACTAAGAGGGTTGAGCCTAACTTGAATTTATTTAATTATTTTGTGATATAACTTGCTTAACATAAAAATAAAAGTGTAAATATGTGCATATGTGTTTTTTTTCCTTTTACGTGAGTGGTGAGATAAGTCCTACACCCGGACTTGAGAGAAACATAAGATAGGATGGTGGTATAATCAAAGTGTCATACCAGGAGTAGTCTTGGGTGTTGGTACATGTGATATAACCCCACTCAATGGAGGTCTCTTAAAGGTAATACCATGTCGACATGAGTAGTCGTGTTTGACATTGTTATTTTTAAGTGACCTATGAAGTTGAGGACCTTTAGTTACCTTTAACCCATCTTGGCCTTTTAGGACGTAGTGCGGTGGCTAATCAAGAGTAGTCTTGAATTGGTTGATACGCGATACTACACTCAAACGAGACTTTCCAACGAACGTTGTTGGACCGGGAGTAGTCCCGTAATCCGGCAATATTCCGAAGTGGTCGATGACTTTGGGAACTTGGTAGAACCCGTGATACAGGTACATATGAAACCATAGTCCTTACCAAATGGCGTGTTTACCCTTGACTCCAACATTTTGGACTTAACCTCACCATGTTTTCTCCGCTCTTTAGCATAATCATGCATACATGCATCCATGCATAAACTCATTTTTTCATCCAATTACCGAAGGACTTAAACAAGTTTTTTGTGAACATCATAGAGGAGCACCAGGAAGTACACCTTCAAGAGCCCTGATTTGTTGAATTTGAGGAAGCTAGGAGTTTTTAAAAAAAAATTTCCTGTTAAAGTCTAGCCTCCACTAAAGGACTTTTGAATTGGTCCCTTGGCTTGGTTTCTAAAAAAGAACTATTTTGTAAGGCCTTGATGCTCAAATGAAATATTCAAACCATGATGTTTACAATTACTTCAACAAAGTCCTTCGATAACAAATCTTTCTTCTTTTTTGCATAAGCATAATCATGCATCATATCGCATTCATAGTTTCTCAAGCCGAGTCTCACGTCTTGTTTTTCCAAAGGTCTATCTGCCTAGTCCAAGAAAGTGGCCCGACGTCCTCAGCAGAAACTAACTTACAACACTAGGGCATATCAGAGAAAAAGAATGGAACATTTGGAACAAGAGAATCAGGCACTCCGGGAGGAAATGACATCCATGCGGACCAAGATGGAAGAATTGACAGAGTTGGTAAAGCTGCTGGCAGCCGCACAAAATCATCCACCGTCTCCTTCCTCTAGCCATCTAGCTCAGTTGATAACTACTACTACTCCGGCTCCGACAGCGCACACCAGTGCTCCACAATACACTATGCCCGATGGATATCCCTGGGGCATGCCTTTTAGCTCCGGTGAAGGATTCATCCCTATTCCTGCTGCAACTTCCGCTCCTCAAACCGGTATTTTTTTTCCTCAGGCTACTATGGCTTTTTCGGCTCCAGTGATTCATACGACCCAATACGACAATGAACCTATCTTTCACACAGAAAGTGTAGGGGCTCAGAATCGGATGGATGACTTCCAAGAAAAGTTTGACAAGATGCAACAGGAAATCAAGGCCCTCCGCGGGAAGGATCTGTTTGGGAAAAATGCCCACGACCTCTGTTTGGTGCCAAATGTCAAGATCCCGCCCAAGTTTAAGGTCCCTGAATTTGAGAAGTACAAGGGGAACACTTGTCCTCAAAGCCACCTGATAATGTATGCTAGGAAGATGTCTACCCAGACGGATAATCATCAACTACTCATCCATTATTTCCAGGACAGTCTGACTGGCGCCGCTTTAAAATGGTACATGAGTTTGGACAGCACCAGGATCCGAACTTTCAATGACTTGGGAGAAGCCTTCATCCGCCAGTACAAGTACAACCTGGACATGGCCCCAGACAGAGACCAACTCCGGGCCATGGCTCAAAAGGATAAGGAGACTTTCAAAGAGTATGCCCAAAGATGGAGGGAGATCGCTGCTCAGGTTAACCCACCACTAGAGGAGAAAGAAATGACCAAGATTTTCCTAAATACTCTTGGTTCATTCTATTACGAGCGGATGATTGCAAGTGCGCCTAGTGATTTCACTGAAATGGTTAATATGGGAATGCGTCTAGAAGAAGGAGTCCGAGAGGGACGTTTAGTTATGGAAAGTGCCTTTGCTGCCAGCAGTACAAAGAAGTTTGGGAACGGCTTCTCAGGAAAGAGAGAGCAACGGGTAAGTATGGTGGCTCATGGACAGCCTCAACAACAGTATCAACAACAGCCTCGACAACAGGCTCCCCAACAGTTCACCCAACAGAATCGGGTCCGGTCGATATCGCAGTTTGATCCAATTCCCATGACGTATGCAGAGTTGCTTCCGGCTTTGCTTGATAAAGAGTTAGTTCAGACTAAGGCGCCCCCTCGGGTACCTGAAAGGTTGCCACGTTGGTATAGACCTAATCTCTCTTGTGCTTTCCACCAAGGGGCACCCGGTCACGACATTGAGCATTGTTTCCCCTTGAAAGCTGAAGTCCAAAAGTTGGTCCAGGCTGGTGTCCTGTCCTTCAAAGATTTGAACCCCAATGTGCAAGCTAATCCACTACCGGATCATGGGACTGCATCTATTAATATGGTGCAAGTTTGTTCAGAGGCTTACCCAGTTGAAAACAACCTGGAGGAGGTGGCAGCTAGCTTTGTGACACATGGCAGAGTTCGCCGCAATTGGGTCGCTGTTGACGTCCCTTCCGCTTTTCATTGTTCTAAATAACATTTTGTTGTTTTTGCTTTTCGTTTTAAAAAAATAATATATAAATCCTTTCGTTCCGCCCGATACGAAAGTGAACTTTTGTAGGGTTTTTTTGCTTCATGTATTTCCATCATAAAATAAATAAGTCGTTTTGTTCTCGACTCTGTCTTTTTATTCTTTGTTTTTTTCTGGAAAATGGTGAACACAAAAAACCAAAAAAAATATTTTATGTTATCAATTTCAAAAGGTCTGCATTTTTCACTCATTTTCTAAAATCAATCATCAAATCATATGTAGACTGAACATAAATAAACCCGTTGAACACTGTAACCTTATTGTCTCTCCCAACTTTGATTTCCCTGTCTACGAAGCTGAAGAGGAAGAGGATGAAGGGATTCTCGAGAAGATTTCTCTGCTACTAGAATATGGAAAGAACATCATTCAGTCTCATGAAGAAGCACTGGAAACACTAAACTTGGGTTCCGAGGAACTGCTGCTACGGTATTCCTGATAAAGTCCCAGATGAGTGGTGCCATCGAGGCTGCAAAAAAAAAAAAAATCAAACAAAAAAAAACATCAAAAAAAAGAACAAAAGCAAAAAAAAGAGAAAGAAAATACATCAAAAAGATGGTGCAGAAGATGGTAACCACTTACAAGGATTTGCATGGGATGTTATCATATGCTTTACATGGATATCGTACTTCAGTGTGTACCTCAACAGGGGCAACCCCCTCTTCTTTAGTGTATGGCACAGAAGCAGTACTCCCTGTGGAGATTGAGATTCCATCAATGAGAGTTTTAATGGAACCCAAGTTATCAGAGGCTGAATGATGTCAAAACAAATATGATCAGTTCAAGCTTGATTGAAGAGAAACGCATGAATGCTTTGTGTCACGGGCAGTTCCCCGTGTGTTCCAAGAAGGAGGTCTTGTGCTCAAGAAGATCCTATCTTTTCAACCCGATTCCAGGGGCAAATGGACGCCTAATTATGAAGGCCCATATGTCGTCAAGAGAGCTTTCTCCGGTGGCGCTTTGACTCTTACGACTATGGATGGTGACGAGCTTCCCCGTCCTGTGAACGCCGATGCAGTCAAGAAATACTTTGTCTAAAAATAAAAGAACAGCTCGGTAAGTCGAAAACCTGTAAGGGCGGCTTAGGCAAAAATGAGCGTCTCGGTGGACTGAAAACCCGAAAGGGCGGTCCAGGCAAAAATTAGAGACATGAAACAGAGAATAATCATCCTGATAGGTCGAAAACCCGAAAGGGTGATCTATGCAAAAGTTAAGGATCCAAAGACAAAGTAACTGCATTGGTCCGATCTCTACTCACTTGGGGCACATTAGCGGTCAAAGAAACTCTGAATCCGAAGCATCTAAACGGTGGAATTCAAAGTTGTTAGGGAGAATAATGGTTATTGTGTTCAATGTACCTTCCCCTTATATTTACCATTTTCCAAACTTTTGAGAGATCCGTGGGGCAACGCCATTGGCGGGCCACCACCCTGTTAAAATGAATTTGAGTCTGTGCCTTTTATTTGGAATTCTCATTTATTCGGTTTATAAAATTTCTTCTATTTTTGATGGTAGTACTTGAAGCAAAACTTTTTTAAAAATCATAAATCTTTTTATATTTTTGAAAAGCATAAACAACAAACACATTCTCTGTGAACTCATGAATAAGTGAAGTGTGCGTCAACATCTGTCCTGAGAACGGATAAACTTTGCAGGCTGAACATGGTCAATTGCTTGAAAAAAGAAGAAAGAAAAAAGAAAAGAGCTCGGTAAGTCGAAAACCCGAAAGGGCGGCTTAGGCAAAAATGAGCGTCCCGGTGGATCGAAAACCTGAAAAGGCGGTCCAGGCAAAAATTAGGGGCATACAAAAAAGAATATATTCCCGGTGGATTGAAAACCCGAAAGGGCGGTCCAGGCAAAAGTTAGGGATTCAAAAAAGGAAAAAACAAAAGGCATGACCACAGAAACGTCAATTCTTCTGCCAGGTCTATGGATCAACACGTCTACCCCAGGAAGTGTTTGCTTGCCACCAGTTGTTGCATGCCGGGCTTTACCCCGTTAATGTTTTGATATGTCCCCAGTGACATCATCCCCATTGAAGATTGCCGAGTATTTGTGATGCGACGTCGGGTCACTTTCCATCTTATCCGTCTAATCTTGTCTCATCAAGTCAGTCTTTCATACAATCATACAAGTCAGTCTTCCATACAATCTTACCAGTCAATCCTTCATACAGTCACAAGTCAATCCTCCATACAGTCATACAAGTCGTATTGTCTTACATACATTCATACATTCATGCATATACACACAACATGCACATAACATCATTCAATACATGGTTGCATTAGCCACCCTGAGTCTTGTTTTTCATACCAATCGGTCATGAACATTTTTTAACTCTCTTTATCCCCAAATGTCATCCCCGGTGTGTCTGGTCCAGAGATGTCATCCTCTTTATGCCAAGCGGCAGTTCTTTAACGAACAGCTTGTGCGTACCTTTATTCCTTGTCGTCAATGGCAGTTCGGCAACAACCCGAACAGTTGGCATCTATCTTTTATTCCTTGTCGTCAATGGCAGTTCGGCAACAACCCGAACAGTTGGCATTTGTCTTTTATTCCTTGTCGTCAATGGCAGTTCGGCAACAACCCGAACAGTTGGCATTTATCCTTTATTCCTTGTCGTCAGTGGCAGTTCTTTAACGAGTAGCTTGTGCATTTCCCTATCCAGTCTTTTGTCGTCAGTTGGCCAGTTCAGCTACGTCCCAAACAACTGACATTTATCTCTTACCTTCCTTAAGCTACCCTCACAATGGTAGTAGGTAAAATATGTCATCTGTCTTCCTTAAGCTATCCATACAACGATAGTAGACGGTGTCTCCTTTTATATTACCTCTTTTAAGCTATCAATACACGATAGTAGGTAATACGTGTCACCTCCTTTAAGCTATCCATACAACGATAGTAGACGGTGTCTCCTTTTATATTACCTCTTTTAAGCTATCAATACAATGGTAGTAGGTAATACATGTCATCTGTCTTCCTTAAGCTATCCATACAACGATAGTAGACGGTGTCTCCTTTTATATTACCTCTTTTTAAGCTATCAATACACGATAGTAGGTAATACATGTCACCTCCTTTAAGCTATCCATACAACGATAGTAGACGGTGTCTCCTTTTATATTACCTCTATTAAGCTATCAATACACGATAGTAGGTAATACATGTCACCTCCTTTAAGCTATCCATACAACGATAGTAGACGGTGTCTCCTTTTAATTACCTCTATTAAGCTATCAATACACGGTAGTAGGTAATACATGTCACCTCCTTTAAGCTATCCATACAACGATAGTAGACGGTGTCTCCTTTTATATTACCTCTTTTAAGCTATCAATACACGATAGTAGGTAATACATGTCACCTCCTTTAAGCTATCCATACAACGATAGTAGACGGTGTCTCCTTTTATATTACCTCTTTTAAGCTATCAATACACGATAGTAGGTAATACATATCATCTGTCTTCTTTAAGCTGTCATCTTTGTTGATAGTAGACAATTCCTTCCCCAGTGAAATCATGTTATTCCCCAGTGGAGTCGGATCCCTTGCTTTAACAAACTCGGGTATCCTTTTGTGTTGTTTTACCCCCAGTCGGGTCAGCTTCGCCGTCTTGCATCTGCATTTGCATCACGAGCATCTCACATTTTTTTTCTTTTAGGTCCAAAATTGGCGTACTCCGTATTTAAGTCCCTTCGACCCGTCGAATCCAAGATTTTCTTTTCAGATCTCCGGGCGAAGAGACTTAAATAGGGGCATCTGTCATACCCCAATTTTTGACCTAAAATTTATTTTTTACTCGTCTTTTTAGTTCGGAATTTTTCGTCGTCTCAGACGAAATTTCGACAGGGAGGTATTTTAAAATACCTCATTTTTTTTTTGTTTCATTCGGGTCCGTCTTTTTGTTTTTGTTTTATTATTATTTTTTTTATTTTATCTTTATTTTTTTAAATATTTTTAGTATTATTTTATCTAGCACCTTTATTATTTATCTTTTTCTTTTTTACTAGTAACCTTTTTTTATTTTTAGAATCTAATCTTTTGTGGAGAAGACTTTTGTCACAAAATTAATGGGTTTTATGTTGTCACTTATTTGTCTTTTATTGAGTTTTTATTGTCATTATTTTGTCAACCTGTCCTTTATGAGCATTAGTGTTGGTAATTGGCATTTTAAAAAGGGATTGAGTCAGAACAACAAAGGGGGGGAGAACTCATCAGAAACCAAACAGAACACGAGCAAAAATCGTCATCAGTGAACAACCAACACAAAACAAAACACCACCGTATATCACTCACCTCCCACACACACAGCCGTACGGACAAACAACCACCCTCCACCTCCAACGACATAACGACACACAAACAACCACCCTCCACCTCTCCAAAACCCAGCCGTACGGCCACCTACAGCCACTCACGCTTCCAACCCTCCACCCTTCTCCCACACAACTCATCCCAACCCACATCAAAACGAACCAGCCACCCAACCCACGTACCAACACAACAACAGCGTACACTCCTCCACCCACCTCCGAAAACTGGACAGCAACACAGAAAAAACCCAGCACTCACGCAAGCCCCCCATAACTCACACGAACCGTACGGCTCTCCCCCCTCACCAACACCACTCCACGGCTACACCAACCCAGCGCTCACGCAAGCCTCACCAACACCACTCCACGGCCACACAACCGAACACCCAAACGCGGCCCCTTTCTCCCCTCTAAACCAACCAATACCAAAGCCAGGTCCGAATCCAAAGAAAGAGAGGTGAAGGTTTTCTTTTTTTTTTAGATCTAGTTTTTTTTTTATTTTGGTTGTAAAAAAAAAAAAAGAAAAATCGCATAAGAGAAAGTGAGGAAGATAAGGCGCTGAGAGAAAAGAGAGGAAGAGAGAGCGCTGAGTGATAAGAGAGAGAAAGAAGATTGGAAAATAAAAAAGAACCAGCCCCTTAAGCTATTTTATGTAAACCTTGAACCGGTTCGGTTCACTTGAACCGAACCGGTCTGATTTTCTTTCTTTTCTCCCTCAGCCCAGCACGGCCCAATATGCTCTCCTCCTCTTTTCTCTTTCAGTCTGCTATCTGCATCCCCATTTTGCTTACTGCACTCCCCTTTTCTCTTTTATTTTATTTTTTTATTCTTATCATTTCTTGCATTCTATCTTTGTTAATTTTTTTTTTTTTTTTATTTATTTTCATGCATTTTACTTCATTGCATTTATCTTATAGCACATCATGCATTTTTATTTTTATTTTATTTTTATTTTCCTTTTATTTCATGCATTTTATTTCTTTGTTTATATTTAACATATTTTATTTTATTTATCATTCCATTTTATTAGAATGTATTTAGGCACAATGTAAATATTAATGAGAATTTGCACCGACACTCACACTTTATTTATTCTGCTTTATGTCTTTATTTATTTTTATTTATTTCGCTTCATATAAAAAAAAATACAAAAATATTAGGTTAGTTTAATTTTCAAAGGATTTCGTGGTGATCCAACGTCACCACGAAAATTCCTCGCGTCTTAGTCCATATTCAAAAAAAAAAACAAAAACATTCAAATAATCAAAAACAAAAAAATCTTTTCTTAATAAACCTTGATTTTCAATCAAGTGTCCGTTTTTCTTTTATTTTCCTTAAATAATCATTAATCCACTTTAATAACACTTTAACCATTTTCAAAATAAAAAACACAAACCAATCCCATTTTGCCACTTGGCTTTTATCTTTAAAACCTTTTTTAAAACTAATAAAAAACATCAAACAAATCAAACGTTATTTCTACCCCGAACTACGAGGTTTTGATCCCTCACGGGTACGTAGGCAGAGGACCTTGTCCTTCCAAATCATAAAAAACAAAAAACATTTTCTTCTCACTATTCTAATTCCTTTTTTTCCTTTTAAAAAATAATAAGCAAGTTATAGTCAAAATAAATAAATAAAATCAAGAGGTTCTCGTAGAGTACTACGAACGTTTAGGGTGCTAACACCTTCCCTAAACGTAACTAACCCCCGAACCCTAATCTTTAAAAATGTGGTAATTTAGAACTTTTTTCCACCTTTCTTTTAAAAAATTAAAAGTTCGGTCGTGAAATAAAATTAGTGAGTCAACGCTAATCAATAGCTTGATCTCCGAAAATCACCGCGACACACTCAAACACTGGAAATTGAAATTGAACTGTTGGACAAGGTGAACAATCTCGCCGGTTAGCAATTACCAGTTCCCCTTCTTGAAGAATCTTAGTGTGTGTTTGGTTTGGCGGTGGCGATAATTGATTTTGACAGAATTGATTTTGATTGAATTGATTTTGATTAAAAGTGAGTTGAATGAAATTGATTAATGTTTGGTTACATTAATGTGAAAGTGATTCTTATCAATTAATGTTGTTTGGATAGTTAGAATCAAAATTGATTTTAAATGTATAATTAACAAAATGGGTTTTAATGGATGTATTTAAAACTAGATTTTATCCAATTTTTATAATTATTTAAATTCAATTCGTATCATTAAATTTTATAGTTATTTATAGAATTGTTTTGACAAAATTATACATAGATTATTAATCATATAGTATGGGATGATATAATAAAAATGTGAATTTAAACTTATTAAAAAATCCATAATAAATAGGTTTTTACCATGTACACCGTGAAAATAAATAGGACTGAAGTTTTTTTTTTTAATAAAAATAGAGCTGAAGTTTAATCGCACAGAATAAATTAACAATTTTTTTTACCAATAAATAAATTAGCAATTTATAATTTGCCGGAGAAAACTATTGCAGCTCCAAAATAATTTGTTGAGTGAAGAGGTATAGTGAAAACTGAAAAGGATAACTATGTAAAATAGAAAGCACCCACTTATAAAACAATAAATCAATTGTAATGTATTTCTACCTATTAGGTTAGGAAAAGAAAATCTTAGTTATAAATACTTACTTCATTCTTCTTTGTTTTAGTAGTCCAGTTGTGATTTGCACATGCTATATACTTCCTTGAACTCAATAGATTTGGACATGTGACTATTGTATTCCCTCTTTTTCTTTTTTATGGAGTATTGACCAATTTAAAATTGTAGTTTCTTCTTCTTAAAAAAAAATAGAATTGTAGTTTCTTATTTGTTTTGGTTTTGAATCGTAACATTGGGGTCTAATTATAAGTTGGTTTGTTTTTTTTGCACAATCTCGAGAGGCGTGTTTTCATTATATAAATATATTCAATATAATTTTTCATTATTCAAGATAAATTGATAGTATTAATAAAAGTTTTATTTATAAAAAGAGTAATAAACATATATATCTAAAAATTCTTAGTCTTATATTTATAAAAAAACATATTTTCATAAATAGTATTATAATTATGGATGGATGAAGTAATTGAGTGGAGTATACAAAAGAAAGAATCGTTAAATTCATTGTCGGCTTCCTTATGACATTTGTTAAAAATATATATTTTGAATTGAAGACAACATTTAACTTTTAAATATATCCACTAAAAGGGGTTAAAATGGAGGAATCTCACTTTCGGTGACTTGAGCCGATGGAGCATTGATGTGCATGTTTGACTTGGAGAAATTTTGAGATGAGTGAGTTTAAGAGAAGTTTCTCAGAAAGCATGCGAGCGAGGACAAAACACGTTGAAATGACTCGGGATTGTTTGTGGGTTCAGTCGACAATCCTAAGATCAGTATGGGATGTTACATGTTGGATCAGGTTGCAGCCAATCTCCAAACGGCGCTTAAATTGCTATGGAAATGTGTTGCTTGTCAAAAATTTAGGTTTTTTTGTTGGTGAGCCTTTCATAAGAGAATTCTAACATGTCACAACTAGGATTCCATATTTTTTGTTTGTGTAAATGGTCATTTTAGTCTGACTCTGCACCTCGCTGTCACAAAGGTCCCTGACTCAAGATTAAATACAAAGTAGTCTCGGAATGTGCACTTCTGTTATTAGTTTAGTCATTGACGTTAAAAACTTCTGTTAATTTTTGAGATAACTAATGTTTTATGCTGACAAGGTATATGATATGTCACGGAGACTAAACTGAAAGAAAACTAAAAGTTACTTTATAAGTAACCATTAAATTTCTCTCTTCTCCCTCCAAACTGAAAACATTGCTCTCTCTTTACGGTCTACAGAAAACCCAAACACCCACCACCGTTGCCCCTCCACCGTCCATCGTCTCGTGGCGCCGCCGTAGCCGTCAGTTACTCACGTTGTCCTCTCCTCCGTCGTCTCAGTTATTAGTAGCCATTAGACTGGTTTAGTTTTCTGTATGATTTAAAGAAGTGTAAATATTTAGCATAGCAGAACAATAATTGAAAGAAGTGTTAACATAGGAGTACATGTGTAATACAGGAAATCACAATTTGATGATATGAATACTGATTTGTTTTAGTTTTAGTTTGCTGATATGAACTTCAGGATCTGTCATAGCAGTTTAATGCATTTAATAAGAGATTAAGCTGTTATGACAAACGGTGTATGTAATAACGTATTTCTTCCCTTCCAAACGGTCCAGGATTATCCTATAATCAAGTCAAAATCGATTCAATCGGAACAAAACTCATAAGCATGCAAAAAATTATTTAACATCCTGTTTCCACAATACCTACACAAAAAATTACAACTCACTGTTAGCAGCAAAAAATCTTAACCCCCTTGTAGCAGCAAAAAATTACAACTCACAGTTAAGCAGAAAATTGTACGACCCCCAAACCTACCTTCATCAGTGAACATGCAAAAAATGCCCTTCCCCCGGCATTTTGTGCAATGCGTCTAATAGTAAGTCTCCCGCACTCACATTGAGAAAGATGACACAGTTCTTGACGAATGAGCAACATTTCGTTGGGACGAGTTTGCACCAACACTTATCATGTGATCCGATTTTTGTTTTTAATGAAAAATTTGATTTGGTATTCAAACATGTTTGAAGTAGAAGATTCAATTTTGAATAAAAGAGATAATTAGATGATATTTAGAGATTAAATCAACATCTAAGGATTTAGGGATTTGAGACTCAATTTGAGGATTTGATTTTCGATTTTCTATTTTAGTTTAGTCCTGACACATCATATATCTTGTTAGCACAAAACATTTGTCATCTCATTAGTTGACAAAAGTTTTTAACGGCAGAGACTAAACTGATAGTGGAAGTGCTCAATCGTTTGACAATTACGAAACATACATATATTCTTACTAAAATCACATTTGACATTAGACATACTATTAATTATAATAGTCTACACCATATAAATTAAACGCCTTTGATTGACAGCACAAAAGATTTGAAGTTTTACTATGTTCTTTTCTTACCACAAATCTTCACTAATTAACAACAAAAAAAAAGAAATTGATTTTGATCAAAGAGGAAATTAGATGAGATTTAGGGATTTAAGGATTTGGGGATTAAATTCGGGATTTAGAGATTTGAGATTCAATTTGGGAAAATATTGATTTACGGTTCAGGGACCAAATTGACTATTTTCTACTTTACTTTAGACCCTGTGACATCTCATACACGCCACCTCATTAGTTAACATAAGCTTTTAACGTCAGGGACTAAACTGATAACGAAAGTACACATTCATAAACTACTTTATATTTAATTCTAAGTCAAAAACTTTTGTAACAACGAAGTGTAAAGTCATAAACTAACATGACTTTATTTAGTAATTTTCCGGTCCAACTTTAGAACAAAAAATCTCCATATCTTATCCTCTCAAAAAGAAAATCTCCATATCTTATCCTCTCAAAAAGAAAATCTCCATATCTTATCTCTCTCTGTCCCCATATGTCCACACAACACTACCTTATCACTAATATTCAATGGCACTTCAACAACCAAAATGAACCTTGTTATGAAAACATGTTTCACGAAATTCTTGATGGAAACTCTCAATTCAAAATTCTTAATCCTCAAATTGTGATTTACCTTTTTTTTTTTTTGAAAGGGTGATTTACCTATTTATTGATACTTTGACGATACGACAGATGATGTGAAACAAGACTTCATTGAGAAAGAATAACCATATGAAGTTTTTTTCTTCTTGTAATTCCTTTCTTGTATGAAATTTGTAACAGTGAAGCAATGAACTAAATGGAACAATTAAGTTGTTAAATTCTCTAGTGATGATAAAAAACAATTAATTTGAGTTTTATTCAGATTTTTTTAATTTTAATTTTTGGATTGATTAAGATTGCGAAGAAGATGCTAAACAAGAGAAAGAACCCCAACAATTTCTGAGTCTCTCCATGAGTCTGGTTGCCAAGCTCTTTTTTATTTGGGTTTGAGTTAAAACCTTTGGGTATTTTGGGTTGTTAAGTTATTTATAGTTGCAAGTTGTACAGTAGAAAATACTACTTATGTATGGCGTAAATGTGGGTGCCATTTACTATACACCTAACACAAATTTGTGTATGGTAATAAAAGATGGTTGCCAATCATTTTGAACCATTGATATATTATTAATAAATGTGAATGGCTAGGATTGAAGAAGGGGAAATTGTTGATGACTTTTTGGTGGTTTAAGGCAAAAAAAATTCTGACCCCACCAAAGGATTATTTTATTAATTTATGTAAAGACTGTAATTAAGCATGGTCTGGTGGTTAAAAAACACGGACCGTGCGTTTTTTCAGGACGTTTTTTTTAAGCAGCACGGTCTGAGAAATTTAAGATGTTAAAAGCAGTTTATGTTGATAAATGCACGGTCTGGTGGAAAAAAGCACGGACCGTGCTTTGTTCATTGTCAAGAAAATGCACGGTTAGTGAACGCTTAAACGCACGATCCAGTGTTGAAAAGACACGACCAGTTGCTAAAAACGCACGATCTGAAGGTTTTGATTGGAAGAATGAGCAATTAAAATTCGAAACGTGTCCTGGCATGGCAGCAAAGTAGATAAAGCTAAAGTTTTTTTCTTCTTGTAATTCCTTCCTTGTATGAAATTTGTAACAGTGAAGAATGAACTAAATTGAACAATTAAGTTGTTAAATTCTCTAGCGATGATAAAAAAACAATTAATTTGAGTTTTATTCAGATTTTTTTAATTTTAATTTTTGGATTGATTAAGATTGCGAAGAAGATGTTAAACAAGAGAAAGAACCCCAACAATTTCTGAGTCTCTCCATGAGTCTGGTTGTCAAGCTCTTTTTTATTTGGGTTTGAGTTAAAACCTTTGGGTATTTTGGGTTGTTAAGTTAATTATAGTTACAAGTTGTACAGTAGAAAATACTACTTATGTATCGCGTAAATGTGTAATGATCGAAAATACTACTTATGTGTAATTATATTTGGGTACTGTGGTGGGTCTATAATAAGATTAAATAAAACAATTGGGTGAATGTCATAATCAGACATAAACCAGCAAATTGACCATAACATTATTTCTTTTTTTGTGCACCATGCAAAAAGAAGATTGCCTTTTGTATGGTAACCTTCACCCACAGGCCACAGCATTACCTTATCACTAATATTCAATGGCACTTCAACAACCAAAATGAACCTTGTTATGAAAACAAGTTTCACGAGAGTGTACACAAATTGAATTTAAAGGGTTAGTTTTCTCTAAAGCATATTGAAAATGTTATACTAGTGTCTCCCTGCTGATTTTGTTTCTTGCAGGCTTCTGCTTGCAATTGGAGAAAGAAAGATCCATAAAGTAGTTGCATTTCATATGCTGCTGATTTGAGAAGGGAGAAGATTCTTTGTTGTGTACCAGAACCGAGGTAATCAAGCAATCATATTTTTTGAGAATTATTCTTTTTTATAAAAAAATATTAAGTTTCTTCTTAAAAAAAAAACTTTTATTGTGGTGATAATTTTTTATCAATTTTTTTAATTATTTACTATTTGTTGCCTTAAATAAATATTAGGTTTGAATGAAAAAAAAACCTATAAATGTCTTTAATTCTCAATTTTTGGGTTTGAGTTTGAATGTGCGAAGATGGGTTTGAAGATGAGGATAGAGATAAATATGATGTTTTTTTTTTCTTTTTTGGGTTTTTTATTTTTAATAAAAAATAGTTGAAAAATAATATTTTTTGCTAATTTGGATGTGACACACTAGCGTTTAACGACCACGTTAGTACAATAGTACTCTTTGACAATGTTGGATGGAAAAAAGACAACAATGTAAATGTTGTATAAAGGTCAATTTGGTATTTAAAAAACATGAATATTGTAGAAAATATAGTCAACATTTGAGTCCTCATACTCTCGTTTTTCGTTGAACTGGATCATCTATCATTGATGGAGGTACTCAAGAATATTGACCTACAGTGTTGGATCTAATGACAACTGATTATCATACACAAATCTCCTATATTAAGAAAATATAGTCATCATCATATGAAAACGAAGCAAGAAGATCATACACATTTATCATCATACAACTAGCAACACATTACTAACTTAACATATCATCAACACATCTTATTTCAATTCTTACATATTCTCACCACAATAAATATGTTTTTAGTTTCTATAAAATCACAACTTTTTAATTTTAGTCCTTAAAAAAATTATTCACTTTTAGTCCTTATTTTCATGTTGTAAGTACTCTTTTGAGAACTACATCCCTCTTTACATATATCACTCTTTTAAGAAAAACACGAGAATTAAAAAATTGATTGTTGTATTAATTTTGTTGAAAATTGTTATTGTTTACAAGTTTACATTTTAGGAGAGAGAGTTGATTAATATTTTCATAGAATATTTTTTTACATATTGTAGAAAAATATGTAACATAAATAGGCGTATATTGATAAAGAAATTATTAATGCATTTTAAAATTTGAAAGAAAATCCTTAAAAAAAAATTTGAAAGAAAAAGGTCTTATATTTAGGAATGGATGTAGTAATGTCTATTTAAATATAAGTTTTGTATTTCTAACTTTATTATGTTGAACTTGATTTAGATGGAGGGTTGCCTGACTGATATTAGGAAGGCTCTTGTGGATAAATTGTTAGACAAGGCAATAGAAAAATCACGCTATTTATTTTGCTTCACGTGCATTGTCAAGGAATTCGATGATGAAAAGGTTAAGTTGGAAGCAGAAAGGGCAACTATGATACAACGTTTTGACATGGCAGCCCGAAAAGATAAAGATGTTCAATATAATGCTCAATATTGGCAAAGAAAGGTTGATGAGCTCATTCAAGAGGACACAAAGAAAACACAGAGTTGTTTTTTTGGATTTTGCCCTGATTGTATTTGGAGATATAAAAGGGGAGAGGAGTTAGCAACCAAGACAAAAGTGATTAAAAGTCTAATGGAAAAGGGAGAAAAAATTGAAAATGTTGAAGTCACTCGTTGTCTTCCCGGTGTTGAGCGATATTCTTCTCAGGGTTACATTCCATTTAAAAGCAGAGAGTTGAAATACAAAGAGCTTTTGGATGCACTAAAAGATGACAGCAACTATATGGTTGGATTGCATGGGATGGGGGGTGCTGGAAAAACTACATTGGCAAAAGAAGTAGGTAAACAACTTAAGACATCGGAGCATTTCAAATATGTTATCGATACGACAGTGTCATTTAATGTTGATATAAAAAAGATTCAAGATGATATTGCCGGATCCTTAGGATTGGAATGGGGAGAAATAAATGAATCAGATCGACCTAAAAGGTTGTGGAGCAGATTAACCAATGGTGATAAAATTCTTGTGATATTGGATGATGTCTGGGAAAATCTCAATTTTGATGACATAGGGCTTCCAAATAGTGATAATCATAAAGGATGCAAAGTTCTTGTAACCACACGCAATCTGGGGGTATGCAACAAAATGGCATGTGGAAAGACAATTCAACTAGAGCTCTTAGATGAAGAAGAAGCATGGATCATGTTCAAAATGCATGCCGATCTAAGCAATATTTCCTCGAAAAGTATTCTTAGTTTGGGACGTAAAATTGCAACTAAATGCAAAAGATTACCAGTTGCAATTGCTACTATCGCTAGCAGTTTGAGGGGCCAAAAATGTCGTGAAGAGTGGGATGTTGCCTTGAATTGCTTACAAAAGCCGGTGTCCATGAGCAATGTTGGTGATGATTTGGTTGACATTTTTAAATGTTTGAAGTTTAGCTATGATTATCTGAAGGATGAAAAAGCAAAGGGATTGTTCCTCTTATGTTCTGCATTCCCTGAAGATGCAGAGATATCTGTTGAACTTCTAACTAGGCTTGGTATAGGAGTCAACCTTTTTGGGGAAGGTTATGACAAATACAATGATGCTCGAAGTCAAGCAATTGTAGCAAAAAATAAACTCCTACATTCATGTTTACTCTTGGAGACAAAGAAAGGAGATGTGAAGATGCATGACTTGGTTCGGGAAGTAGCCCAAAGGATAGCGAACAAAGAGATTCTAGTTGTAGATTTATCTAAAACAAATCAAAAGTCATTGGTTGAAAGGAGTAAGAATGTCAAATATTTGTTATTCCAAGGAAAACTAATGGATTTATCTTCATCTAGGTTTGATGGCTCTAAGCTTGAGATTCTAATTGTAAAAACATCCATGTGTGAGTCTGAGGATGTCCCCACTTCATTCTTTGAAAATATGGTAGGGCTTCGAGTTTTGAATTTATCAAATTCGTCCAGACTGGGCAATAAGTCTCCATCATTACCAAAATCAATTGAGTTATTGATGAATATTCGTTCTCTATCAGTTGAAAATGTCAATTTGGATGACATCTCTGTTTTGGGAACCCTGCACAGTCTTGAAACTCTTGAATTGGATTGTTGTGCAATCGATGAATTTTCCCCTGAAATTGCAAAGTTGAAGAAACTTAGATTGTTGAGCTTGAAAAAATGTAAAATTAGAAGCAATAATCCATTTGAAGTTATCCAAAGATGCCCATCACTTGAAGAATTGTACTTTTGTCAAAGTTTCAATAATTTTTGTCAGAAAATAACCTTACCTACATTGCAAAGGTATCATCTCAGTGATCGTTCTTGTGTATTGAATGATTCAATATCAAAATACGTGTCTTTAGAACATAATTATGTCTCAGATGAAGCATACAATTATTTCTCAGAAGAAGCATACAAGTATTTGATGCAAACATCAGAGAATCTTCTGTTGGATGGAATTAAGGGATTTAGAAATCTCATGCCAGAGATGGTTCATATAGATCAAGGTATGAATGATCTAATTGAGCTTCGTCTAAAAAAAATTTCACAACTACAATGCATTGTAGACAATAAACTGAATTATTCTCGAGTACCAATTGTTTTCTCCAAGTTGGTTGTACTAGAGATGGAGAGAATGAAAAATTTGGAACAATTGTTTAATGGTCCCATCTCCTTTGACTCAATGAACAATTTAGAGGAGTTGTATATCACGGAGTGTGAAAATTTGCGAAGCTTGTTTCAATGCAGCCTAAATCTCTGCAATCTAAAGACCGTGAAATTGCAAAAATGCTCAAGATTGGTTTCAGTTTTTGAACTGTCCACTTCTCAAAGCTTGCCAATGTTGGAGGAATTGGAAATAATTTATTGTGAGAAATTGGAAAATATAATCACATTTGAAAGGAGAGTAATGGATGACACAATTGAAGAATCAGCCGACGGTTATAATGATAACAAGAGTTGCTACTCATTGTTTCCAAAGCTGAAAGTTCTTCAAATTAAGAAATGTCACCAATTACAATTTATACTTCCAATTCTCTCTGCTCGAGACCTTCTGTTCTTAGAAGTTATCGTAATTGCTCATTGTCACAAGTTGAAATACATATTTGACCAACACCAAGATGTCAAACTCACATCACTAAGAACAATGACTATTTATGATTTGCCAAATCTCATCATGATCAACATATTTCCACCCAATGCTTCATCCATTTCCAAGCTTGGTTCTAAGCCACAAACACAACTGGGCCCTATTAAAGGCAATACATTCTCTCTGTGTTGTTATAAATACAAACTGAAGAGTACGAAAATCCCATTTGTTTCTGAGGATCAACCGCAACAGTGCTCAATCTCATTGGTAACCCTCTCTCTTCTTTTTTCACTTTCTCTTTTGATAGATAGCTTGTATCTTATATATTTAATATAACTTTTGTGCACACTAGAGGAATTTTTGGTTTAATTTTGGGTTTCTTTTCATTGGGATTACATTATATATAATTACATTGCAGGAATCAAATTCATATTGCAATATTAAAGAGATTAAAATCTTTAAGGTTTCGAAGATAAAATCTGTTTTCATCCCATCTATTGCTCTAAGAATGTTGGAAACTTTGATAATTGAGAACTGTGATGAATTGAAGCAAATAATAGACAATGGAGATCATAACAGTACTAGTGGCAATAATTTTGGCAATGTCTTCCCAAAATTGAAAAGGCTCGAAGTTACAGTCTGTGCGCAATTGGAATACATATTTGCACCCAAGGAATGCTCGCAGTTAGTTAGTGGTGATTTCATCAAGGTATCCCTCTTTTCACATGTCTTTGTTGTTTGTGACATTAATTAACAATTTCCATCTTAGTCGGAGAATGCCATTTCCTCTGAAAATTTCGTAGCGATTTTTTTTTTTTAAGGCCAAACATAGTATGTCAAAAAAGAAAACACCTAAAAATAGTAAAAAATGTCATATGATATGTTTAAAAAAAAAATATGTGACATTGAGAAAGTAAAGGGAAAATAACATTTTCTATTTTTTAACACAGTTTTCAATTTTGGTAATATTTTGATTTGACATTATGCATTTTATATTTACTAGCGTTTAGACGGGCATTCCGTGTCCGTCTATCCACTCTTCTTGTTGCGTTTTCAATTTGATTATGATTAAAATTATATGTACAGATAATAAATATTCCGCACTTTCATATTGTAACAAATTAAACTTATTTTTTTTTTCAATGAAACCAACAATATAACAAATATAATATCTTTAAAATAATATAAATTCTTATCTTTTTGAATGACACCAAAAAAATAGCATTCTTATAATCAAATTTTTTTAATATTATAATTAAAAAGAAAAAAACTGAGCCCAAAACAGTCTACCTTTTTTTTATATATGTAGTATTGATATTTTGGATAGGTTGTGCAATCTTATATTATACAATACATATTATGTAACCAATAAAGTATTTAAAATTATAAATGATGGCCCAAGAATAATAATTGTATATATACATTTCATAAATTGAAATTTGAAAGTGTATTATGCCTTAATTTCCAGGAATTTAAGAATATAATATAAAATGAGATCTTATTTAATTTTAGAAATGTTATTACCATACTGCTAATATATTTTGTGTACGTACAAATAGGAATCGAGTGGCAATGAAGAAAACAGACAACAAATGAACTTAAGTTTGGAATCCATTTGGTTGCGTTATCTGCCTACGATGACGTGTCTTTTTGTGGGTCTCAAATATTCATTTGTCCTCAAAAACCTTAAAGAGATGATTATCGTACGATGTGAAAAATTGGAAACTGTTTTCTCCACATCTGTTTTAAGATGCCTACCACAATTGGTTAGTCTACAAGTAGAAGAATGCAAAGAGTTGAAGCATATTATTGAAGATGATTTGGAGGATAAAAATTCACAGTCTTCAAACACATACTTCCCAAAGCTAGAAACACTGATTGTAGAAAAATGTGACAAGTTGAAAAATGTCTTTCCAGTCTCCATTTGTAAAGAGTTTCCTGAGCTAAAGTTGATGATAATAAGAGAAGCAAAAGAGCTAGAGGAAATATTCAAAAGTGATAAAAAAGATGAGGTTGAAGAATGCAAAGAGTTGAAGCATATCATTGAAGATGATTTGGAGGATAAAAATTCTCAGTCTTCAAACATATTCTTCCCAAAGCTAGAAACGCTGCTTGTAGCAAAATGTGACAAGTTGAAAAATGTCTTTCCAGTCTCCATTTGTAAAGAGTTTCCTGAGCTAAAGGCTATGATAATAAGAGAAGCAAAAGAGCTAGAGGAAATATTCAAAAGTGATAAAAAAGAAATATCCAAAACTGAAGTTGAGATTCCAAATCTGAAAGTTGTAGGATTTGCCTACCTACCAAGCCTCTGCCATACCCAGGGAGTTCATTTTCAGACAGTTAAATATCGTTTTGTTCTTGGTTGTCAAAAACTCTCTCTAACTTCTGCAACATCCGACACCGTTTACGATGAAATGAACGGTTGCAGCTTTGTAGGTACACACTTTACTAAATATATATTCATAACCATTACATGTTCGTTGTGAATATTACATATCATGCAGCAATAACAAATTTCTTATTTCTTGTGATGCTCATCATAATTCATGAATGTGTGTGTTTTACAAAGTTCGTTAGAATATAATGACATGTATATATAGTCACTTTCTATATGAATATATATCCTTTCTCAATGATTTCAAAAAATATATGTGATTTTAATTGCTTTTGAAATATACACATTTGTGTTGGAATAATCTAAAACATACATATTATGATGCTGTCAATGATGTCATATAGTTATTTGGTTTAAAGAATATAAACAATTGAAGCATTTAAACTAAAATGGTTATTGAATAAGTATTTGTAATATGTAAGAACTCATGGAAGCTTAACAATACTTACTAATAGAAGATTAACAATAGTGGTCAAATTTAAATTATTAGACATAGACAGATAAACAACTGAACAACAGCTTCATTTTTTATTATGCTTATGAGTTACTATCTAATGATGCTATTCTATAATATTTAATATAGATTTTCATGTGTATCGTCATTTAAAAGAGTTACAAAAAGAGTGCTACGAAGCAGTATCAGAACACAAGTTGACTTCTCCACAGGTGAATACCAATCTATTGCTTCAAATTACCCACACCTGAATACAATAACCATATAAAAATGTCTTTCAATCAAACATGCTTCTTTTTGTTGGAAATCTTCCTAATTTATATCATCAGTAGCATTATTATTAACAAATTCAAAAGTAATTTGCAGACCATGTCAAATTCCCTTGTATATTCCTCTTCAAATAAATTCCCTTGTGATTTCGAAAGATACTGAAAAACTGCAAGGCCCGTGCGCCTAGCGGAATAGATCTGTAATACAGGGCGCCTAGTGCCCCGGATCATGTGCCTAGCGCAAGCCACAACCTCGAAATGTGTGAAAAACACCCAGAAACAAGCTTTTTGATCCCCTTTCGCATGGCTGGTGCCTTGGACATTAAGAAACCACTATTCCATCATTCATACATGATATTTTAAGGCATAAACACAATTTAAAGCTAAAAAGAAATATTAAAGAAAATAAACTTTACTTAACCTACTACTTAAAAATATGCTGCAACTAATTTACATTTTCATGCTATGCATTTAGCTGGAGGGTTCTACATCAGAAATAACAGCAGCAGAAACTGTGTCCACAATTACAGAAACAAAGAATAAGCCACCAAAACAAGAAGTTGGTCCTAAACAAAAGGCATTTCCATTTCCCCCTATTCTGATTGTATTCTTTTTGACACTTCAATTGAATTATCCTACAATCTTAAACATCATTTTACATTTAAGCAGTGTATCCAGGTAAATGCTAAAGAAGGAACTGCATCAGCTAATGCCAAGACAATAACATCGTCAACTCATTTAGATGTAGCAGGTTCATCATCAGGCCAGTTAGTTACTTATGAGTGTAAAACATCTTCACAGGTGAGTATATAGTATGTAACCAACTTTTCAAACAAGTAGTGTTGTCATGTTTTTTATTCATTATTTTCCATGCGATTGGATTCCTAAGAATCAAGTTTTAAACTAGTTTTTGTGCAATTTTTGTGTTTAGTCTACTGCTTTTCAATCTTGTATCTAAAGTTTAGGCAAATTGTAGCTCTGAAATTATTTTGTAGTCGAATTAAGCTCTTTTATTTGTGAGTTGTGAGCTCAGCGGCAAGAGTTTGACCTTGTAACTTTAAGGGACAAGGTTCAAATCCCCTCATGGGCATCATTAGTGTCACTTTATTACATAATAATAATATCCTCCTTTCCCAATTTTATTTTTAAAAAACAAGACTCTTCCTGACTTAAGTATACACAGCTAAATATAGTAATGTTGATCCTATACATATTAAGACTTAAGATATGATAATATCATTTGTTGATTTGAATCTATGTAGGAAGATGGTGATAGCCAAATAGCCATGGCTTCTTTTTCCATTTCCACTACAGAGACCAATGATCAAGGTGAAAATGCTTTGAATATATTTTTTTCTATTCTTATGTTACTTCAAAATTCATCACCCTTTTGATTTTTTACTCTCTTCTTTTCCACATGTTGTTCAGGTTCTCTAAATGATGATTCTTTCAAGAAATTAGACAGCTCAGATATTGACGAACAGTTTCCTAAGGATGATGGTATAATAGTTTCCAAATCTAAACCCTCTCCTAGCATCACATCTCCTGTTGTATATCAATTTCCTCCGCTTCCTAGTAAAGGTATTTTATTTTTTGGTTTTTATTTTTAATTAACTTTGTTGTATTCAAATAGGCTTAATTATTCTTTCCTATAATTTCAGAGGACTCTTCTCAAAAAGTAGAAGATTTAAGTTCTTTGCTTGTCAAAAGTGAGCTTGAGCAACTGGTCTCCAAGAATCATTTGGATTGTGGGAATTTGTCTTTGTTGACTGATTTCTTTGTTAAGCATCCTTCTGTCTGTTTAAAAGACACTTCACTTAGCAATAGATACAAGGGTTGTGCCTACAATTTACTAGCTGAACTATTGAAATTCCTCAAAACCCATAATGTATTGGAAGTATTGGGCTCATTCCACTCTGAATTTGTGGAGTTATTACAAGATGCGCACAGCTTTGGTTTTGATAAGGATTGGTTGGATGGTGTCGAAAAGCGGGCTTTGTTTCCTGATATACAAGTATCTCAAGATGCCTTGCACAGATTATTGGATTCCAAGCAACAGGTTACCAAGGATGTTGAAGTGTTGCGTTTGAAGATAAGCATTTTAAGTCAACAAGTGGAAGATCTTAAGGAACAGTTGACATCCTCTGAAGCTGTTTTGGAGACTATCATTCAACAAGAGGTGGCTTTAAGTGCCCCTATTGGCTATTAGACTAAATATTTTTGCACTTCTATTCATTCAATAATAATGCTTTTCACTGTGGGAGCTTTTACCCACCTTCTAGATTCTTTAAATAGGAATAAATTAGGATTTGTTGAATTTAGATTTTGTTGATGTTGATCACTCCAGGGTTCTCTTTTCCATGTGATTTGGTGGATTTCTCTTGTACTCTTTTTCCCTTGCTTAGGTTTTATCCCACCGGGTTTTCCTGAGATAAGGTTTTTAATGAGGCAGATGATGAGTTCCCTTGAGCATTTTGACTTGGGTTCTGATCTAGTTTCCCCAAGTGTTTATGTATCTTTCATTTCTTTTTCGGATTATATTTTTTGAACTGTTTAATAAAATAATTACATGAACCAAGGTAATTTGTAGGTGTAACCTGGATTTTCAGGTTGTTTGGATAATATAATCCAAAATATTAAATAAATAGTTTGGATTATATAATTCAAACAGAGATTAAATAAAAAATTTGGATGGCGTGCAAGAAGCTATTAGGTTAGGAAAAGAAAATCTTAGTTAGAAAAATCTTCTTTGTTTTAGTACTTCAGTTGTGATTTGCACATGCTATATACTTTCTTAAACTCAATAGAGTTGGACATGTGACTAATTGTATTCCCTCTTTTTCTTTTTTATGGAGTATTGTCCAATTTAAAATTGTAGTTTCTTCTTCCAAAAAAAAAAGAATTGTAGTTTCTTATTTGTTTTGGTTTTGAATCGTAACATTGGGGTCTAATTATAAGTTGGCTTGTTTTTTTAGCGCAATCTCGAGAGGCGTGTTTTCGTTATATAAATATATTCAATATGGACAAAACTTAGGTACAATTCTTTAGGTGTTTTTCTTATGGTTCTTAACTAAAAATACAATTTTTTTGGATATAACAAACTTTGAGAAAATTATGGATTTAAGAAAATCTTGGTGAATTTAGTTAAGAACTATACGAAAAACACCTAAGGAATTGTACCTAAGTTTTTTCCATTCAATATAATTTTTTATTTAAGATAAATTGATAGTATTAATAAAAGTTATATTTATAAAAAGAGTAATAAACATATATATCTAAAACTTCTTAGAGTCTTATATTTATAAAAAAAACATATTATCATAAATAGTATTATAATTATGGATGGATGAAGTAATTGAGTGGAGTATACAAAAAAAGAATTGTTAAATTCATTGTCGGCTTCCTTATGACATTTGTTAAAAATATATATTTTGAATTGAAAACAACATTTAACTTTAAAATATATCCACTAAAAGGGGTTAAAATGGAGGAATCTCACTTTCGGTGACTTGAGCCGATGGAGCATTGATGTACATGTTTGACTTGGAGAAATTTTGAGATGAATGAGTTTCAGAGAAGTTTCTCAGAAAGCATGCGAGTAAGGACAAAACACGTTAAAACGACTCGTGGTTGTTTGTGGGTTCAGTCAACAATCCTAAGATCAGTATGGGATGTTACATGTTGGATCAGATTGCAGCCGATCTCCAAAAGGCGCTTAAATTGCTATGGAAATGTGTTGCTTGTCAAAAATTTAGGTTTTTTTTTGTTGGTGAGCCTTTCATCAGAGAATTCTAACATGTCACAACTGGGATTCCGTGTTTTTTGTTTGTGTAAATGGTCATTTTAGTCTGACTCTGCACCTCGCTATCACAAAGGTCCCTGACTAAAGATTAAATACAAAGTAGTCCCTGAATGTGCACTTATGTTATTAATTTAGTCATTAACGTTAAAAACTTCTGTTAATTGCTGAGATAACAAATGTTTTGTGCTGACAAGGTATATGATATGTCACGGAGACTAAACTGAAAGAAAACCAAAAGTCACTTTATTAGTAACCATTAAATTTCACTCTTCTCCCTCCAAACTAAAAACATTGCTCTCTCTTTACAGTCTACCGAAAACCCAAACACCCACCACCGTTGCCCCTCCACCGTCCATCGTCTCGTGGCGCCGCCGTCGCCATCAGTTACTCACGTTGTCCTCTCCTCCGTCGTCTCAGTTATTAGTAACCATTAGACTGGTTTAGTTTTCTGTTATGATTTAAAGAAGTGTAAATATTTAGCATAGCATAATAATAATTGAAAGAAGTGTTAACATAGGAGCACATGTGTAATACAGGAAATCACAATTTGATGATATAAATACTGATTTGTTTTAGTTTTACACTACAAGAAAACTGTGATTTAGCGTCGGCCAAAAATCTACTCTAACAGGGCTAAAACCGACGCTAACACAGATTTAGCGTCGCATTAGCGTCGGGGGCAGGCTAAAAAAGTTGAAGCTACTGGATAGAGTCGGATTTTTGGACACCGAGACTAAAATAGCGTCGGTTACGCCGAGTTTAATCCCGACTCTACAATTAGCCGAGGCTATTATTTCCAACATCCGAAAAGTCAACAAATAATGTAGAGTCGGCCAAACCAATGCTAAATGATTCATTTAGAGTCGGAGAGGCAAACACTAATGTCAACTTTTAAGAAGTCAACAAAATTCTAGAGTCGGCCCAACGGATGCTAAAGTCAATATTATAGAGTCGGCCTGGCCGACACTAAATGATTTTTTTTTAAAAAAAAAAAAAAAAATTCCTTCACTTTATACCCTAAAAGTCAACTAAAATTACTATGTGTTGTTGTAACCAGAGCAATTAAACAAAGATTCCTCACACATACTCTCCACAGTCAACACATCCAAAAGAATACTTCTAAATAGGTCAAAATGTACAAATCTAGAGGACCAAATTAAAATGAAAAAAAATAACAAAATCAATGCATAGTCACAAAAACAGGGGCATAGAAAGCCACTCCCATATATAATCTGTATTACATGGATAATTAACTCACTATAAGTTTATAACACACCACTCAAACTGTGAGAGCTTAATATATAATCCTTAATTGAATTGGCAAAATTAAATGGTACTATATAAAATCTCAAGCGACAAAAGTCATTAGATTGATACATGATAATGGTTGTAAATGCTTTGTGCCATTAAGGATTAACCTCGCACCCAAAGGATATCGATACACCCTACAGTGGGGAATAAAAAGAAAGAACAGTTGTCAAAATGACAGAAAAAACGATAAACATTTGAATTATGATTGGACAGAATCAATTGTGTACATATATATTATACCGTTTTTATCTACAATTTTCTTATAGTAGTGTTGAGGTCACCATCCCAACTCCATTCACATTGCAGATAAAGACAATACCAAAATAAATTCAATTGAAGAATGTCTTTCAGTTGAAAGATCAGAGCACAACAATTGTTATCTGAACAGAAAAAATAACCCACCAAAAGAAAGAACTAGAGCAGTTGGGAAAAAAACTGTTGAACAACTGAAAACACATCCCAAATGAGGCCAAAATAAAGCCAGTGGACATTTGGATGAAAATTACATATAGTTTTCGTTTGGCAGACGGTTGAAATGGTTGTGTTAATGCCTTACTACAATTCTATTTAAAATAAAAGGATCAGCATTCTATGGCTTACAAACACCTCTAGCACTTTCTGGTTCTAGCAAAAACTGGCTAACACTAGTGAATTCAGCAGCAAAAAACGCAATGCAGCTTCCAAATGAAGCACCGCAAGAAGTGGTTTTGAAGAGAATGAAATAAACAATCATAGAACTGATGTTTCTATCAACACACTCTAGTCTCTTTGGATGTGTTAAAAGATTTGGCCAAAAAAACACAATATTAATATTAATGCAACATTATTCATTATTACTACAGGTTAGAGAAACACAATCATTGTTGTTTTACACAGCCACCAAAGTCTAAATCAATAAGATAACTCTACATATGTACAAAACGATATTATTAGGCAAGAAGTAAAAACCAATAGTAGCCTCCTAAAGGAAAATAAGTTTAACATCTTTGACCAAAATTCCTCAAACCATGATTTAGGTTTAAGAAAATAAGTAAAAACCAATAGTAGTCTCCTTATGAAAACAGCTTATAGCTTATATATAAGCATTTTAAGTTTATTATATATTTTATTATAGAAAGAGCTTATTATAGGCACTAATATGCTATAAGCACTTAATTAACAGGGTCTCAATCACTATTCTCTAATCAATACTTCTTTTAATCCAAAACCAGTTCAAATTCAAACAAACCAAACAGCTTAAGACATGTTCAGCTTATTATAGAAATAGCTTGTTTAGAAACACTTATATCATAAGCATTTCAACATTTACTTATATAATAATCACAAACCACAAAACCTATTCACAAACAGAATGCCCTAAAATATCAAACATATTCCAAAACACAAATATTAGGAAGGAAAAAGTAAACAAAGATTATGATTTATTTATTTTTTGACGACAAAGAATATGCTATTATTATTAAGTCGAAAATGGGGAAAAAGTTAAATTAAACAAAAGATATGCTCTGCTCTATAGAGGAAAGAAATGATTAAGGTGAGCATGAAAGAGATGACATATTATTTGTAAGATTTTAATTTACCTCTATGGTGTTAACCAAGTATTCTGACAGGTTAGATATACCTCCTGTTAAGATTGAAATCCATATCATTGATTCCCACATTGAAATCTCATGAGTTTCTGCATCATTTGAAGTATCTTCATTGAAATTCTTGTCCTAAAAATCATTAATTACAATTATAGATCAAAAATAATATTAGTACAATTCTAACAGTAACCTGGATCATTATTTGCATTAATAACTAACAATTAAGAAAAAACAACTATTAAAGCTTAACCTCATGAACTGGAAGTTCTAAATTCTTCTGAATCTTCAAGTGAAACACTATATAGGAAGCATATGCCACAAGCATAATGCAACTAGTAAATCTTGAAAGAGATAACTGAGATGTCCCATATTCTAATTCTGTTTGTGTAGCATGGAGAACTGCTGGAAATAACAGTCCCATTACCGCCATCAATAATAATCCGAAATCCACAGTTGCATCTGCCAGATGATCAGTTAAGGTCAATTCCTGCTATATACAAGAAAATAAACTCGGAGAAAGGGAAATTGTTTTAATTGAACAAAACCATACATGGTTAAATACTTGTTCTTTCTTATGAAATACTAATCCACCAGCAAATAATGCAGATCCAAGCACTAACAATAGGTTAGATAAAATTGAACCGAGTAGCGATTGTTGAACAAGACGAACCAATCCACTTTTGAGGGTGTGAATTGATATAATTAACTCTGTTGCATTTCCAAATGTGGCATATGGACTATAGACAAATGTTACACGTTCTAAACTATAAACTCTAAACTGCATTATCATGTGGGCGCATAACACATACATAAACAAAAGTTCATTAGATTGACTGTCCCAAAACCTATATGAATAGAAATCGATCCTAAAATACCTGGTCTTCTCCTTTTATTGAATGGTTATATGTGCACAAGTCAGCTTCACTCCCATACCAGCATCCCACGGACCATCTTTCAACACCTCATCAATAGGAGCAGCTACATATCAACAAAACAAAGATTAGTATATCTTTAATAAGGTTAAAATACTCCAAGGGTCAAATTATTAAGGTTCAAATTGTAATTGATCAAAAAAGGGATCAAAGCTACCTCTCCAAGGGTCACAATGTCAAGAGAAAAGAACACATATAGCATCTAAACCATTCCTATTTGAGCAAAGAGCCCAAAACATTGCCTATCAACCGAATACACAATACCCAAAGTCTTAGAATTCAACTCCAGCATGTCAAAACAAAGTAACTGAGTTCAATTTAATTGTCAAAAAAAAAAAAACAGAAACAGAAACATCATACAAGAGAGTCTTTTAATTTGTTAATTAGTTCCAAAAAAAAAAACAGAAACAGATCGAAACAGCATGAAAAGATACAAGAAAATTCTCTCTACAAAAATATCATATATCTAAAAACAATCAAATAAACTCCGATCTAAAATAAATTAATTCATTATAAATAAATACAAACATAAAATTTCCCCTTAAAATACAAAAGAAAAAATATATAGAGCTAAAACAAATAAGATGAAGTTTGGTGCACAGATCGTGTAAAAAATTTACATATCCACAAAAGTTGAGTTCCTAAATTTAAGCTTTGATTTGCTGTTGTTGTCGTGCCCAAATCATGATGAAATAGGTCCAAAAAAGAGCTTACATGATGAAGGTTCTAGATCTGCTGCTAAACACCATGGATGAGATCAAAGTTCGTCGAGAATGATGCTTTTGGTGGCGGTGCTACAGTGTCAACATGATGATTTTGAAAAACTAAACACATGAGAAGGAAATAAACGATGATATCATTAGTTTGGTAGTGCTGTTAAGGACATTAGAAGCCACATGGTGGGGGAGGTGCGACCACAACACAGGGAAGATGAGGGAGAGGCGTCTTAGAGTTTGTTTAAGGGAAGAAAGAACTTTCTGATAAGTGGAGAGGAAGAGAGAAAACAATAAAATCAAGGCTTAAATGCATTTTTCACCCCCTATGTTTTAAAAAGTTGCGATTTTGGTCCCCTTTAAAAAAAAATGGATTATTAGACCCCCAACTTTGGCCCCTTTTGCAAAAGTGGCCCCATCCTTCAATTTTGACCAAGTCAACGTATATGTGGCAGCTGACTTAGCTGAGTCAGATGCCACATGTGTATTTATTTAATTAAAAAAAATAAAAAAGCCAAATAATGCTTTGTTCAGATTGGAAATCTTGGGCTTCAACTACTATGGTACTTTCTGCAAATCATTGTCAGCGCATGGTATTGCATATCAGTCGTGGCTAATTTGTTTGAAAGCTATTTCATCTCTTATGGAGTATTTAAGAAATACTCTTCCTATAGCAAAGCTTCAGTACCTTGCCATTGTCATAGAGAGTGAAGATGCTCATCAGACTTCAAAAGTTGTTCAACTTTTGCAGTGGCTGGACTCACTTGGTATAAAAAATGTATGCCTCTATGACATGAATGGTATGAAGGCTTTGGATGATTAGTGATGGTAAACTTTCTTTTACCACTCACAACCAACCGGCCACCCCTCAAAATCCACCAGAACCAAAACCCACAGCTACACACGGACAGCCGCGGCCTCCCTCTCCCTACCCACTTCCAACACACGCAGCCAAACACCACCCAAAAACCCACTAAAATCCGAACCTAAAACAAAGCTACAAAGCCTCGAAAACGCAAACAGCCCTCACAACAGACCGGAACCGAATGAAAACTTAAAAAGGTGCCCTTTTTTTTCATTCTTCAAGTTTAGATCTAGCCCGTTTCGAAGAAATTTTGGAGAAACTATTTCGATTTTTGAGGAGAACACGAAAATGGATTTATGAAAACATAGTTTTTTTAAAAAAAAAAAAGAGTTTTGGTGCTCCGGCGCGGTGGCGCCGCCGGCGGCCGCCGCGCCGGAAACTGAGTCCGGCCGTGTGAAATAGAGAGAGGTTGAGAGAAGAGAGAAGGGAGGGAAGAGAAGAAAGAGAAAATTGCTTGGCTTTTTTATTTTTCATTTATTTAATTTTGTACAAAGCATTATTTGGCTTTTTTATTTTTTTTTAATTAAATAAATACACATGTGGCATCTGACTCAGCTAAGTCAGCTGCCACATATACGTTGACTTGGTCAAAATTGAAGGATGGGGCCACTTTTGCAAAAGGGGCCAAAGTTGGGGGTCTAATAATCCATTTTTTTTTAAAGGGGACCAAAATCGCAACTTTTTAAAACATAGGGGGTGAAAAATGCATTTAAGCCTAAAATCAAATGAAGTGTTTGTGTGTGTGGTGTGAGTTGAAGGAATAAAAGAAAAAAAAATAACATAGTAAATAAAAAATATGTGTGTGAGAGTAGTGTTCATAATCTTTGATTGAATAAAAAAAAATTTATAATAATTTATATAGAAATTAAATTTTTATTGGCAAAAATTTTAACATCGGTTAAGCCGACTCTATATCTAATCTAAACATTATGTGGGTCCCATTTGAGCAAAAAAGAAGAATAATAATTTTATTATATTAAATTTTTATCAATTAAAATAATAGAGCCCTAACCTATAATGTCATAGGTGGGTCCCCTAACCTTTAGCCTCGGCTAGGCCGACTCTAAATCTTTTTAAAAATAAAGAAAAACTGGAATTTAGGTAGAGTGTGTTAGTTCGACTCTAAGGGGACGTTATTAGCGTCGGTGTCGGTGGCCGACACTAAATGTTGAGGCTAAAATCATGTTTTCTTGTAGTGTTAGTTTGCTGATATGAACTTCAGGATCTGTCATAGCAGTTTAATGCATTTAATAAGAGATTAAACTGTTATGACAAACAGTGTATGTAATAACGTCCTTCTTCCCTTCCAAACGGTCCAGGATTATCCTATAATCAAGTCAAAATCGATTCAATCGAAACAAAACTCATAAGCATGCAAAAAATTATTTAACATCCCGTTTCCACAATACCTACACAAAAAATCACAACTCACTGTTAGCAGCAAAAAATCACAACCCCTTGTAGCAGCAAAAAATTACAACTCACAGTTAAGCAGAAAATTGTACGACCCCCAAACCTACCTTCATCAGTGAACATGCAAAAAATGGCCTTCCCCTGTTAGTGGCGATTTGTGCAATGCGTCTAACAGTAAGTCTCCTGCACTCACATTAAGAAAGATGACACAGTTCTTGACGAATGAGCAACATTTCGTTGGGACGAGTTTGCACCAACACTTATAATGTGATCCGGTTTTTGTGTTTAATGGAAGATTTGATTTTGGTATTCAAACATGTTTGAAGTAGAAGATTCAATTTTGAATAAAAGAGAGAATTAGATGATATTTAGAGATTAAATCGGCATATAAGGATTTAGGGATTTGAGATTCAATTTGAGGATTTGATTTTCGATTTTCTATTTTAGTTTAGTCCTGACACATCATATACCTTGTTAGCATAAAACATTTGTCATCTCAGCAGTTAACAAAAGTTTTTAACGCCAGAGACTAAACTGATAGTGGAAGTGCACATTCATAAACTACTTTGTATTTATTCCTGAGTTATGGACCTTTATGACAATGAGGTGCAATGTCCGTGTAACACCCATATAGAGATTGCCTAGGATCTCATACAAGTGTTAAAATTTGATACTGGATACATTAATTTACAATACAGAAAGTTTAACGGATAAAGATACATAAGCATAAGTATCATTACAACTGCCTCATAATACAAAATGTCTTTGATGCGATACAACATAATACAATATATGAGTACATAACATTCTAGAATCAAACTTAGAACCAGCACGATCAGTCTGTAGCCTTCTCCATACCCTTACTGTGTGCTACCTGTGAACCTGCAATCAGAAGGATTGGGATGAGACATAATGTCTCAGTGAGCTCCACCCATCCTAACTGTTGGCAACCTTGGGGAAACCTATGATCGCCATGCCCTAAACTCGACCCATATCGGGTAAAAACTTATATGTGTCTGCTAACTTAGTGATCGAGGGGAATCTAGGATCACTGCCTGGTAACTGATATCTGCCTGAACATATAAAAGTATTTTCCTAATATTAACTGTTAGTATGTTAACGTGTAACAAACAATTATTATCTGAGTTGATTTTACGGAATGCCTCCGAGTGGAGTAACCCCGAAGTACATTCCCCTGATAACCGGTGAAAATTCCTATTTGAGGCTAATCACCAAACACCTTTTCCTGTATGTGTGGTTATTGATAAGTGCCAAAATTGAGTTTAAAAGCATAGTTAATTTAAGCACTTTTGTAGCTTGTTTTGCAAGTTATCATGGGAAATGATCATAATCAATGATCAAATGCCCACTATTGCTTTTACTTCTTTCCCCATCCATTTATGCAGGAAAATGCAAGCCAGGACATGATTAGAGCAAAGAAACAAGAAGAAAAGTATCTGAGAATTTCGCCCAGCGAGCCCTAGGCGATCAATTGGCGAAGATAGGCAGAGAGTTCTTCAGGAACAGTGGAGCTTGATTTCGCTCAGCGAGATATTTTTCGCTCAGCGAGCCAAGGCGGTTTAAGGAGACTTGAAGACGTGGCTGAAAACCACTGGTGAACTTTTAGTATCTCGCTCAGCGAGAAAAATCTCGCTCAGCGAGATACTAAATTTCAGCTTTTGTATTTAAGCTATTTTTCAGCTTTTAGGACAGAATTCTACTATTGTTAAGCTTTCTTTAGGAGCGAATTTTAGAGGTTTATTACCAGTTAATAGGGTTAGAAGCTATGATCTTCAAGGAGCAAAAGTGATTGGATTGTGGAATCAACTAAGGCTTTGGGAAATCAAGACTTAGGTTATGATCTTCATCTTTTCTCTAAACTTTTGTATAGTTGTCATGAAAATGAACAACTAACTTCCCTTTGTTGGGATTGGAGGTATTCTTTCTAGCTTTGATGTAACTTTTGATTATGCAAATATATGATTTTAGCAATTTATGTGTTTTTGAAGTTATTCTTGATTTTCATTCTCATGCTTGATTCAATTGTTATTGACAAATACTTTTGAATCTATGTTTAGAATAATCTTCTATCAAAATAAGAAAATCTAGAAATGGATTTGGGTTTTGATAATCGCATAAAGTGTCGGAACGTAATGCTTTCGGATCGTTTGATTGATTGGGAAATCGTCGATTAAACGATACGATCGATCTCACGATGTCATTTGGGAAATCAATGACGTTGTCGAGCGATACGTGATAATTTCGCTAAAACGCTAAAATTCATATGCATGATTTTTAGATTATATTCGATGCAAGATTGATGAACTCCAATTCTAACGCTTTTATTCCTTATTACTTTTCGTTTTATTTATGTTTTTAAGTTCAATTCGTTTTATGCAACCAATCGTACAAACCTTAACTCAAAACAATAACGATTGTTGAACGGTTCAAAGTAGCGCACTAATCCCTGTGGAGACGATAATAGAAAATACTTACCTCGTTTGTTGCTGCAATACTACAGCCAACAAAATGGCGCCGTTGCCGGGGATTAGTGTTTAGTTATTTTGAGCATCGCAATAATTGATAGTGTTTTGAGCTTTTGTATATATCTTGTTAATATTTTTCATTTCTTTTGTACATTATAAACTGTTTGTGCATTAACCCTCTTTGCAAAGCAAAGAAAATTTTCTTGTTAGTTAAACTTGTTTCAGATTCTCAACATTGAAAGAAATCATGGCTGATCATCATGATTATTTCAACTTCTATAATCCATACGAGTATGAAGCTTATCAACAATATCAACAATATCCGTCTGAAGATGAACAAATGACAAGAACGGAGAATATTCTGAATATGTTCATGCAACAATCCATGATCAACATGCAAAATACCAACCGGAGATTGAGAGCTTTATCATGCCAATTGGATATTTTGCGAGTGCAATTCAATGTTCTGCCAAGAATCATGGAGGTTCAGACCAACAATCAATCCGTTTTGGAATTCGGAGAAAAAAGCTGGGTAATCGTCGCTGAGCGCCAAGAACTTTGCTTTGCGATGCACCTGCCCATATTTTGGGTATGAAGCTTTGCAAAGCGAACTCTAGGCGATGGCCAGGCGAAGTAAGTTAGTAGCAAAATCCTACTCATTCGCAGAGCAAAGTCTTGCTCGCTCTGTGACCATAGCAGAACTCAGAGTTCTAGAAAACGTGTTTTATCTCAAATTTTGATACCCAGTTGTCCAGTGATCTTTAAAACATGCCAGGGACTCGAATTAATCTATAAAAATATATTGGGGTCAAGGATTTAACAGAAATTAATCACATGTATCAAAAGGGGGAAAAACTATTCTTTTTCCTATACCTTTGAAATTTTGGTATAATTCTCACTCAACCATAACCCAAAGGGAAAGGCTAATCTAAGGAACTCACCTTGCAATTGTTGTGATCTTTGCCAAGCTTTCCACTACAAAACCCTAGCTTGGTTCTTCCTCCTTTCTTGATTTTTTCCTTAACTTTCTCTTGCTCCAAGTTTCCCAAAGTGAGCTTGCTTGTGATTCAAGAGATTGGAAAGAAAATTGATGGATTAAGGCATGGTGAGGGTGAGGGCCAAAATTTTAGAGAGAGGGAGAGGAAATTTTGAATTTTAGAGAGAGAAGGGAGAGGAGAAAATGAAGAAAATCTCGGTTTTCCCCTATATAAAGCCCTTCCATCTTGAGATTACAATTTTGCCCTTACTTGCTCGTATCTTATCTGATCCTGATAAAAGTCGTGTCTACACGGGATATACGCGGGATATTACACTCTACCCCCTTAAAGAAATTTCATCCTCGAAATTTAGAATTTACCTGAGAATAGATGCGAATAACTCTTCTGCATCTCTGATTCTAGCTCCCATGTAGCTTCACCGTCGAGAGAACCTTTCCATACAACCTTGACGATTGGAATCTCTTTTTTCCTCAAGGACTTGACATCACGATCAATAATTTGTTCTGGTTCAGGCTGGAATGTCAAATCTGACCTCAAGTCTATAGTATTCAACTCCACTAGCTGAAAAGGATCGGGTATGAATTTCCTCAACTGCGAGACATGGAAAACATCATGCAGCCCTGACATAGCCGGTGGCAACGCCAACTGATAAGCTACCAAACCGACACATTTAAGTATCTGGAATGGCCCAATAAACCTCGGACACAACTTCTTTGTCCTGAAAACTCCTTGTAGACCCAACTTAGGTGTAACCTTCAGGAACACATGATCCCCTGCTTCGAACTCTAAAGGCCTTCGCCTCGTATCTGCATAACTTTTCTGGCTACTCTGTGCAGTTCTAATCTTATCCTGAATAGACTTAATCTTCAGGGTAGTCTCCTGAATAATCTCCGGTCCCAAGATACTCTTATCTCTGACCTCAGCCCAACAAAGTGGTGTCCTACACTTCCTGCCATACAATGCCTCATAAGGTGCCATCCCTAGACTGGAATGGTAACTATTGTTGTAAGAGAATTCAATCAAAGGCAAGTGATCATTCCAACTTCATCCATCTTCTAAAATGCACGCACGAAGCATATCCTCCAACGTCTGAATAGTTCTCTCGGATTGACCATCTGTTTGAGGATGATGGGACGTACTCATCTTTAGCCTCGTTCCTAAGGCCCTCTGAAAAGCTTTCCAAAAATGAGAGGTAAAAATTGGATCTCTATTTGAGACAATACTAGTTGGAACACCATGCAGTTTCACAATCTCTGCAATAAACAATTCTGCATACTGAGAAGCCCTGAATGTAGTCTTAACCGGCAAGAAGTGAGCAGACTTGGTTAACCGGTCCACAATCACCCAAATCGAGTCATGCCCTTGCTGGGTTCGAGGTAATCCACTCACAAATTCTGCTTGGCCTTTGGTGTTCAATGGTACAAGCATCCCTGCTGGCCTTTGGTGTTCAATCTTCACCTGTTGACACATAATACACCGTGATACAAATTCTGCAATGTCGGTTTTCATACCGGGCCACCAATAATCTCTTTTCAAATTTTGGTACATCTTAGTGGCACCCGGATGAATACTGAAACTACTTTTATGTGCTTCTTCCAAGATCAACCTCTTCAATCCTGTATCATTTGGAATACAAATTCTACCTTCAAATAGCAGTGTGTCATCCGATGCCTTAGAAAGCTTTGATTGTTTAATCCTCCTTTGGAGGTCCATATCCATACCCTGGGCCTGTGTGATTTTGGATCGCAGGTCACAAGTGATCTCCAACTTATGCAACATAATGCCATTATCCACCTCGGTGACGTTTAGATTAAGGTCTCTGAACTTCTCATACAGACCATAAGTATGCATCATCACTTCCGCTCTAATCAAAGCCTTCCTGCTTAAGGCGTCAGCTACCACGTTCGCCTTTCCTGGGTGGTACTTTAGATCAAAATCAAAATCCTTCAAATATTCTATCCATCTCCTTTGCCTCATGTTCAGTTCCCGGTGGTCAAATAAATACTTCAAGCTCTTATGGTCACTGAACAAGTCAAACTGCGCACCATATAAATGATGTCTCCACACTTTCAATGCAAAAACTATAGCTGCTAACTCAAGATCATGAGTAGGGTAATTCTCCTCATGAGATTTAAGTTGTCGTGAAGCATAGGCTATTACATTACCTTTTTGCATGAGCACACTACCAAGTCCCTTAGAGGACGCATCACAAAAGACAACATATCTCTTGTCGGGATTCGATATCGCCAACACTGGGGCCTTAGATTATTTCTTCCTCAAAGTCATGAAACTCTTCCCGCACTCCTCGTCACAAATAAAGGGCACATCATTCCTAGTGAGACGTGTCAAAGGTAAATCAATATGAGAAAACTTCATAATGAATCTTTGGTAGTAACCTGCTAAGCCCAAGAAACTTCTAACTTCAACCACATTCTTGGGTCTAGCCCAATTGAGGACAACCTCAACTTTCAACGAATCAACAGTCACTCCTCCTTTGGAAATGACGTGACCTAAAAACTTAACTTCAGACAACCAAAATTCGCACTTACTGAATTTGGCATATAGCTTCTTCTCCCTGAGAATATTCAAAACAATCCTCAGATGCTGGGCATGTTCCTGAGGGTCTTTAGAATAGATCAAGATATCATAAATGAAAATTACTACAAACTGATCCAGATAGGGCTGAAAAATCATGTTCATGTAAGCCATAAATACTGTCGGGGCATTAGTTACTCCAAAAGGTATAACTAGGAATTCGTAATGTCCATAACGTGTTCTGAACGCTGTCTTGGACACATCCGAGGACTTGATGCGAATCTGGTGGTAACCGGATCTAAGGTCAATCTTGGAGAATACTGCCGCTCCCTTGAGCTGATCTAGAAGGTCATCAATCCTTGGAAGAGGATACTTATTCTTGATAGTTACCTTATTCAGTTGGCGGTAGTCTATACACAATCTCATACTACCATCCTTCTTCTTGACTAGCAAAACTGGTGCACCCCAATGTGATACACTAGGTCTGATGAAATGTTTCTGGATCAAGTCCTCTAGCTGGGACTTCAACTCCTTAAGTTCTGAAGGTAACATTCTATACGGTGCCACAGACACTGGTTGCGCTCCTAGAATAAGATCAATGGAGAATTCAACTTCACGCTCTGGAGGTAGGCTGGTTATCTCGGAAGGAAAAACATCTGGATATTCATTAACAGCCTGAATGTCACTAGGACTTAACTCTGGTTCTGAAGTCACAGTGAGCATAACACAAAAACCCCTATCCTTAGCACTAATAAACTGAATCAATTGGTGAGTGTGATTAATCAATTCAGATAAATCCACACCTTTGGTCGTATCACTTGTAGGCATATAGATACTCTTCTCGGAACATCCAATATACACATGGTTAGGGGAGAGCCAATCCATCCCTAGAATTTCATCAAGTTGTTCTATGGGAAGACACACTAAGTCTATATAGTATGTCTTACTGGATACAGTGATAGGACAATTCTCACAAACATAACTTGCTACGATTCCGCCTTCCGTAGCGGTGGATACCGTCATTGTAGGAATCAATGAAGGCAAAGGTAACTGCAGTGTTTCTACACTTATATGAAATAAATGAGCAAGTTGTGCCACAATAAAAAAGAACTTTAATTGGGTTCTGGCGAAGATAACATATACCGGCAATCAAATCTTCATTAGCTAGAGCCTTCTGGCTATCTAGGGAATACACCCTGCCTTTGCTTGTCGTAGTTCCCTCAGTTGTTCCCTTACCTCGCCTATTGGGGCATTCGCGTAAAAAGTGTCCAGGTTGCTTACACCCGTAAAACACATTGGCACCCTCCATGCATACTCATTTGTGAGCTCTCTCATAGGTCTTACAAGTAGGATTAGACCGTGGAAAGTCAGAATGTTTTCCTCTCTGAGGGGAACCCTTCGGCTTCAATTTGTCATGATACTTGTCTTGAAATTTACCTTTCCTTTTCTCAAAAGCTGCTACTTTCTCTCTAGCGATCTTAGCAAAACCCGCTTCAGCAACCAAACTGTCATGAACCAATTCATCGTAACTTGTATTTTTCTGAAGGCTCGTTGCGGTGTCAATCTCACCTCTCAACCCACGCTTGTACTGATTCATCTTCCAATTCTCATTTCCTGCATATTCATTGTGGGTGGAGTAATAAGATAACTCTTCAAACCTTTTAGTTAACTCCGTGACCGACATACTACCTTGCTTCAATTCTAGAAACTCTTGCTCCTTCTTTACTTTGTACCGCAGTGGTAAGTACTTTTCTAACATCACTTCCTTGAAGTTTGCCCAATTCACCTCCACATCATTCGCTAACATTCTGCGTTAGGTAGATTCTCACTAATCTTTTGCTGCGCCTCTGAACTGGTTTGTGGCATATACCACCTTGTCAACATCCGAGCACTCAACCATCCTGAAATTTTTCTCCATCTGCTTAAGCCACCTCTTGGCTTCCTAAGGATCGCTTTCTCCATTGAACTCCGGAGGGTGATTCCTGTTAAACTCCCGGAAGGCCGGATTACAAATAGTTGGAGCATCATCTACATCATCTTCATCCACTGATGCTGAGATTGGGACTGCTGTTGCACTTGTTGTTGCATCATTTGCATCATCTATTGATGCTGTAGTGCATTCTGAGCCTGCTGCTCTTGATACTGCTGTTGTAATGCTTGTTGTTGCTGCATCATCTGAGCCCAGAAATTCATATTAGAATCTCCTTTTTCCTCATATATATTAGCTTGATTGACTCTAGGCCTTCCTGGTCCTCTTCATCTCCCAGACATCTTATCCTAGTTGTCACACACAAGTCAAAGTGATCAATTTTAACCAGATATAACATTTAGAATAATGTCCTGGATCCAAAATGGTCCATATACTTGGATTGTATTTTAATGACCCAAAGCACGATCTGAATCGACCTGCTTTGATACCAAATTGTAACACCCATATAGAGATTGCCTAGGATCTCATACAAGTGTTAAAATTTGATACTGGATACATTAATTTACAATACAGAAAGTTTAACGGATAAAGATACATAAGCATAAGTATCATTACAACTGCCTCATAATACAAAATGTCTTTGATGCGATACAGCATAATACAATATATGAGTACATAACATTCTAGAATCAAACTTAGAACCAGCACGATCAGTCTGTAGCCTTCTCCATACCCTTACTGCGTGCTACCTGTGAACCTGCAATCAGAAGGATTGGGATGAGACATAATGTCTCAGTGAGCTCCACCCATCCTAACTGTTGGCAACCTTGGGGAAACTTATGATCGCCATGCCCTAAACTCGACCCATATCGGGTAAAAACTTATATGTGTCTGCTAACTTAGTGATCGAGAGGAATCTAGGATCACTGCCTGGTAACTGATATCTGCCTGAACATATAAAAGTATTTTCCTAATATTAACTGTTAGTATGTTAGCGTGTAACAAACAATTATTATCTGAGTTGATTTTACGGAATGCCTCCGAGTGGAGTAACCCCGAAGTACATTCCCCTGATAACCGGTGAAAATTCCTATTTGAGGCTAATCACCAGACACCTTTTCCTGTATGTGTGGTTATCCTCGTGGAAAATTCCTGCCCCTTCCAGCTATATCCGGAACCCTTTATGCTCTCTACCTGACGAGAACACAAAAGACACACAATTTAACCTTTTAATTAATTATTCCTGATATTTATCCTGAACTATTACATGTACCCTCAGTGTCACTCTGATGTGAACAACTGAGGCACATCCTGGTGTAGATGTAAATGTACCTGTAAATAGGAAAGCCTTGTTCCACTATCTAAGGTACACTCTAATCTGTCTAGTTTTGGGTATCCTGAAAATCTAAACCCTTGACTAATCTAAAACCTGTGGATAAATTGCCCATCACTCTTATATGATACATGTGTTTAACTTAGGTTAATCCTTGAAGGCTCTTGAATCTTTATATTCCAAAACATTTCAAAGATCATTGGCATGGTACCACTATTTGTTAAGAAAAAAGCAATTCTGGACAACTTCGTTTTGCAACCCAAACTTCGCTTTGCGAGCACCTGGGTAATCGTCGCTGAGCGCCAAGAACTTTGCTTTGCGATGCACCTGCCCATATTTTGGGTATGAAGCTTTGCAAAGTGAACTCTAGGCGATGGCCAGGCGAAGTAAGTTAGTAGCAAAATCCTACTCATTCGCAGAGCAAAGTCTTGCTCGCTCTGTGACCATAGCAGAACTCAGAGTTCTAGAAAACGTGTTTTATCTCAAATTTTGATACCCAGTTGTCCAGTGATCTTTAAAACATGCCAGGGACTCGAATTAATCTATAAAAACATATTGGGGTCAAGGATTTAACAGAAATTAATCACATGTATCAAAAGGGGGAAAAACTATTCTTTTTCCTAAACCTTTGAAATTTTGTTATAATTCTCACTCAACCATAACCCAAAGGGAAAGGCTAATCTAAGGAACTCACCTTGCAATTGTTGTGATCTTTGCCAAGCTTTCCACTACAAAACCCTAGCTTGGTTCTTCCTCCTTTCTTGATTTTTTCCTTAACTTTCTCTTGCTCCAAGTTTCCCAAAGTGAGCTTGCTTGTGATTCAAGAGATTGGAAAGAAAATTGATGGATTAAGGCATGGTGAGGGTGAGGGCCAAAATTTTAGAGAGAGGGAGAGGAAATTTTGAATTTTAGAGAGAGAAGGGAGAGGAGAAAATGAAGAAAATCTCGGTCTTCCCCTATATAAAGCCCTTCCATCTTGAGATTACAATTTTGCCCTTACTTGCTCGTATCTTATCTGATCCTGATAAAAGTCGTGTCTACACGGGATATACGCGGGATATTACACTCTACCCCCTTAAAGAAATTTCATCCTCGAAATTTAGAATTTACCTGAGAATAGATGCGAATAACTCTTCTGCATCTCTGATTCTAGCTCCCATGTAGCTTCACCGTCGAGAGAACCTTTCCATACAACCTTGACGATTGGAATCTCTTTTTTCCTCAAGGACTTGACATCACGATCAATAATTTGTTCTGGTTCAGGCTGGAATGTCAAATCTGACCTCAAGTCTATAGTATTCAACTCCACTAGCTGAAAAGGATCGGGTATGAATTTCCTCAACTGCGAGACATGGAAAACATCATGCAGCCCTGACATAGCCGGTGGCAACGCCAACTGATAAGCTACCGAACCGACACATTTAAGTATCTGGAATGGCCCAATAAACCTCGGACACAACTTCTTTGTCCTGAAAACTCCTTGTAGACCCAACTTAGGTGTAACCTTCAGGAACACATGATCCCCTGCTTCGAACTCTAAAGGCCTTCGCCTCGTATCTGCATAACTTTTCTGGCTACTCTGTGCAATTCTAATCTTATCCTGAATAGACTTAATCTTCAGGGTAGTCTCCTGAATAATCTCTGTAACACCCTAACCCTTAACCGCCGATTATTAACTTTAATAAAGAAAACGTTAAGGCCATAGGAAGTTACAACATGAAGAAAACTCTTTGTCCAAAAACATCAACAGAAATCAAAATATATTTGATTCACAACAGCAGCGGAAACACAACAAACAAATGCTTATAATCAAGCATGCATATATTACACAAAATATATACATAAGATTTTCAAAATAGGCAATTATACAACAGAGACTATTGCCAAATCTATACATAAACGTTCAGATACCCCAAAATAGTGTTACAAATATCAGAGCCCTAGACTCTAACTAGGATACAACACCTAGTACCAAAAATGTAAGGATAGCTAAGCTATGCCCTTACCACTACAAAAGCTCCTAAACAGCAAAGGGCTATTCCTCAACGATAGCCTCGCCAACCTGATAATCTGGATCCCCAAAGATCCAGCAAATAACACATAACAGAGAGTGTTAGCATCACAAAACAATAAACATGTATAAATACCACATAATTATACATAATCGCAACTCAACACGTAAATTGACAAAACACAACACTCATCAGCCACAACTATCATTTAACAACCATTATGCACACATAATGCACAAAGCTCATCAATAACAATTATCACATAACCATCATTATGCACACATAATTCCTAAATGAACACTAATGTCACAAAGGATGCATGCCTCAAAATGCATTCTCTAATGCATGTGGTACCAAATCATTTCGGATAAACTTATATCCTTATCAAGCTCTCTTGATAACCACGCTCTCATGGATTTCATATCCGCTCCGGATATCATCAAATAATGAAATGCATGATGTTTCACTTAGCAAATATATGATACTCTTATCACTATACTTACTAACACAACTAATTATCAGCTCTCTGATAATTATCACAACAACAACAAACACAAACTACACAACTAACTATCAGCTCTCTGATAGTTATCACAACATCAACAACAACAACAAACACCACTACTAGGCTCTCATGGCCAAATCATAAGATTTAACATGAATATACTCACCAAGTTCAACAATCTCAACTTTACTTGAATAATTACTCTTTAGGAAGCACTAAGAATAAGTTAAAATGGTGGGCAAGGTTTCCAAAACATATTTTAAGAATGCCATAGCAAAAAGCCATCCCCGCGCGCACCAGGACCCTCAAAACAGCTCAACGAAGTTGGCAAGTACAGGGCTGGTCGCTACAAGCGAGCATCTGGTCGCTACAAGCGAGCATAGGCAGGGAATTATCCTGCTTGGTCGCTACCAGCGAGCCCTTGGTCGCTACAAGCGCCCCTGGTCGCTACAAGCGCCAGTGTGGTCGCTACAAGCGCGGATAGGCAGGGAATTATCCTGCCTGGTCGCTACAAGCGATGCTCCGTCGCTACAAGCGACCGTATCAGTACACAGTCATAAAAATGTGATTTTTCCACCATTTTAGCCCATTCAAGGTTACCCAACTTCCAGAACTTGTTAAAAACAACTTTCCATCATAAAACATCATTTATAAACCATCACAAACAAGGATTGCATCAATCAAAGAAATTAGGGTTCAAAACAATAACTTTTCTTATGAACTCACAACACAATAACTCCAACAAATCATGCTAACAACATCACTTAGCATCCAAACAAGCAAAACATAATCTTTAACAACTTTAAACCATAAAAACATCTCTAACAAAACCTAGACAAAGTGAGGAGAAGTTTGGGATGGAGAAATAGACATTCTCCCCTTCTCAATCACTTGTAATCAAGCAATACTAACTCTCTTACCTTGTAATGATGATTCTAAACTCAAGTTCTTCCTCTTGTTTCACTTGCTCTTGCCCTAGCTTTCCTTCTCCTTCTCTTCTCACGTTTTCTTCCTCTTCAAAAGCAATGAATAGTGTTTCAAAAAGTTTTGTGATAATCTCTTATAATCCAATCCAATTAATCTTGGCCATCCATCCTTACTAACTCTCAAGGACTCATCCTAGCCTTACAATCCAATTCAAGCTCACTACTATCATAAACATAGGATGATTACTACTCACAAGCCCAATACTATTCACCCTCTTGGCCCAAAACTCTAAAAACTCGATTACGAACTTATCTTCGCGCTAAATAATTATTCCTCGATTACTAGAAAATATATTTAAATGCAAATCCATAAAATAAAATATATAAAAATATAATATACGAAAATAGGGTCGTTACAACTCTACCCCCCTAAAAGAATTTTCGCCCTCGAAAATACCTGAAAACAACTCTGGATAAGAATCTCTCATCTTGCTCTCGAGCTCCCACGTCGCATATTCACCGGCTGGACCTCCCCAAACGACTTTCACCGATGAAATCTCTTTGTTCCTGAGCTTCTTCATCTCTTGTCCTTCAATCCTTAAGGGTACCGTTGCAACCGTCAAATTCTCTCTCACTTGTATCTCGTCCGACTCAATCACATGTGACGGATCCGATACGTATTTCCTTAATTGAGACACGTGAAAAACATCATGTAGATTCGACAACGACGGCGGTAACGCAATCCTATACGCCACCTTCCCAATCCTCTTCAAAATTTGATACGGACCAATGAATCTCGATGCTAACTTCTTCGATTTCAAAGCCCGTCCAATACCCGTAGTCGATGTAACTCTTAGAAACACATGATCTCCTTCTTGAAATTCTATATCCTTCCTTCTCTTGTCGGCATAGCTTTTCTGGCGACTCTGCGACGCTCTCATCTTCTCTTGGATCATCTTGATCTTCTCGGTCGTTTGTTGCACAATCTCAGGTCCAAGCACCACACTTTCTCCCGATTCAAACCAACACAAAGGTGTTCTACATCTTCTTCCATACAACGCTTCAAAAGGTGCCATACCAATGCTCGAATGAAAACTGTTGTTATACGTAAACTCAATCAATGGTAAGCAAGCTTCCCAACTCACTCCTTGTTCCAAAATACACGATCTTAACAAATCCTCCAATGATTGAATTGTCCTCTCCGACTGACCATCCGTCTGCGGGTGATAAGCAGAACTCATCCGCAACTTAGTCCCCAACGCTTCTTGCAAACTTTCCCAAAACCTTGAAGTAAAACGGGGATCTCGATCTGATACAATACTCGACGGTATTCCATGTAATCTCACGATTTGCTCAACATAAATCTCAGCCAACTTTGGTACTAGCATACCGGTCTTGATAGCTATGAAATGAGCAGACTTTGTCAACCTGTCGACAACTACCCAAATCATATTGTTACCTTTCGACGTCTTCGGCAAACCGCTTACAAAATCCATCGCAATACTATCCCATTTCCACTCTGGAATAAACATAGGTTGCAATAGCCCCGACGGCTTCTGATGCTCCACCTTGGACTTCTGACAAGTCAAACACGCGAAAACAAACTCGGCGATCTCTTTCTTCATCCCTTGCCACCAAAACATCTTCCTCAGATCTTGATACATCTTAGTAACACCAGGATGAATACTTAAATTGCTTCTGTGACCTTCCTCCAAAATCATCCGCTTCAACTCAGGCACATCAGGTACACATAACCTCCCCTGACACCTCATCACACCTTTCTCATCGATCTCAACATTTACCTTTTTCCCTTGCTCGATGAGCGTCTTAAACTTCATCAATCTCACATCATACTTTTGCTTCTCCACAACCTCTTCAAGAAAATCATTCGTCAACTTCAACATTCCTAGCTTCACGCTTCTGGTTGTCCTTTCACAAACCAAACTGAGGTCTCTAAACTCTTCAATCAATCTCAGTTCCTTCGCCATCAAGGACGACATATGCAAAGACTTCCTGCTCAACGCATCGGCTACCACATTAGCCTTACCCGGGTGATAACTCAACTCGAAATCATAATCCTTAAGAAACTCTAACCATCTTCTTTGCCTCATGTTAAGCTCCTTCTGATCAAACAAGTACTTCAAACTCTTGTGATCGCTGAAAACCTCAAATTTTGACCCATACAAGTAGTGCCTCCAAATCTTGAGAACAAACACAACAGCGGCTAGCTCCAAATCATGCGTAGGATAGTTCCTCTCATGAATCTTCAGCTGTCTTGATGCATAAGCAACGACTTGTCCCCTCTGCATCAACACACCACCTAGACCCATCTTCGACGCATCACAATAAACCACAAACGGTTCCTTCGGGTTAGGCAGAATTAGCACAGGTGCAGATGTCAACCTCCTCTTCAGCTCTTGGAAACTCTGCTCACACTTGTCATCCCAAATGAAAGCTTGACCCTTCCTAGTCAACTGTGTCAACGGCAACGCCAACTTTGAAAATCCTTCAATGAACCTCCGATAGTAACCGGCCAAACCAAGAAAACTTCGGATCTCAGTAACAGACTCCGGCGTTCCCCAATCTTGCACGGCTTCTACCTTAGCAGGATCCACTGCTATACCACCACTTGAAATGACGTGACCCAAAAAGCTAACTTCATGCAACCAAAATTCACACTTAGAAAATTTTGCATAAAGCTTCTTCTCGCGCAACACCTCCAACACAATCCTCAAATGCTCGGCATGTTCCTCTTCCGTCTTCGAGTATACCAAAATATCGTCTATGAAGACCACCACGAATCGATCCAAGAAGGAATGAAATATACGATTCATATATTCCATAAACACTCCAGGTGCATTAGTAACTCCAAAAGGCATAACAGCGTACTCGTAGTGACCATACCTTGTCCTGAAAGCAGTCTTCGGTATATCCTCCGCCTTAACTCTTATCTGGTGATATCCCGATCTCAAATCAATCTTGCTGAACACACAGGCTCCCACTAACTGATCCATCAAATCATCTATCCTCGGAAGTGGATACTTATTCTTGATAGTTGCTTTATTCAACTGACGATAATCGATGCACAGACGCATACTACCATCTTTCTTCTTTACCAACAGAACCGGCGCACCCCACGGCGATACACTCGGTCTAACAAACTTCTTCTCTAACAATTCCTCCAATTGTTCCTTCAACTTTTCTAGCTCAGCAGCTGACATACGATACGGTGCCATCGAAATGGGACTAGTACCAGGTACTATGTCAATTGCGAATTCAACCTCTCTCTCGGGTGGTAAATCCAAAATGTCATCAGGAAAAACATCTGGGAAATCACGCACCACCGGCAACGCATCAACCTCCATCTTCTCTTCCACTCTCAACGAAGCAAACATAGCATACACATCCTCTTGAGCCTTCACTGATCTTACCACTTCTCGACAACACATGAGTTTCGAACACAACTCTGGCTCCAATCTTGGAAACTTAACCGTCCTCTCACCGCAGTTGATATGAACCCGATTAAATTCTAACCAGTTCATACCAAAGATAACATCTATTCCGCTCAACGGAATGCAGACTAAATCCATACCAAAGAGTCGATCATACATAATGACTGAACAATCAACACAAACTAGAGTAGTCGATACCGAACCACTTGCAGGCGTTTCTATAACCATGCGTCCCATCATATTTTCTACTTTAAGACCCAACCTCTTAACACAATCCATAGAAATAAACGAATGGGTAGCACCCGTATCAATAATAGCAGACAAAGGAGTATTATTGATAAAGCATGTACCTCTGATCAAGTTGTCCGCCTTCGCATCACCACCATCTAAAGCAAACACTTTTCCTCCAGCCGCTCTAGGCTTCTTACACACATTGCTCTTATGACCCGGTTGTCCACACTTAAAGCAATTCCTATTAACTCCAAACTTACCACCACTACTCCCACCTTCATCTGGTTTCTTTCCACTTCTGCCATACGGTTTACCTCTAGCCATGTCCTTTCCCCTCTTCTCATTCGCGGCTTTGTAGTAATTAGCTTTAGCTTTACCGTCTTTATCACATATTCGGCTCTTGTTCACCAACATCGGGAAATTCCTGATCTCGTTAAACCCAATCAACTGCTTGATATCTGGCCTCAGCCCATTTTCAAACTTTACACACTTGTCTTCCTCGGCTTCCACCGTGTTGTAATGAGGAGCAAAACGACACAAATCTTCGAACTTGGCCGCATATTCAGAAACAGATAAATTCCCCTGCTTGAGCTCCATGAACTCAATCACCTTACGGTTTCTCTCGTCTGCCGGAAAATACTTGGTTAAAAACTCCCTCCGGAAACGAGCCCAAGTAACTAAAGCTCCACCAGCTCCCAACCTCTGACTAGCGTTTCCCCACCAATGATCAGCTTCATCATGGAGAACATACGCTCCTAGCAATACCTTATGCGCATCCAGACAACGCATAGCCCCAAAAATTCTCTCAACCCCTTCCAACCAAGTCTGAGCTCCATCTGGATCGTATCCTCCCTTGAAGATAGGCGGTTTGTTGTTCATAAACCTCTCGAGTCTCAGCTCATCTTCTCCGCCTCCTCTAGCTTGTTGTGCGGCTCTATCCGCAGTCCTACTAGCAGCATCCTGAGCCATGGCATCCGCCATCCGCTCCATCGCATCAGCAAGTGCTCGTTGCGCCATATCTACACACACTACCAACCACCACATAACACAAGTGAGAACAAAGTGTTTAAGAAAACACATGTTACACACAGGGTATACTAAACTTAATTGATCCAATGGATCGACCTGCTCTGATACCAACTATTGTAACACCCTAACCCTTAACCGCCGATTATTAACTTTAATAAAGAAAACGTTAAGGCCATAGGAAGTTACAACATGAAGAAAACTCTTTGTCCAAAAACATCAACAGAAATCAAAATATATTTGATTCACAACAGCAGCGGAAACACAACAAACAAATGCTTATAATCAAGCATGCATATATTACACAAAATATATACATAAGATTTTCAAAATAGGCAATTATACAACAGAGACTATTGCCAAATCTATACATAAACGTTCAGATACCCCAAAATAGTGTTACAAATATCAGAGCCCTAGACTCTAACTAGGATACAACACCTAGTACCAAAAATGTAAGGATAGCTAAGCTATGCCCTTACCACTACAAAAGCTCCTAAACAGCAAAGGGCTATTCCTCAACGATAGCCTCGCCAACCTGATAATCTGGATCCCCAAAGATCCAGCAAATAACACATAACAGAGAGTGTTAGCATCACAAAACAATAAACATGTATAAATACCACATAATTATACATAATCGCAACTCAACACGTAAATTGACAAAACACAACACTCATCAGCCACAACTATCATTTAACAACCATTATGCACACATAATGCACAAAGCTCATCAATAACAATTATCACATAACCATCATTATGCACACATAATTCCTAAATGAACACTAATGTCACAAAGGATGCATGCCTCAAAATGCATTCTCTAATGCATGTGGTACCAAATCATTTCGGATAAACTTATATCCTTATCAAGCTCTCTTGATAACCACGCTCTCATGGATTTCATATCCGCTCCGGATATCATCAAATAATGAAATGCATGATGTTTCACTTAGCAAATATATGATACTCTTATCACTATACTTACTAACACAACTAATTATCAGCTCTCTGATAATTATCACAACAACAACAAACACAAACTACACAACTAACTATCAGCTCTCTGATAGTTATCACAACATCAACAACAACAACAAACACCACTACTAGGCTCTCATGGCCAAATCATAAGATTTAACATGAATATACTCACCAAGTTCAACAATCTCAACTTTACTTGAATAATTACTCTTTAGGAAGCACTAAGAATAAGTTAAAATGGTGGGCAAGGTTTCCAAAACATATTTTAAGAATGCCATAGCAAAAAGCCATCCCCGCGCGCACCAGGACCCTCAAAACAGCTCAACGAAGTTGGCAAGTACAGGGCTGGTCGCTACAAGCGAGCATCTGGTCGCTACAAGCGAGCATAGGCAGGGAATTATCCTGCTTGGTCGCTACCAGCGAGCCCTTGGTCGCTACAAGCGCCCCTGGTCGCTACAAGCGCCAGTGTGGTCGCTACAAGCGCGGATAGGCAGGGAATTATCCTGCCTGGTCGCTACAAGCGATGCTCCGTCGCTACAAGCGACCGTATCAGTACACAGTCATAAAAATGTGATTTTTCCACCATTTTAGCCCATTCAAGGTTACCCAACTTCCAGAACTTGTTAAAAACAACTTTCCATCATAAAACATCATTTATAAACCATCACAAACAAGGATTGCATCAATCAAAGAAATTAGGGTTCAAAACAATAACTTTTCTTATGAACTCACAACACAATAACTCCAACAAATCATGCTAACAACATCACTTAGCATCCAAACAAGCAAAACATAATCTTTAACAACTTTAAACCATAAAAACATCTCTAACAAAACCTAGACAAAGTGAGGAGAAGTTTGGGATGGAGAAATAGACATTCTCCCCTTCTCAATCACTTGTAATCAAGCAATACTAACTCTCTTACCTTGTAATGATGATTCTAAACTCAAGTTCTTCCTCTTGTTTCACTTGCTCTTGCCCTAGCTTTCCTTCTCCTTCTCTTCTCACGTTTTCTTCCTCTTCAAAAGCAATGAATAGTGTTTCAAAAAGTTTTGTGATAATCTCTTATAATCCAATCCAATTAATCTTGGCCATCCATCCTTACTAACTCTCAAGGACTCATCCTAGCCTTACAATCCAATTCAAGCTCACTACTATCATAAACATAGGATGATTACTACTCACAAGCCCAATACTATTCACCCTCTTGGCCCAAAACTCTAAAAACTCGATTACGAACTTATCTTCGCGCTAAATAATTATTCCTCGATTACTAGAAAATATATTTAAATGCAAATCCATAAAATAAAATATATAAAAATATAATATACGAAAATAGGGTCGTTACAATCTCCGGTCCCAAGATACTCTTATCTCTGACCTCAGCCCAACAAAGTGGTGTCCTACACTTCCTGCCATACAATGCCTCATAAGGTGCCATCCATATACTGGAATGGTAACTATTGTTGTAAGAGAATTCAATCAAAGGCAAGTGATCATTCCAACTTCATCCATCTTCTAAAATGCACGCACGAAGCATATCCTCCAACGTCTGAATAGTTCTCTCGGATTGACCATCTGTTTGAGGATGATGGGACGTACTCATCTTTAGCCTCGTTCCTAAGGCCCTCTGAAAAGCTTTCCAAAAATGAGAGGTAAAAATTGGATCTCTATCTGAGACAATACTAGTTGGAACACCATGCAGTTTCACAATCTCTGCAATAAACAATTCTGCATACTGAGAAGCCCTGAATGTAGTCTTAACCGGCAAGAAGTGAGCAGACTTGGTTAACCGGTCCACAATCACCCAAATCGAGTCATGCCCTTACTGGGTTCGAGGTAATCCACTCACAAATTCTGCTTGGCCTTTGGTGTTCAATGGTACAAGCATCCCTGCTGGCCTTTGGTGTTCAATCTTCACCTGTTGACACACAATACACCGTGATACAAATTCTGCAATGTCGGTTTTCATACCGGGCCACCAATAATCTCTTTTCAAATCTTGGTACATCTTAGTGGCACCTGGATGAATACTGAAACTACTTTTATGTGCTTCTTCCAAGATCAGCCTCTTCAATCCTGTATCATTTGGAATACAAATTCTACCTTCAAATAGCAGTGTGTCATCCGATGCCTTAGAAAGCTTTGATTGTTTAATCCTCCTTTGGAGGTCCATATCCATACCCTGGGCCTGTGTGATTTTGGATCGCAGGTTACAAGTGATCTCCAACTTATGCAACATAATGCCATTATCCACCTCGGTGACGTTTAGATTAAGGTCTCTGAACTTCTCATACAGACCATAAGTATGCATCATCACTTCCACTCTAATCAAAGCCTTCCTGCTTAAGGCGTCAGCTACCACGTTCGCCTTTCCTGGGTGGTACTTTAGATCAAAATCAAAATCCTTCAAATATTCTATCCATCTCCTTTGCCTCATGTTCAGTTCCCGGTGGTCAAATAAATACTTCAAGCTCTTATGGTCACTGAACAAGTCAAACTGCGCACCATATAAATGATGTCTCCACACTTTCAATGCAAAAACTATAGCTGCTAACTCAAGATCATGAGTAGGGTAATTCTCCTCATGAGATTTAAGTTGTCGTGAAGCATAGGCTATTACATTACCTTTTTGAATGAGCACACTACCAAGTCCCTTAGAGGACGCATCACAAAAGACAACATATCTCTTGTCGGGATCCGATATCGCCAACACTGGGGCCTTAGATTATTTCTTCCTCAAAGTCATGAAACTCTTCTCGCACTTCTCGTCCCAAATAAAGGGCACATCATTCCTAGTGAGACGTGTCAAAGGTAAATCAATATGAGAAAACTTCATAATGAATCTTTGGTAGTAACCTGCTAAGCCCAAGAAACTTCTAACTTCAACCATATTCTTGGGTCTAGCCCAATTGAGGACAACCTCAACTTTCAACGAATCAACAGTCACTCCTCCTTTGGAAATGACGTGACCTAAAAACTTAACTTCAGACAACCAAAATTCGCACTTACTGAATTTGGCATATAGCTTCTTCTCCCTGAGAATATTCAAAACAATCCTCAGATGCTGGGCATGTTCCTGAGGGTCTTTAGAATAGATCAAGATATCATAAATGAAAATTACTACAAACTGATCCAGATAAGGCTGAAAAATCATGTTCATGTAAGCCATAAATAATGTCGGGGCATTAGTTACTCCAAAAGGCATAACTAGGAATTCGTAATGTTCATAACGTGTTCTGAACGCTGTCTTGGACACATCCGAGGACTTGATGCGAATCTGGTGGTAACCGGATCTAAGATCAATCTTAGAGAATACTGCCGCTCCCTTGAGCTGATCTAGAAGGTCATCAATCCTTGGAAGGGGATACTTATTCTTGATAGTTACCTTATTCAGTTGGCGGTAGTCTATACACAATCTCATACTACCATCCTTCTTCTTGACTAGCAAAACTGGTGCACCCCAATGTGATACACTAGGTCTGATGAAATGTTTCTGGATCAAGTCCTCTAGCTGGGACTTCAACTCCTTAAGTTCTGAAGGTGACATTCTATACAGTGCCACAGACACTGGTTCCGCTCCTAGAATAAGATCAATGGAGAATTCAACTTCACGCTCTGGAGGTAGGCTGGTTATCTCGGAAGGAAAAACATCTGGATATTCATTAACAGCCTGAATGTCACTAGGACTTAGCTCTGGTTCTGAAGTCACAGTGAGCATAACACAAAAACCCCTATCCTTAGCACTAATAAACTGAATCAATTGGTGAGTGTGATTAATCAATTCAGATAAATCCACACCTTCGGTCGTATCACTTGTAGACATATAGATACTCTTCTCGGAACATCCAATATACACATGGTTAGCGGAGAGCCAATCCATCCCTAGAATTACATCAAGTTGTTCTATGGGAAGACACACTAAGTCTATATAGTATGTCTTACTGGATACGGTGATAGGACAATTCTCACATACATAACTTGCTACGATTCTGCCTTCCGTAGCGGTGGATACCGTCATTGTTGGAATCAATGAAGGCAAAGGTAACTGCAGTGTTTCTACACACTTATATGAAATAAATGAGCAAGTTGTGCCACAATAAAAAAGAACTTTAATGGGGTTCTGGCCAAGATAACATATACCGGCAATCAAATCTTCATTAGCTAGAGCCTTCTGGCTATCTAGGGAATACACCCTGCCTTTGCTTGTCGTAGTTCCCTCAGTTGTTCCCTTACCTCGCCTATTGGGGCATTCGCGTAAAAAGTGTCCAGGTTGCTTACACCTGTAAAACACATTGGCACCCTCCATGCATACTCCTTTGTGAGCTCTCCCACAGGTCTTACAAGTAGGATTAGACCGTGGAAAGTCAGACTGTTTTCCTCTCTGAGGGGAACCCTTCGGCTTCAGTTTGTCATGATACTTGTCTTGAAATTTACCTTTCCTTTTCTCAAAAGCTGCTACTTTCTCTCTAGCGATCTTAGCAAAACCCGCTTCAGCAACCAAACTGTCATGAACCAATTCATCGTAACTTGTATTTTTCTGAAGGCTCGCTGCAGTGTTAATCTCACCTCTCAACCCACGCTTGTACTGATTCATCTTCCAATTCTCATTTCCTGCATATTCATTGTGGGTGGAGTCATAAGATAACTCTTCAAACCTTTTAGTTAACTCCGTGACCGACATACTACCTTGCTTCAATTCTAGAAACTCTTGCTCCTTCTTTACTTTGTACGGCAGTGGTAAGTACTTTTCTAACATCACTTCCTTGAAGTTTGCCCAATTCACCTCCACATCATTCGCTAACATTCTGCGTTGGGTAGATTCTCACTAATCTTCTGCTGCGCCTCTGAACTGGTTTGTGGCATATACCACCTTGTCAACATCCGAGCACTCAACCATCCGGAAATTTTTCTCCATCTGCTTAAGCCACCTCTTGGCTTCCTAAGGATCGCTTTCTCCATTGAACTCCGGAGGGTGATTCCTGTTAAACTCCCGGAAGGCCGGATTACAAATAGTTGGAGCATCATCTGCATCATCTCCATCCACTGATGCTGAGATTGGGACTGCTGTTGCACTTGTTGTTGCATCATTTGCATCATCTGTTGATGCTGTAATGCATTCTGAGCCTGCTGCTCTTGATACTGCTGTTGTAATGCTTGTTGTTGCTGCATCATCTGAGCCCAGAAATTCACATTAGAATCTCCTTTTTCCTCATTAGCTTGATTGACTCTTGGCCTTCCTGGTCCTCTTCATCTCCCAGACATCTTATCCTAGCTGTCACACACAAGTCAAAGTGATCAATTTTAACCAGATATAACATTTAGAATAATGTCCTGGATCCAAAATGGTCCATATACTTGGATTGTATTTTAATGACCCAAAGCACGATCTGAATCAACCTGCTTTGATAATAAATTGTAACACCCATATAGAGATTGCCTATGATCTCATACAAGTGTTAAAATTTGATACTGGATACATTAATTTACAATACAGAAAGTTTAACGGATAAAGATACATAAGCATAAGTATCATTACAACTGCCTCATAATACAAAATGTCTCTGATGCAATACAAAATAATACAATATCTGAGTACATAACATTCTATAATCAAACTTAGAACCAGCACGATCAGACTGTAGCCTTCTCCTTACCCTTGCTGCGTGTTACCTGTGAACCTGCAATCAGAAGGATTGGGATGAGACATAATGTCTCAGTGAGCTCCACCCATCCTAACTGTTGGCAACCTCTGGGAAACCTATGATCGCCATGCACTAAACTCCACCCATATCGGGTAAAAACTTATTTGTGTCTGCTAACTTAGTGATTTTGGGGAATCTAGGATCACTTCCTGGTAACTGATATCTGCCTGAACATATAAAAGTATTTTCCTGATATTAACTGTTAGTATGTTAGCGTGTAACAAACAATTATTATCTGAGTTGATTTTACGGAATGCCTCCGAGTGGAGTAACCCCAAAGTACATTCCCATGATAACCGGTGAAAATTCCTATCTGAGGCTAATCGCCGAACTCCTCTTCCTGTATGTGTGCTTATCCTCGCGGAAAGTTTCTGCCCGTTCCAGCTGTATCTGAAACCCTCTGTGCTCTCTACCTGACGAGAACACAGAAGACACATAATTTAACCTTTTAATTAATTATTCCTGATATTTATCCTAAACTGTTATGTGTACCTTCAGTGTCACTCTGATGTGAACAATTGAGGCACATCCTGGTGTGCATGTAAATGTACCTGTAACTGGGAAAGCCTTGTACCACTGTCTAAGGTACACTCTAATCTGCTTGGTTAAGGGTATCCTGAAAATCTAAACCCTTGACTAATCTAAAACCTGTGGATAAATTGCTCACCACTCTTATATGATACATGTGTTTAACTTAGGTTAATCCTTGAAGGCTCTTGAATCTTTATATTCCAAAACATTTCAAAGATCATTGGCATGGTACCACTATTTGTTAAGAAAAAAGCAATTCTGGACAACTTCGCTTTGCGAGCACCTGGGTAATCGTCGCTGAGCGACCAAGAACTTTGCTTTGCGATGCACATGAAGCTTCGCAAAGTGAACTCTAGGCGATGGTTAGGTGAAGTAAGTCAGTAGCAAAATCCTACTCGTTCCCAGAGCAAAGTCTTGCTCGCTCTGTGACCATAGCAGAACTCAGAGTTCTAGAAAACGTCTTTTATCTCAAAATTTTGATACCCAGTTGTCCAGTGATCTTTAAAACATGCCAGGTGTAGTACCCTAATTTTGTCCTAAGCATTTTAAAACAAAAATCAAAAAAAATCAAAGAGGGGAAAAAGTCAAAAGTCAACAAAAGTCAACATTTTAAAAATGATGACTTCGCACTGCGAAGGTCACTTCGCACTGCGAAGTCTGCGATTTTTCTGCAGATTTTTGGTTTCTTTGATTTAATTCCAGAATTTGTTGCATATCATTTCCATAATTATTTTAAGTAGCATTCATGGCTAATTGGGCCAAGCAAAACCAGAATTGAAGGACTTGCCATTAATGCCAAGGTTGGAAGCTTTTTCTTCCAACCTAGCATGTGACAAGCAAGTGGGCTTGCCCTTGGGCAGCTCTAGTCCCTCCCATGTGACCTGCTAACCACCACAAGGTTGCCAGCCACCTGCTTGAGGACTTTCCTCCTGCTTGCTTCCCAAAAAACCAGTCAAACTAGCTGGATTTTCTCACTTGAAAAGCCATGAGTGCCTACTCTGTTTTTGCAGCAGCTTTTCACCCCTCACACCAGCCATAAGTAGCCTTTTTCATCCCTCAATCTCTGCACATTACAGTGCACGTTTTCATTGATCAACCATTGAGATTGCAAGGATTGATCCCCAAGCATTAGCCAATTGCAAATCAGCTTTGTTCTTCATCATTACCTTCTAGAATTGGTTGAATTTGTGGCTGAAATCAGGCTGAATCTTGCCCCTTGGTACAAGGCAAGGTTGCCTCTATCCATTAGCATTTAATGCAAAAGGATCCAGCTTGATCTTAGCCACAAATCAGCTGAATTTTAGGATTTTGTAATGATGAAAAAGATTTGGTTTTGGCCTATAAATAGAAGGCAATGCCCAAGGTTTCAAACACAATTAAGAACAGCATTTCAAGAGCAGAAACTCTACTCATTTTAGCTCACAAACCCTCACAAACAACCAGAAAAAACCAATCCACACAAAGCATTACAAAGTTCCAAAACCATCACCAAATATTCAAACCTCTTGCAAAAGCCTTCAACCAAATCAAATCAAGTGCAGCTGGAGCTTTGCTAAGGAGTTCTGTACGTTTCTAAGGCTTTATCTTGCATTTACAATTGTGTTTGCATAGCTATTTTGGTTCAAAACCATTTGATTCTAAAAAACCCCTTTTGAATTCCAAAGAAATCCCAAGATTTTCAAAACATCAAAACTGGTTTGTCCAGCCTTTTTCACCCCAAAAACTCAAAGTTTTTCACCCACCTATAAGGTCCTGAGTGTGTTCAGAAGTCGTTTCTGAACAAAAGTTCAGAAACAGCTTCTGAACTCAAAATTTCGCATGCTTCGCAGTGCGAAGTCATGGTCGCAGTGCGACCATGACAGAACTCAGAATCTGAGTTTTTGTGTCAAAATGACCAATTTTTGAGTTTCTAGCCCCAGAGCTCAGAACCTAAGAGTTTTTAAACCCATGTTCTTCAAACCATAACAAGGATTTTGCATAGTTTTGACAAAATCACAAGTTCGTATGACCATTATGTGGATAACTTGCAAAACAAGTTATGTTCTCAAACTTTCAAAACCACATGAACAAACAAGCTATGTTCATCATTTCAATCAAAACTTGAACAATAAATATTGTTCATGATGTTCAAAATTCAAGCATGAACATACGCCGAATACGTTCGCATTTTCGCAAAATGAGACGAACTTGTGCGTTTTCTAGCAAAATTGCTAAACCTTCCCATTTTGGGTTTTCAAGCCAAATGTTTTGACATACCTTGGGATTTCTAAAGGATTCAACCCAAAAATATGAATGAAAAAGGGATGGTGTGACGTATGTCTCTCCATCGCCCCAATTGTACGAATGCGTGACGTATGTCTCGTCGCTCGGACAATCGTCATTCCTTTTTCAATATGTACAACCCTAACCAAACCAAAACTTGGCCCCTTGTGGTCAATCCGAACCTTTTGGTCCCCCGTGGCCATTAGACTCAATCCCTCGACTCGTTAGAGTCCACTCGGTCAATGTTCGACTCGTCCGAGTCCATTGTACCCGTTCTTGATCTCAGTGGATCAATCGAACAATCGCCCGACTCTTCGGAGTCCACTCGGTCAATGATTGACTTGTATGAGTCCATTGCACCTCCCTTGGTCCCGTAGCGACCAATTCCAACCCTTTACCCTAACGGACGTACCTTTTAACAATTCTAATGCGATTCACGAACAAACGCTTAATAAGTCTCCCAAGCGCGAGCATACAAGCTATACGCTTAATAAGTCTACCCAAGCGCGAGCATACAAGCTACGTTTTAATCACAAGAATTCGGTTAAAATATCGTCCAATTAAAATTAACCAACACATGTACGTTTTTCTACCAAAGAACTACGTATGCTTTGAATTCTCCGACTACCGGGAGATACGTAGGAGCAAGATCGACATCTTGTCAAGCGCAATAATAAAAACTTTTTTTCTTTTCTTTCGTTTGTTTTTTATCTCTTTTCCCCCCTTTATTATATTTTTGACATAAATGAACATGCGCGCAAAATATTAAAAAAAACAATTCAAGCTTTAGCCAAATAGAAGGTTCCCGTTGAGTACAACGGACGTGAGGGGTGCTAATACCTTCCCCTTGCGTAACCGACTCCCGAACCCGACAATGGTTACGATGACCAATCCTTATCCTCATCGTCAAAGGGTTTTATTATCGTTTCCCTTTAAACAAAAAAAAAAACTTAAGGGTTTATCAACGTTCCCTTTACACAAAAACTTTGGTGGCGGCTTCACAAAGGCCCTCCGAGCGTTTGCGAACAACCTCGGAGGATTTGCGCGTCTTTTTCCCAAAGGAAAAAAACGAGGTGCGCACAGCTGGCGACTTCACTGGGGACCCTGTTCCCACTAGTGAGTCAGGCCTAACCTATTTGGTTTAAAGCCAATTGTTTTATTTTCTTTGCGTGCCATGTTTATTTATTTTATTCATACATGTTATATTTATGCTTTATGTTTATATTTGCTTTATCTGCTTTATATTCATGTCATATATATCAAATGCGGGGGTTTACTTGAGTGATGTTACTCCACATTGTTCGGGTTAATGCCGGACGTGTGAGGCTCTCTACCCGAGCTTGAGAAAAAAAAAACTAAGTTAGAAGGAGGTTGTGTGCGGAAGCCCGCGTTGACGTATGTCCGTGAGGTAGGATGTCCAACCCCCGCTTAGATGAGATTTTCACGTGGAATTAATTGAAGTCATGTCGACGTATGTCCATAGACAACCCTAATTCCATGTGAGGTCTATGACTCTAAGGACCTCTTCTTAGGAGATTTCACAATTTAGAGCCCACATGTGAGGATGGGGGGGAATTCCGAACCTCCACATATCATTCATTCGCTTTCGCTCATGTTTGTACATTATGTTTTATTTTAACAGGGGCAATCAACCTTTATTTGTCTATTACTTGTTTATGCATAAATTATAATTGGGGATATGAATGGCCAATATGTGAGGGGTAGCAAAATTTCAAAAAAAATTCAAGTACTTCGCAGTGCGAAGGTACTTCGCAGTGCGAAGTACGCGAATTTTGTCAGCCCAGCTGACCCTTCATTTACTCCCTCTCAACCACCCATTTCCACTATCTTGTTATCCCAACCGTTTTCTTTCTTTAACTCTTAATGCTAAAATAATAACTTTTATCCCATAACTAAAAAAACACTCACAAATCTAAAAAAGAGGGAGTGGGCATATCCATTGGTGAATCTTCTTTTCTTTAAGTTTTTACTTTATTCAATTCAGAACCAACTACCAGGTACGATTCCTTTTCTTCTTTCTCTGTACATCTGATTCGTATTTCAAACAATAAGGGTTTTAGGGTTTCTAATTTTGAAATTCCCATTTTGAAGTTTAAGTTTATATTATGCTGCATTTAGTCCCTAGTTTATTGTATTAAGTTGAGATTTAGCAAGCATGCCTCATGGGTATCTGAACACAAGCCTGTTTCTTTCAAATCCCATTTTGTTTTTGAAAACCCATTTACGAAATTTGAAAAAAAGAGGCTGTTAAGTTGTTTTTTCTGATACCCAGTCATTGATTCTGAGTTTGTTGCACGCATTATATGTTAGAAGCTTAAACCCAGAGGTGTAGGTGCAGATTTCTGGGGTTTGCTGTCATGGTCGCAGAGCAAAGTTCAACTTCGCACTGCGACCATTTCTGGGCAACCCAGAAATTTTCGAACACCTTCGCACTGCGAACCTACCTTCGCAGTGCGACTGTAGCAGGAACAGAACCTGTGTTTTTCCCATTTTTTCCTTTCAAATCCTTTTGTTTCACCTCATATCACCTGTAAATCCATTAACTTTGCCCTTTTCCTTGCAGATGGCACCAAGACCAGTAGGAAAACGCTCAAGGGGTGAGGCATCCGGATCTAGACCCCAAGGGGGTTTCGACGCCTCTCGCTTCCTAAGTCTTCGAAACCAAGAAAGATACGAGGAACTTCTTGGCAGAACCTTCTGGCCTGAGAGGCAATTCATCATAAGTGACAGGGGTACTTGGAGAGAGCTGGCCCGGTTGATAAACCACCGCCGGTGGGGAGTTTTGGTAAACCCTCCCCTTAACCTCAACTACGATATAATCCGGGAATTCTACGCAAATGCCATTCCCGTGGATCCAGAGGGGGAGTTTACGTATCAGACCATGGTGCGTGGTCGGGTCATTAGATTCGATCGCGACGCCATCAACACCTACCTACGAGACCCTTTCCAATTGGAAAATGATGAGCTGTGTGCTTTCCATAAGCACCAGAATCGTGGTAATTGGAACCACGATCTCTACGCTCAGACCATTTTCCAATCCGGAAAAAGTTATGAGCTTAATGCTGCAGGGCAGCCCACCAAGGCCCTCAGGGGGAACCTCACCACCTACGCCCAGGTCATTTTCCATCTTATTGTTCACAACATAAAGCCCAAAAGCCATACCTCCACCACCACCATGGACGTGACCCCCCTAATCTACTACATCCTCACCGGTAAGCAAGTAGATGTGGCTAGGGCCATCTGCCAGGAGATGAAAATAGTGGTCGAGAGTGGCATCAAGCCACCGGCCAAGAAGATGTGCCCACTTGCTTTCCCGGGTCTTATCATGGGACTCTGCCGGGACGCCCGAGTAGCCATCCCTCCCCAGGTGTCCGAAACCATTAAGAACCCCATCACGGACGAGTATATTTCCAGACACTTTACGGGGAGGAGAGCGGCGAGAGCACAGCAGCCACGGCCTAGGCCTCCACCAGCATCAGGGGATTGTCGCACTTGCACTTTCATATTGGAGCAGAATGCTTCCTCCCATCGATACATGACTATGATGCATGATTCCATGTATCGTCTTCAGAGGCAGCTGGGTAGGCCGACAGATCCCGATGATCAGATACCGACACCCCAGATGTTCGCGGCTCATGGTCGTTGGCCCGGGGATAGGCCAGAGCATGCAGAGGCTGGAGGCAGTGGTACAGCGGCCGGAGGCCAGGGAGGGGATGATGAGGACGAGGAGGACGAGGATGAGGAGACCGAGGATGATGAGGCTTTCACTCCTTGAGTGACCCTTTTTTTTTATTTATGCTTTCTCATATTTTGTTGTTTATGTTTATGTCATTTGTCTCGTACACTCTTTAGAGGTTTCTTTTGTTTGGTACTTTATAGCTGTATTGGTACTCTTGCTTTATTATTTGAGTACTATTCGCTTTTATTACCTAGCTTTTGCATCATAATCATGCTTACGTTTTATATATATACGTGTGAATGTTTGAAATTTTTGTTACCTATCATTAATAATGTGAATTTGACAAATCTTTCCGCAACCGAATAAGCCAAGGTTTTTAGCCATAGACAAATGGTAGTGATAAATGTGATTAATTTTCGCAAAGCTAAAATGCATGTTTCCTATTCTTTCCCTGATTAAAATTTGAAAGAAGAATGTATATTCCATACCAAATTATACCAGACAATTCATGTTATTTAATATGTTTGTTCTATGAACCATTTTAGAACCAGCCAGATGTGAGGAATCCCCAAAGTTATCATAATACATACGCAGGAGATCGACATTTTTGTTTAACTCGATCTTTTTATGTTAAATCTGAATTTTGTTTTTTAATTACGTAAAAGTATTGACATGATCAGGGCATTTGTTTGAAAACGAGAGAAAACAATCAACCACAAACAGCCCACCCTGTGAGAAGTGAGTATTTGTTAAACCCCTTCGAGCCTAACAAATCAGAATTTTTAACTATGAACTGCCAACTTTCATAAGCTCAACTGCTTAATGAGATTGCCGGAGTTTGTAAAAAATATTTTCAGTTCATAGTTAAAACATCACTGAATTCTGATAATTTCTTTTCGATTTTTGAACCCTTAAAACATCATGATTAGTGTCCCTTGCCAAGAGAGGAGGGAACATTCAAATAGGGTATCGTACTGAAACAAGTTGGGAAAAAGGGGAGGGTTGTGAAAGTCAAGCAACGTTGAATTTCTTAATTGATCTTGACGACCAAAGAAAAAAGAAGAAAAGAAAAGAAAAGCAAACCAAGAAAAAGAAAAGAGAAAAGAGAAAAGAAGACCGATAAAATCCAAGAGTTGTCAAGATCAAGGAGAAAAGCATTTGTGAATCACCAAAATTGTGATTTGAACAAAGAAAGGGGTAAGTTAGAAAGAATGTTCCCTCTTGCTTGGCCATTTGAATTCAATTTCCCCCACATATGACATTTCTTTTGTAGCCCAGCCAAATTACAACCCTTAAAGACCTTTTGATCAATGCTTTCATGTTTTTAAGAAACAATAATTGGATGGACATATAACTCGATCGGAATGTTAGCAAAATCGCCGGATGAGTGTTCATAACCCCTCACCATTAATATTCAATTTGTTTATTTACTTAAATGAGTGATAGGTTGGTTCATTAATAAGCATGTTATTAATTTGAACTGTACGATATGATTTTTTGTGTGGTGTTTATTTCGACTTTTTCAGTACAATCTCGGAATAATAGGAGGCATAAATTTGCGTGCGCAAATTTCATATGAATCCTCCAAATCAAAAAGCCCGACCTCGCTCGGCAACCAAAATCAATAAAGCCCGACCTCGCTCGGCAACCAAAACCAAAAAGCCCGACCTCGCTCGGCAACCAAAACCAAAAAGCCCGACCTCGCTCGGCAACCAACAATAAAGCCCCATTTCCATTGGCACCCGCAAATTTTAAACCAAAACCTAATTGCTCCCGGTGCACAAATCATTCAAAGCTCAACCATGCTCAGCACTCTCCCTGCAATTCACAAAGAGCCCAATTGCCGTTGACATTCCTCAAACACCCAACAAAAGGCCCAATTGGCATCAGCAATCCCAAACACGATTAAAGGAACTACACCTTTGGGGCAGGTCACATTCCCCCTTAACGAAATTCTTCGCCAGCGAAGTCTTTTACTTTTGTCAAAATTTCCATCTATGATAGTGTATATATTTCCAAAACAAAAATTACGTGGAATCTTTTATGTTTTTGAATAAGTAATAACAAGCACCTTTTCTCTGAATTGTGAATACTTAAAAAAAACGTGCATCAAAATCTATCCATAGAGCAGATAAGCCTCGCAGGCCAAGCACGGTTAATTGCTAAAGGGATTTCTGGTCACCAGTAAATCGAAAAGGAATATCCCCGTCAAATCAAGAGCCTGAAGTAACAATTCAAACGAGGATGACCAACCAGAGCACAAGCATTCCCCAACGGAACCATCAGTATGCTCCTCAGCGGTTTAGCACGATTTATTCAGCGGATTAACAATCCCCACGAGGTATTTATTCCTTATCAATTATCGCGGTCTCACCCCGTCCATATTTAAATATATCCCCTGAGAGTTTATCCCTGTGAGGATTACCGAATGTTTATGCCGGTCCACTTTTTACCTCGCCGGCCTAATCTTGTCTCATCAAGCTCCCAAGGGTTAAGAGGAGCAGAATCCCTAGTAAACACCCTAAAACATCCAAACACCAACCAAGGCTGGATATCGATCATGCTTCCAAAATGATCCTTATATCCCCATAAGCCAAACCTCATTGATATTCCCCAGGGAGTCTCAACCCCAAACAAAAGTCCAATCATTATTGGCAAACCCACACAAATCTTCGGGCCTAGGCTCGAACTACACCGGTTTTGATCCCATTCGGGTATGTAGGCAAAGGACCTTGTCCTTCCAAACCGACCAACCAAAAACCAACAAAAAAAAAGGGAGAGCCCAATCGTCATTGACACAACCACAACCAAGACCGACTTTGCTCGGCACCCAACCAACATCCCACACATCATGCATAACATAATTCATGCATCATGTCATTCATGCATGCATATACAAATCATTCATACACATGCATTTCATTTCGTAAATCATGCATCCTCAACAAGGATTCTCCAGTGAGTATCACATATTCACCAACATCCATCAACAGTCAAGTAAGCGTTCCCCAGTGAACCTCCTTCACTAGCTGTCCCCAATTCCCCAGACAGAATCTTTGTTTGAGTCCATCTCATATCATATTGCATTGCATATCACTGCATATCATACTGCATAACATGCATCATACAATCATGTTTTCCAGTTCAACCAGGGGCACCTATTTAGGGTAAGACCACAGCTCGTTAGGAATCGACATTCAGTGACAGTGCCTGAATAAGATCACCTAGCTTAGGTATCGACCTCTAGTGACAGTGCCTAGAGTAGATCACCTTCATCAACATTCAACCAGGGGCACCTATTTAGGGTAAGACCACAGCTCGTTAGGAATCGACATTCAGTGACAGTGCCTGAATAAGATCACCTAGCTTAGGTATCGACCTCTAGTGACAGTGCCTAGAGTAGATCACCTCAATTTTCCAACCTCTAGTGACAGTGCCTAGAGAAGATCACCTCCATCAATTTTCCAACCTCTAGTGACAGTGCCTAGAGTAGATCACCTCCATCAATGTATCGACCTCTAGTGACAGTGCCTAGAGTAGATCACCTCAATTTTCCAACCTCTAGTGACAGTGCCTAGAGAAGATCACCTCCATCAATTTTCCAACCTCTAGTGACAGTGCCTAGAGTAGATCACCTCCATCAATGTATCGACCTCTAGTGACAGTGCCTAGAGTAGATCACCTCCATCAATTTTCAACCTCTAGTGACAGTGCCTAGAGAAGATCACCATCATCAGGAATCGATTTCTAGTGACAGTGCCTAGATAAGATTACCTTCATCCCCCAGTGGATCTACCTCCAGTGTTAGCGGCTGGATACGATCAACCTTTTCCAACCATCGCATTTGCATTTCGCGAAGGACAAAATTCGGGTCTTTCTTTTTACTTAATTGATCTTCGCAAAGAGTTCATGAGATGCCCTCGGCACTCACGCACTCTATGCGAAGACACAATTAAGTAGGGGCAGCTGTAGTACCCTAATTTTGTCCTAAGCATTTTAAAACAAAAATAAAAAAAAATCAAAGAGGGGAAAAAGTCAAAAGTCAACAAAAGTCAACAGAAAAGTCAACATTTTAAAAATGATGACTTCGCACTGCGAAGTCTGCGATTTTTCTGCAGATTTTTGGTTTCTTTGATTTAATTCCAGAATTTGTTGCATATCATTTCCATAATTATTTTAAGTAGCATTCATGGCTAATTGGGCCAAGCAAAACCAGAATTGAAGGACTTGCCATTAATGCCAAGGTTGGAAGCTTTTTCTTCCAACCTAGCATGTGACAAGCAAGTGGGCTTGCCCTTGGGTAGCTCTAGTCCCTCCCATGTGACCTGCTAACCACCACAAGGTTGCCAGCCACCTGCTTGAGGACTTTCCTCCTGCTTGCTTCCCAAAAAACCAGTCAAACTAGCTGGATTTTCTCACTTGAAAAGCCATGAGTGCCTACTCTGTTTTTGCAGCAGCTTTTCACCCCTCACACCAGCCATAAGTAGCCTTTTTCATCCCTCAATCTCTGCACATTACAGTGCACGTTTTCATTGATCAACCATTGAGATTGCAAGGATTGATCCCCAAGCATTAGCCAATTGCAAATCAGCTTTGTTCTTCATCATTACCTTCTAGAATTGGTTGAATTTGTGGCTGAAATCAGGCTGAATCTTGCCCCTTGGTACAAGGCAAGGTTGCCTCTATCCATTAGCATTTAATGCAAAAGGATCCAGCTTGATCTTAGCCACAAATCAGCTGAATTTTAGGATTTTGTAATGATGAAAAAGATTTGGTTTTGGCCTATAAATAGAAGGCAATGCCCAAGGTTTCAAACACAATTAAGAACAGCATTTCAAGAGCAGAAACTCTACTCATTTTAGCTCACAAACCCTCACAAACAACCAGAAAAAACCAATCCACACAAAGCATTACAAAGTTCCAAAACCATCACCAAATATTCAAACCTCTTGCAAAAGCCTTCAACCAAATCAAATCAAGTGCAGCTGGAGCTTTGCTAAGGAGTTCTGTAAGTTTCTAAGGCTTTATCTTGCATTTACAATTGTGTTTGCATAGCTATTTTGGTTCAAAACCATTTGATTCTAAAAAACCCCTTTTGAATTCCAAAGAAATCCCAAGGTTTTCAAAACATCAAAACTGGTTTGTCCAGCCTTTTTCACCCCAAAAACTCAAAGTTTTTCACCCACCTATAAGGTCCTGAGTGTGTTCAGAAGTTGTTTCTGAACAAAACTTCAGAAACAGCTTCTGAACTCAAAATTTCGCATGCTTCGCAGTGCGAAGTCATGGTCGCAGTGCGACCATGACAGAACTCAGAATCTGAGTTTTTGTGTCAAAATGACCAATTTTTGAGGTTCTAGCCCCAGAGCTCAGAACCTAAGAGTTTTTAAACCCATGTTCTTCAAACCATAACAAGGATTTTGCATAGTTTTGACAAAATCACAAGTTCGTATGACCATTATGTGGATAACTTGCAAAACAAGTTATGTTCTCAAACTTTCAAAACCACATGAACAAACAAGCTATGTTCATCATTTCAATCAAAACTTGAACAATAAATATTGTTCATGATGTTCAAAATTCAAGCATGAACATACGCCGAATACGTTCGCATTTTCGCAAAATGAGACGAACTTGTGCGTTTTCTAGCAAAATTGCTAAACCTTCCCATTTTGGGTTTTCAAGCCAAATGTTTTGACATACCTTGGGATTTCTAAAGGATTCAACCCAAAAATATGAATGAAAAAGGGATGGTGTGACGTATGTCTCTCCATCGCCCCGATTGTACGAATGCGTGACGTATGTCTCGTCGCTCGGACAATCGTCATTCCTTTTTCAATATGTACAACCCTAACCAAACCAAAACTTGGCCCCTTGTGGTCAATCCGAACCTTTTGGTCCCCCGTGGCCATTAGACTCAATCCCTCGACTCGTTAGAGTCCACTCGGTCAATGTTCGACTCGTCCGAGTCCATTGTACCCGTTCTTGATCTCAGTGGATCAATCGAACAATCGCCCGACTCTTCGGAGTCCACTCGGTCAATGATTGACTTGTATGAGTCCATTGCACCTCCCTTGGTCCCGTAGCGACCAATTCCAACCCTTTACCCTAACGGACGTACCTTTTAACAATTCTAATGCGATTCACGAACAAACGCTTAATAAGTCTCCCAAGCGCGAGCATACAAGCTATACGCTTAATAAGTCTCCCCAAGCGCGAGCATACAAGCTACGTTTTAATCGCAAGAATTCGGTTAAAATATCGTCCAATTAAAATTAACCAACACATGTACGTTTTTCTACCAAAGAACTACGTATGCTTTGAATTCTCCGACTACCGGGAGATACGTAGGAGCAAGATCGACATCTTGTCAAGCGCAATAATAAAAACTTTTTTTCTTTTCTTTCGTTTGTTTTTTATCTCTTTTCCCCCCTTTATTATATTTTTGACATAAATGAACATGCGCGCAAAATATTAAAAAAAACAATTCAAGCTTTAGCCAAATAGAAGGTTCCCGTTGAGTACAACGGACGTGAGGGGTGCTAATACCTTCCCCTTGCGTAACCGACTCCCGAACCCGACAATGGTTACGATGACCAATCCTTATCCTCATCGTCAAAGGGTTTTATTATCGTTTCCCTTTAAACAAAAAAAAAACTTAAGGGTTTATCAACGTTCCCTTTACACAAAAACTTTGGTGGCGGCTTCACAAAGGCCCTCCGAGCGTTTGCGAACGACCTCGGAGGATTTGCGCGTCTTTTTCCCAAAGGAAAAAAACGAGGTGCGCACACCAGGGGCTCGAATTAATCTATAAAAACATACTGGGGTCAAGGATTTAACAGAAATTAATCACATGTATCAAAAGGGGGAAAACTATTCTTTTTCCTAAACATTAGAAATTTTGTTATAATTCTCACTCAACCATGACCCAAAGGGAAAGGCTACTCTAAGGAACTCACCTTGCAATTGTTGTGATCTTTGCCAAGCTTTCTACTACAAAACCCTAGCTTTGTTTTCCTCCTTTCTTGATTTTTTCCTTAACTTTCTCTTGCTCCAAGTTTCCCAAAGTGAGCTTGCTTGTGATTCAAGAGATTGGTAAGAAAATTGATGGATTAAGGCATGGTGAGGGTGAGGGCCGAAATTCTAGAGAGAGAGGGAGAGGAAATTCTGAATTTTAGAGAGAGAAGGGAGAGGAGAAAATGAAGAAAATCTTGGGCTTCCCCTATATAAAGCCCTTCCATCTTGAAATTACAATTTTGCCCTTACTTGCTCGTATCTTATTTGATCCTGATAAAAGCCGCGTCTACGCGGGATATTACAGTCAGGGACTAAAGTGACCATTTACTCTTTGTGGTTTAGACTCTAATGAGTCTAAACATAAAAAATATATATCATTTAATTATTTCAAATATATATATTATTAAATTCATTATTATTTTACTTTTTCACTTGGGTTGTACATGTTTAAATTATCTTTATTTGGAGTTTTGATTAAGGGTGTGTTTGATCTCTTAAAAAATAAGAGATTAGATAAGACGATTTTAGTTGTACCGTGTTTGATTTTAAAACTATTGTTGGGATTGGACAAATTGAGGGGATTGGACAAAAAGTGAAAAAAAATTTTAATAAAAAAATTGAAATTTTTGTTCCTCACTAAACTACAATACAATACAATTTTTTGGTTGAAGTATAAGTTTTCTAAAATACCAAAATAATTTTTTATCCACCAAACATCGTAAAACACAAAAATGGTTCAATGTTTTCAAGTTTGTGGTGTGCTCATCTATGATGTCATGTCTTATGTTATTCTACCCACTTAGTATCTTTTAAAATATCAAATGCATTTAAAAAGCGTGTTCCTCATAAATAGGTGTAGAACAAACCATACGCTAATTAATCACAAATGAATTCGCGTTTAATGATGTTTCAGGTTGACAGTAAAATCACTGTCTACTAGTATCGTGGTTCTGAAAAAGCTACACTATACTTTAATAAAATCACGGTGCTACCTTGATTTACCAAACTCACGGTCATTGCCATTTAAAACATGCCCTTACTTTGAAAAAATCCACTTTCTTTTTGTCATAAAATTTGCTCTGACATTGTATTTAACCTTCTGTCATCTATTTCAAAATAAGAGCTATCATATGCTTTGGTCTTTCTTGTTTTGGTTATTGAATTTTTTTATGCTCTTTGCAGGTGTGGTTCTAGATCCAAGTAGTGAAGACTTTCCCTCTCAGTAGAGTTACGAAATGTAGAGTGATGAATTAATTACGTGGTGCTAGGTTGGTAGGAAGTTTCTCAAATGGTAAAAAAAAATTTGTAGTTTACATCTTATGCTAAATATGTATGTGTAGTTATGAATCATCTGAATTTTTTAATAATAACTGTTAGTATGTTAATTGTTATATTAATATTTTTTTTGTCATGACTTAAACCTATTCAGTCCTCCATTAGACTAGTATTATCTGAGCATGATCAAACCATTGTACTTGTGACATGTTTGTATTAACTTTTCACGCTTAATTCTCTGTGTTTATGTGTTTTACTCATATTAATGCTTATGTTGGAATTTTAGAAAAGACTCAATGGAGGAGATCATTGGTCAAATTTAAATATATTCTGTACTCCCTCCATAACTTTTTATAAGCAAATTTGACCAATTCACATTTTTTAAGGAATGTGGTTTGTGTTATTTAATTTAAGTTAAATAACCTATTTTGCCCTCATTAATTGTGATGTACAGTAGTATATTTTCAATGTGTTGTTGTTAAACGTGTGTGCATTTAAAAAATTAAAGTAAGGGTATTTCAGGTATATTATCCTTAAATATGACAAAAAAAGTCAATTTTGCTTATAATTAGTTACAACTGAAATGGTTGAATTTTGCTTATATTTTGTTATGGAGGGAGTAATTTTTTACTTGGAAAATGCATGTCTTCACGAGAAACACGCATTGTGAGGCATAGCAAAGAGTTATGATTGGCCAACATGTTCGACTTGATTGTAGACGACAAATACTTTGATAGCAATTTCTACGGTACGTTGGAAAAAAATTTCTGAGTATACCGGTACATCTATATTTAAATTAATAGTTAAATGAGGATTTTTTTAGAAAAAATTATTTTCTATCATTTACAATTATAATAACTAAAGTTTATTTATCAAAAGTGTCAGTGAAACAAAATTTAACTTTTTTTAATTTTTATTACTCATAATAATGAATATTGATTATTTTTTACGACAAAATATAAAAAAAAATTAGTATGATTCTTATAAACAATAAAATGATGTTTTTTTCTTATAAAATGATATTTGTTTAAAATATAAAAGTCAACAAATTGCTCTTTATTGCATAAAAATGATCGTTAATTTATTGATTTATAAAACAGGTGTTCCGATACACCTTTATTTAAGGGTGTACCGTAGAAACTCCTTATATTGATTACTCCATCCGTCCCTTTTTATAGAAGTAGTTTACAAAAAAGTTTTGTCCCTAAATATAAGATCATATACAAATTCCTAGATGTATTGATTACTCTTTTTCTAAATATACTCCTTATTAATACTATCAATTTGTCTTGGTATATGAAAAGTTAGTTACATTAGTTATATGATTGTACCTGATCAGAAATGGACTACCGGTGCAGTTTGAATGCGGTGGTTGTAAGCTGTTTGTTGTGGACTGAACGCGGGGGGGGGGGGGGGGGGGGGGGGGGGTGTTTGTCTTGGTGTATGAAAAGTTAGTTACATTAGTTATATGATTGTACCTGATTAGAAATGGACTACCGGTGCAGTTTGAATGCGGTGGTTGTAAGCTGTTTGTTGTGGACTGAACGCCGGGGGGGGGGGGCGGGGGGGGGGGGGGGGGGGGGGGGGGGGGGGGGGGGGGGTGGGGGGTGTACCTGCAGACACTTCGTCGCTCAAGTCAGTATTGAGTAGAAGTGGGGGATTAATAGAGAGTAAGAAGATTCTAACCTTGGGGACTGCATAGAGTCCACTTTATATAGAGGTGGGTGTTGCAGCGCCGTTGTCTGGCACACGTGTGGCTTGACGGTTATGAATTTGCGGGAGTCATGATAGAGACGTTACTGAACGTTTGAACGAGTCTCTGTTTGCTCCGAGCACCCCCTCGCGGGGAGGGGGTGTTTTGCGAGTATTTTCCCAAATGTTGGATCTAGGAGTTTTTGGTATTGGGCCTGAGTAAATGGGCCTAATTGAGATTGCTCGATCCAGAACAGAAGCTCCCCACGTCGTTGCTCTCGATAAAGAGTGATGACTTTGGAACTGCGAAGGCTTTGGTCGTGGGAAGCTGTAGAGGTGATAACCCATAATGTTTGATGTGAATATGATCGCGAGGAAATTGGTCGCAGAGTGGATTTGCGCTCGCAATGGTGCAGACTGATCCGTTGTGGAACGATGTTGTTCATAAGGGTATGTAATACCTGAGAACGGAGCTGTTCGCAAAGGTATACCGTACGTAGGAACAGACATGTTCACAAAGTTATGCCATCATAGGAACAGAGCTGTTCACCAAGGTATGCCATACGTAGGAACAGAGTTGTTCCCAAAGGTATGCCTCAAAAGTTCTACTATGGTCATATGGAGCGTATTTCCCATGGTCGAACAGGCCATGTTTGGGAATGTCACCAAGCGTGCTATTGCAACGAGGTCAGCTTTGACCCCTTTTGTCGTAAGAGACTCTTGCTCGCTGGGAGCATGGGGATGTCCGACTAGTTGCGAATGAGGCGAGCTTAGTAGTCTAAGAGAGACATGTTCGGTTGTCAGTCCATCCGTCGACCAGTGCTACGGTGTGATCATGAGATTCCCTCGTCAGAGGGTTAGTTGTCCGTCCATTTGCATTTAATGCCCACGTCTTGAGGACATGAATGAGGGTACATGACGTTTGGGCTTTGACTTCCGCGTGCAAAGGCTAGTAATGCAATTGATTACATAGGTCCTTGAGTGTGCTTTGGTATCTGTTCTCGAGGTTCCATCATCATCGTTGATTTAATCTTGACGTTTGGGACTCCAACAGGTTTGATCAGAGCCGTTAGAAGCACGAAGAAGTGAGATCTGGACTATTGCTTCATTTCGTTTGAACAGGGTTGTAGGTGAAGGGCTACACCGGATCAAGCTCACCGTTTTCTAAAAGGTTGCGAAGGAAGTATAAATAGCTTCAAGTGTTTTTTTTTTGAAACACTTTTGCCATTTTTCCTCTCTGCAAGCTCTAATTCTCCAAAATTCCTTTTGAGTTTTTGGTGCATTTTAGTCCCTCATACCCTCAAGTTCCAGTTCACGTACTCATCATCATCTACAAAGGTATGTCATCTTCATCATTCCTGATTTATTTTTTCTGTTTTTAGCTGTTTCAGTTTGGTGATTTTGTAGAATGGGAGTTTCTGGGTAGACAAATGGTGGATTCCGCCGTAAATGGTGGCGGTATCCGCCGTAGGAGAAGGTTTTAGGATTTAAAACACGTGTTCCTTTGTATCTGAGCCACCGGTGGCAGGTTTTTAACCTGTTAGAGGTTTAACCTGTCGCCGTCGTGAGTGGCGTAGCTCCGCCGTAGATGGTGGTTTCTTCCTCACCCTTTGGTTTTCCCTCCAAGTTGTTTATTTTTAAAGTTATTTTTTTTCCTTTCGTCAGGGAGGACGATGAGCCCTTCCTCACCATGGTCGGACTGAAGGTGGAGGAATGGTGGATTTGAATGCGAAATTCATCTTTTTTCCTTCCTCCTCTTTTCAGGTCAAATATGGCAGGAAACCTTAATAGAAATGAGGCCGAGGCGTACCACCCGTCTTGGATAAAGGATTAACCACTAAGAGCAGTGTCCGTATTCACGCGGGAGGGTTCCGCGGAAATCCCCTTCAGTACCATTGGGTGGAGTGAAGATTGGGAAATCTGCCTACCGAGTGTGTCCGACAGGATATGCTCGCGGTACACGAGGAATAGATTCCCTATGTATGAGGACGTCTTCAAGGACATGGGGTTTAGACTCCCCTTTTCAGCCTTTCAGCGGGCGATCTTTCAATGGACGGAGTTGTCTCATTCACATCTTCATCCCAACTCTTACCCTTATCTGAGAGCGTTTGAGTTGGTGTGTCAACACCTGGGGGTTGCCCCTTCTCTTAATTTATCCTTCACCTTTTTCATGGTCCAACGAGGGATTGAAAAAGGCGGGGGGGCAAGGCTGGGTCTCCTTTCGCCAAAATAAGAAGCTCTTCAGTATCTTTATTGGTAAAGTGAAGAGCTTTAAGGACCGTTATTTCCTGGTGCGACAAATTACTAACGCTGCCCTGAGGAATGTTTTAAAGACGGTGAGGATGCCCCGATCAGATGGTGGCGAGGACCGATTCAGAGTTCCTCAGTTCCCCTTTTATTGGTGCGAGGACCACTATAGTTACAAACCTGGGGATTTTGGCCCTAGTTATGCCGGCCTGACTACGGAGGAGAAGGGAGATTACGATAAGTTGTGAGCTTATGTTAGCTCCTTCATGCATGCGCAGGTGGTAATGGAGGACGACAATCCAGTTTTTGACTCTGAAGGGAGGAGGGTGACCGAGCCCCGCTTCGTTAATATTCACGATCTGGTCCTTTCGGAGAGGCCGATGGAGCTGCTCGATAGAAATTATATTCATAATTTTCATTGCTTAGTTTTCTTTTTCTTTAAGTCTTGATATTGACTTGTTTTCGCCCTTCTTGTTCGCAGGAAATATGTCTGAGATGCATGAGCTTATCAAGCGTTCGAGCAAGAAAGTTGCTGGCCGTGGAGGGGCCGGAAGGAAAGACGTGAAGAAAGACCTCCTTATTGTCGTGCATCCGAATGCGGAGGAGTTCGAAGACACAGCTTGCTTGGTCGTGCTGAATTGGTGGGCAGGATTGATGAGATGGAGCAAAGCTTGATGGGTGCGGCGAGTCATGGCTTCGAGAATGTCGTGGAACAGTTGATGGTCGTGAATCTTGGGGTTGAGTTTTCGACTCAAGGGATTCACTTCCTTAAGTTTGTTGACAATGGAGTTTTGGTGTCCCCTATCCCTGAAGAAGAAGAAGACGGGCATGTTGATAATGCCCAGGTCTAGATGACCTGGTAATTTTCCTTTTCATTCTTGAACAATGTTTCCGTGGTTGTAACCGGCCTTGTGTCATAACATTGTGCGCCGTTCGTGGTCAGCACCCTATTTTGTACAATTTATCTAGAATATTAGCATGCGCATTATACTGATACTGGATGCATCAAAATTTCAATAAATAATAATAATACAACTGAATGAGTACAATTGGCTCGTTTATACAATTATCCAAATACCATTACAAATACTTATACATAACTCTGATAAACTCTTGAGTTGGTACATGACGAGCAACTGCACTCCATCCAGCATCTCCCTGATGAACTTCTTCACGAACCTCATGCTTACCTGTAAATCTGCACCAGAAGGATTGGGATGAGACATAATGTCTCAGTGAGCTCCACCCAACCTACTGTTGGCAACCACGGGGAACCTAGGGTCGCCATGCCTACTTTTGGCAATCTCAGGGAATCCTATGATCGCCAAGCCTTAACCTTACCCATATAGGGTCTACCTGCCTGTTCCTGCTATCCTGTGTAGTCGTGAAATCTAGACTACGTCCTACTAATCTAGTGATCGAGGGGAAACCTAGGATCACTGCTTGATACCTGATACCTGATACCTGCCTGATAACTATATCTTGCCTGATAACATAATAAAGTAATTTACTGATATTATTATGTTGGATGTTAGCGTGTAAAAAACATTATTATCTGAGTTGATTTTACGGAATGCCCCCGAGTGGAGTAACCCCGGAGTACATTCCCCTGATAACCGGTGAAAATTCCTATCTAAGGCTAATCACCGGACTCCTCCTGCCTGTGTGTGTGGTTATCCTCACGGAAAGTTCCTGCCCATTCGAGCTGTATCTGGAACCCCCTGTGCTCTAACTAGCGAGAACACAGAAGACACACTATAAACTTATGTGTGGTTATCCTCGCGGAAAGTTCCTACCCGTTCCAGCAATAATTGGAACCCCCTATGCTCTCTAACTATGAGAACACAGAAGACACAAAGTTTATCCTGATAATTAATTATTCCTTATATATATATATATATATATATATATATATATATATAAGTCGTCATGTAGGCTCCCGAACGGACTAGCCTATCCAGAATAAATCTAAAGCGTACATGTGCCACGACTTGTCAATATATATATATATATATATATATATATATATTGACAAGTCGTGGCACAGGTACGCTTTAGATTTATTCTGGATAGGCCAGTCCGTTCGGGAGCCTACATGACGACTCACATATATATATATATATATATATATATATATATATATATATATATATATATATATATATATAACCTGTACAATTCCTGATACTAGCCTTGTACCACTAACTAAGGTACGTCCTATCCTGAACTGTTGCGTATATCCTCAGTGTCACTCTGACGTCAACAGCTGATGAGACACGCCCTGATGTACATATAAATGTACCCTGAAACTGGGGAAAGCCTGGTACCTCTAACTACGGTACACTATAACCTGCCTGGTTAAGGGTATATTGAAACTAACCCTTAACATAACTGATACTATTCTTATCAGAATCCTTGAATGTTAAGAAACATTCCTAGTACCCTTGTACCTTCAACTGAATACCTCTCAGTTCCTGTTAACCTATTAAAGGTTCTAGACATATCGTTGTCATATGTCTTACTTATGGGCTTACTATCCCATCTATAATAACTTCCTGAAATCCTGTGGGTAAACTACACATCATTCTGTATGATACCTATGCATTTCCAAGATTAATCCTTGAAAGATCATGAGTATCATTATCCCAAAGCATATCGAAGATCATTGGCATGGTACAATTATTTGTTAATAAAATGAGGTTATGGGCCACTTCGCTTTGCGACCCCTGACTTCGCTTTGTGAACTCCTGCGTCTGATCCTTCAGACTGTGAACATTCAGAGTCTGAACATTCAGCGTCTGATATATCTAAGTCTGAAGCTTCGCAGAGCGTCCAAAGACTTTGCTCTGCGAACTCAGCTTCTGATTACTTTGCAAAGCGAAGTCTAGGCGATGGCTAGGCAGTAGCAAAACTCTGCTACTTTGCAGAGCAAACTCCTGGTCGCTTTGCGACTGTAGCAGGACTTATAATTTTCTGAAAAAACGTGTTTCAATCTTAAAAACCTTGATACCCAACTGCCCAATGACCATCGAAAACATGCCAGGGACTCATTTTGAACTGTAAAACATATTGTATCCAATGATTAAACTGGAATCAAGCATATGTATCAAGAAAGGGGAAAACTATCCTTTTTCCCAAACCTTAACAATTTGTTGTGAATCTCACACAATAATGATCCAAAAGCGTTAAGCTACTCTATGGAACTCACCATGTAGTTGCTGGTCTTGCCAAGCTTCCTTCTACCAAAACCCTAGTCTTGGAACTCTTCCTCTTGACTGGGTTTTCCTTAGATCTTTTTGTTTTAATCTTTCCCAAAAGCTTGCTTGATAAACAAGAGATTGAATATTGCAAACCTGGTGGATCAAAACTGCTGCTGATGCAAACCGAAATCTAGAGGGAGAGGAAGAGAAAATCTGACTTAGTGAGAGAAGGAAATGGGGAAGAATGAAGAAATATTCACTCTTATCCCTATTTATGCCCCTTCCTCTCAAAATTACCATTTTGTCCCTACTCACTCATAATTCCTCTGTTACTGATAAAAGTTGCGCCTACGCGAGATATTACAATCACCCTCAGACTTGAGTAAGTTATGAGGGACCCAAAATCCACGTAGGTTTTGTCCTATTCTGTGAACTGTCACTATCAAGGTTATGATAAGTGCAGTTCTTTTGTCTTCTTCTGTATATGTGCACAATCAGACAAAAGACATTAAGAACAAAGCAATGCAACAGATAATTCTTCTTTCAGCAAAGGAAAATTCAAAGATCATTCAACGGGATTATCCATATCAGGCAAAGGACCAACATTCTTGATCAAAGCTTCTCAACGACTCTATTTACGCTGACACTCTTCTCCAACGTCTCTCAAATCCATGCCTATAAAAGGAGCTGAAGACCATGAAGAAGATTAACAACACTATGTTATTCAATTGTGTCATTACTCTGTCAAATCAAATAGCGCAAAACACTTAGGATATTTCTTACCAAACTTTGTATCTTAGAAATCCTAGAGTTCTGGAGAGTCTGTTCATTTGTTCATATACACTAAACATTGTTAAATCTAGTGTAGAACAAATTAGAAGTCTTTAGCTTGTGAAGCTAAGGCGTATAAGCCTATTGGTGAAACCTTGAGCACTAGAAATCTCTTATGTGTGTCCTCAGAGCATTGGAAGTCTCTTGCATGCGTGCTTAAGCACTTGTAAGTCTCTTGCAGTTGTCCTTGAGCAAGGAAGTCTTTAGGAGTGTCCTAGAGCAGGAAGTCTTAAGTTGTGTGCTTAAGCAAGGAAGTCTTTAGGAAAAGTCATAGAGCAGGAAGTCTTGAGTTGTGTGCTTGAGCATAGGGAAGTCTCTTGGAGTTGTCCTTGAGAAATTTTTAATCCAGAGTGATTATAGTGAAATCCCTTGGAAGTGCAAGGGGACTGGACTACTCCTGGGTTGTAGGAGGAATCAGTATAAAATTGATTTATGTCTGCTTTCTCTCTCTCTCTCTCTCTGTCTGTCATTATCTTTATCTTTGTGTTTCTATATTATCCGCTGCACTCAGACTCTGTGTCAGAATCTGTACACCACAGATTCTGAACAACTTTTGAACACTAAGAAAAAGAACCAGAAAAGCCAACACAATTCAACCCCATTCTTATGTTTTTCTCACCTTCAGTTGGTATCAGAGCACAGTTTGTGCTCTGTCACTTAACCGTGTCATAGGAAAAGATCCAGAGAGAAAAACATGTATTCCATTATTGAGACTTCCACTCCTGATATCACCAACACCTGCACCAATGATAAAAACAGTTACTCTGCTAAACCTCCGTCTTTTAATGGAGATGCTACACAGTTTTCTTGGTGGAAAAGCAAAATGTACAGTCACATTATAGGGTTGATGATGAACTCTGGGACATTATTGAAGATAAAATCAGCTTCGAGGTTGATGAAAAAGGCATGATGGCTGACAGAAGGAGTCTGACAGCCACTCAGAAGACGGTGTACAAGAAGCATCACATGTTTTGAGGAATACTGGTGGATGCTCTGCCTCATGCTAAATATTTGAAGATAGTAGACAGATCTACAGAAAAGTCCGTCTTTGAATCACTCTGCTCTACATATGATGGAAACCAACAGGTCAAAGAAGCTAAGGTAATCCAATTGGTTCACCAATATGAACTCTTTAGAATGAAGAAGGATGAAGATATTGAAACCATGTATTCAATGTTTCAAACTCTTGAGTCTGGTCTTCAAGTTCTGAAGAAAAGCTATGGTGTTCCTGATCGTGTCAAGAAGATTCTCATGAGTCTTCCTGCCAGGTTCAGACCAAAGGTCACTGCCATACAAGAGGCAAAGGACTTGGACAAGTTGAGTCTGGAAAATCTGATAAGCTCTCTTAAGAGCCATGAGATTAAGCTCAATGTATAGGAGCCATATCAGAGGTCCAAATCCATTTCCTTGACCTCTAAGGACATATATGTCAAATTCCTTGAATCTGCTAAGCTAGAAGAAGAAAATCCAGATGATAAATCTGGTGATGATGCAGATCTTGAGGAAATGGCATATCTGACCAGGAGGTTTCAATACTTGACCAAAAAAAGAAGGTTTCCTAAGAAGAGCAGAAGTTCTAGGAGTTCAGGAGTTCCTAACAAAAGTGAAGACCAGGATGGCTGCTACAACTACAAGAAGACTGGACATTTCATTGCTGAATGTCCAGAACTACATAAGAACATAGCAGGGAAAGGAATACCCAAGCAAGATGCTTCAAAAAGGGAAAACTACAGAAGCAAATTGATGGAGAGCCTAATGGCAACTTGGGATGAATTTGATGAGAAGGCAGAAGATGACAGGGATGCAGAAGAAGATAATATGGGTTTGGTAGTTACAACACCATCAGATACCGAATCTGATTCAGACCCTGATGATGTATTCAAGGATTTCTTTGAACTAACCAAGAGAGAGTTAATTGGATTATCAAAGATCTCTGCACCAAATTCAGAAGAATGTCAAGAGACTACTCAAGGCTAAAGAGCATCTTCAATTAGTTGAAAGCTAGCTACGAGGATATGGAAGAAAAGCATGGACAACTTTTGGTAGTAAATGACATTCTAGAAGAAGAAATCAACGTGCTGAAAGGAAGTATTGAGAATCACGATTGCAAATCTGTAACACACATATGATCTAATTTCTCAAGAGCTTCTGATTAACTATGTCAATGGAATCAAACTGGGTCAATCTATCTGCACAAAGAGCAAGGAGTATAACGTAGGAGTGGGAACCTCAGAAGGACAAAGACGGAGAAGAACAAAGTCAAATACATTTGAGTCACAGATTCCAAGCTGGCCAGAATCTGAAATTAAAAGAGAAAAAGTCCTAACAAAGGAACAACTAAAGACTGAGAAGCCATCAAGCTCCAGAACAGAAGGACAAGGAAGATCAGAGGAGGACGACTATTGGTAAAATAGTCTTGTCTTAGCTCCCTGTACATATTTCTATTTATAATTTGATAGATGTTGGCATAAAAAGCTTAGCATAATCTGTTTATGTGGAAGCTGTAGTACCCCAATTTTGTCCTAAGCCTTTTCAAAACATTTTCAAAAAAAATCAAAAAAAGAGGAGAAAAGTCAAAGTCAACAAAAGTCAACCAAAAAGTCAACATTTCAAAAATGGTGACTTCGCAGTGCGAAGGTCACTTCGCAGTGCGAAGTCTGCGAATTTTTTGCAGATTTTTGGTTTCTTTGATTTTAATTCCAGTTTTTGTTACATTTGATTTTTATTATTGTTTTATCATCATTCATGGCCTTTTTGGCTCAGCAAAGCCAGAGTTGAAGGACTTGCCATTAATGCCAAGGAAGGAAGCTTTTTCTTCCAACCTAGCATGTGGCAAGCAAGTGGGCTTGCCCTTGGGCAGCTCTTGTCCCTCCCAAGTGACCTGCTACTGACCCTAGGGTTGCCAGCCACCAGCTTGAGGACTTTCTTCCTGCTTTCTCCCCCAAAACCAGTCAAACCCAGCTGGTTTTCACTTGCAAAAAACCATGATTGCTGCCCTGTTTTTCAGCAGCTTTTCATCCCTCTCACACCAGCCCACATGTTGCCTTTTGTTTCCCCCAACCTCTGCACATCACAGTGCACGTTTTTATTGCCCAACCATTGAGATTGCAAGGATCAATCCCCAAGCATAGCCAATTGCAATCCAGCCATGTTTCATCATCATTTCTATCCAAAGACCATTGAATTTGTGGCTGAAATCAGTCAAGGTTTTAACGCTTGGCACAAGGCAGGGTTACCTCTATCCATTAGCATTAAATGCAAAGCCATTTAGCCTGAATTTAGCCCACAAATCAGCTAGGTCCTATGGATTTTCCATCATTGCATTGGATTGCATTTTGGCCTATAAATAGAGATGCAAGGCAAGAGGAAGCACATCATTATTCTAACTAAGAAACACTACTCATTAACACTTGATACACTTACAAACAACCAGAGAAAACCAGCACAAAGCACTAGCAAAAACCAATTCCAATACAAAGCATTACAAAGTTCATTGCTCATAACCAATATTCAAAACCTTTGCAAGAACCTTCAACCAATCCAAGTTCATTGCAGCAGGAGCTTTGCTAAGGATCTCTGTAAGTGTTCTAGGTCATTATCTTGCATTTACAATTGTGTTTGCATCCTAATTTTGGTCCAAAACCTTTTGCTCTAAAAAAACCCCTTTTGAATTTCAAAAGAAATCCCAAGGTTTGCAAAACATCAAAACTGGTTTGTCCAGCCCTTTTCATTGCCAAAACTCAAAGCTTTTCACTCTCCTAAAAGGTTTTGAGTGTGTTCAGAAGTTGTTTCTGAACAACAGTTCAGAAACAGCTTCTGAACTCAAAAATTCGCATTGTTCGCAGTGCGAAGTCATGGTCGCAGTGCGACCATGACAGAACTCAGAATCTGAGTTTAGGCTCCCAAATGGCCAATTTTTGAGGTTCTAGCCCAAGAGCTCAGAACCTAGGAGTTTTAAAACTCATTTTATCCAAACCATGTCAAGGATTTTTCATAATTTTGAAGGATTCGCAAGTTCGGGTAACACTTTGTGTGGGTAACTTGCAAAACAAGTTACAATCACAAACTTTCAAAATAACTTGAACAAACAAGCTATGTTCATCACTTTCAAATCCAAACTTGAACAAAAACATTGTTCATGATTTTCAAAACCAAACGTGAACATAAGCCGAATTTCTTCGCTTTTCAAAACCGTTCGCAAAATGAGCCGAACTTTGTGCGTTTTTTCACAAATTTGTTAAAACCTCTTCACTTTGAGTTTCAAACCAAATGTTTTGATAAACTTTGGGATTTCTAAGAAATTCAACCAAAAACTTGAATGAAAAAAGGATGGTGTGACGTATGTCTCTCCATTGCCCCGATTGTACGAATGCGTGACGTATGTCTCGTCGTTCGGACAATCGTCATTCCATTTTCAACGTATCCAACCATACCAATCCAATTCTTGGCCCCTTGTGGTCAATCCGAACCTTTTGGTCCCCCGTGGCCACTAGATTCAATCCCTCGACTAGTTTGAGTCACTCCGGTCAATGTTCGACTCCTTTGAGTCCATTGTGCCCGTTCTTGATCCCGTTGGATCAATCGAACCCCCCCTCGACTCGTTTGAGTCACTCCGGTCAATGATCGACTCGTTTGAGTCCATTGCACCCTTTTTGGTCCCATAGCGACCAGTTCGAACCCTTTTACCCAACGGACATGCCTTTTAACATTCTAGCGCGATTTTAAACAAACGCTTAATAAGCCTCCCATGCGCGAGCATACAAGCTACGTTTAATCGCAAGAATTCGGTTAAAACATCGTCCATTTAAAAATAACCAACATATGTACGTTTTTCTACCAAAGAACTACGTACGCTTTGAATTCTCCGACTACCGGGAGACACGTAGGAGCAAGATCGACATCTTGTCAAGCGCAATAATAAAAACTTTCTTTTTCCTTTCGTTTGTTTTTATCTCTTTTTCCCCCTTTTATTATATTTTCTTTTGACATAGACAAGCATGCGCGCAAAACATTTAAAAAACATTTCAAGCTTTAGCCAAATAGAAGGTTCCCGTTGAGTACAACGGACGTGAGGGGTGCTAATACCTTCCCCTTGCGTAATCGACTCCCGAACCCGACAATGGTTGCGATGACCAATCCTTTTCCTCATCGTCAAAGGGTTTTATTATCGTTTCCCTTCAAACAAAAAACTTAAGGGTTTATCAACGTTCCCTTTACACAAAACTTTGGTGGCGACTTCACAAAGCCTTCCGAGCGTTCGTACACGTCCTCGGAAGATTGCGCGTTTTTAAACGAGTGCGCACAGCTGGCGACTTCACTGGGGATCCTTTTCCCACTAGCGAGTCAAGCCTATCCTATTTGGCTTTTAAGCTAAATGTTTTTTATCTTCTTCGCGCGCATGCTTTATTTGTATTTATCTATGTCATTTCCATGCTTTATGTTTATAAGTGCTTTATCTTGCTTTATATTCATATCATATATATCAAATGCGGGGGTTACTTGAGCGATGTTACTCCACATTGTTCGGGTTAATGCCGGACGTGTGAGGCTCTCTACCCGAGCTCGAGAAAAAACTAAGTTAGAATGGTGGTTGTGAGCGGAAGCCCGCGTTGACGTATGTCCGTGAGGTAGGATGCCCAACCCCGCTTAGAGGAGATTTTCACGTGGAATTAATTGAAGTCATGTGACGTATGTCCATCGACAACCTTAATTCCATGTGAGATCTATGACTCTAGGGACCTCTTCTTAGAAAATTTCACCTTTAGAGCCTACACGTGAGGATGGGGGAAATTCCGAACCTTTGCATATCACCCATTCGCATTCATTCATGTTTGTTACATTGTGTTTCATTTTATCAGGGGCAATCAACAATTATTTGTTTATTACTTGTTTTTATATGCATAATCATAGCTGGGGATAGAAATGACCAATGTGTTGAGGGGTAGCTTTTTTTTAAATTTTTTTTTTCAGAATTCGAGTACTTCGCAGAGCAAAGGTATCTTCGCACTGCGAAGTTAACTCTAAAGTTCGCAGAGCAAAAGTACTTCGTAGTGCGAAGTATGCGAATTTTGTCAGCTCAGTTTTCAAAATGGCTGACCATTCATTTACTCCCTCTCAACCACCCATTTCCACTATCTCCTTTATCCAACCGTTTTCTTTTTTCCCTTAACTCTTAAAACTAAAAACAACACTTTTATTCCATAACTTCAAAAAAGAAAAACTCTCAAATCTCAAAAAAAGTAAGCATACACATTTGTGAATCTTCCCTTCATTAAATTTGTGTGTTATTCCATTCAGAACCAACTACCAGGTACGATTTCCTTTCTTTCTCCTCTGTTTATCTCTAATTCGTATTACAACAGTTTGGGTCCTAGGGTTTCTAATTTTGAAACTTCCATTTTTTAGGGTTTAAGTTTGTGATTAGCTTCTTTTCCTTCTTATATTGCTAGGATAGGTTATGATTTAGTAAATGTGCATTATGGGTAGTTTAAAACTGACCCATTCCTCTCCATTTTAGTGATTTCACCACGAATTCTATTTTACCCATTTTTGAGAAATTGAACCAAAACTAGTTGCTATGTTAGTTATGTTCATACTCATTCATTTATTCTTAATCATTTATCTAACATGCATGGTAGGAAGCTTAGCTTAGGAGTTTAGGGTAGCTTTCTGGGGATTTTTGGGTTTTTGCTGTCATGGTCGCAGAGCAAAGATGAACTTCGCACTGCGACCCCTTTTGTTCTGGGCAACCCAGATTTGTTCGTGTAACTTCGCACTGCGACCATACTTGCGCAGTGCGAACATGCCAGAAACAGAACCCTTGTTTTTCCATGTTTCCTTTCCAATTCCATTGATTTCACCCCATATCACCTATAATCATGAATACTGTTTACTGACTTTGTCTTTTTCTTGTAGATGGCACCAAGACCAACGGGAAAACGATTAAGGGGTGAAGCATCAGGATCTAGACCCCAAGGGGCATTCGACGCCTCCCGCTTCCTAAGCCTCTGGAATCAAGAGAGGTACGAGGAGCTTCTCGGCAGGACATTCTGGGCTGAGAGGCAGTTCATCATAAACGAGCAGGGCACCTATCGAGAGTTGGCCCGGTTGATAAATCATCGCCGTTGGGGAGTTTTGGTGAACCCTCCGCTAAACCTTAATTATGACATTATCCGGGAGTTTTATGCAAACGCCATTCCCGCGGAGCCAGAGGGAGAGTTCACCTATCAAACCATGGTGCGTGGTCGGGTCATTAGATTCGATCGCGACGCTATCAACACTTATCTCCACAACCCCTTCCAACTTGAGAATGATGAACTTTGTGCTTTCCATAAGCACCAAAACCGTGGTAATTGGAACCACGATCTCTACGCCCAGACCATCTTCCAATCCGGAAAGGGCTATGAGCTCAATGCGGCGGGGCAACCTACCAAAGCCCTCAAAAACAACCTCACCACCTATGCTCAAGTCATCTTCCACCTCATTGTTCACAATATAAAGCCAAAGAGCCATACCTCCTCCACCACCTTGGACGTCACCCCCCTAATCTACTACATCCTAACCCATAAGCAAGTAGACGTGGCCAGGGTAATCTGTCAAGAGCTTAAGATAGTGGTCGAGAGTGGCATCAAGCCACCGGCCAAGAAGATGTGCCCGCTCGCTTTCCCGGGTCTAATTATGGGACTCTGCCGGGAGGCACGAGTAGCCATCCCTCCTCATGTGTCCGAGACCATAAAGAACCCGATCACGGATGAGTACATCTCCAGACACTGCACAGGAAGGAGAGCGGCGAGGGCACAGCAGCCACGGCCTAGGCCCCCACTGGCATCACAGGGTCATCACACCTGCACTTTCACATGGGAGCAGAATGCTTCCACTCATAGATACATGACCATGATGCATGATTCCATGTATCGCCTTCAGAGACAGTTGGGTAGGCCGCCAGATCCCGACATTCAGATACCGACACCCGGGATGTTCGCAGCTCATGGTGCTTGGCCCGGGGATAGGCCAGAGTATTCACAGGGTGGAGGCAGTGGTGCAGCGGCCGGAGGCCAGGGAGGAGATGATGAGGATGATGAGGACGAGGATGACGAGGATGAGGAGACTGAGGATGATGAGGCTCTCACTCCTTGAGTGGCCCTTTTTTTTTATGCTTTCTTATGTTTTTGTTTTTTTTTTCTCGTACACTCTTTAGAAGCTTCCTATGTTTAATACTTTGTATCTATATTCGTACTCTTGTTTTGTTGTTATTTGAGTACTCTTTCTTTTATTGCTTGGCCTTTGCATCATCATCATGCCTGCTTAATTTTAATATGCGAAAATATCAAAATTTCTTGCTATGGATCATTGGTAATGTGAATTTGACAAATCTTCCCGCAGCGGTTTAAGCCAAAGTTAATTTGATTTAGCCATAGACGAATGGTAATGATAAATTTGATTAATTTTCGCAAAATGCATGTTTCCTATTTTTCCATGACTAAACTTGAAAGGAGAATTCAACACCGAGTTATACCATACAATTTACGTTATTAATATATTTGTTCTATGAACCATTTAGAACCAGCCAGATGTGAGGAATCCTCAAAAGTCATCATAACACATATGCAGGAGACCGACATTTTTGTTTAACTCGATCTTTTTATGTTAAATCTGAATTTTCTTTTTTAATTGTATAAAAGCTTTGACATGATCAAGGCATTTGTTTGAATATGAGTAAAAACAATTGACCACAAATAGCCCACCCTGTGAGAAGTGAGTATTTGTTAACCCCTTCGAGCCTAACAAATCAGAATTGTTAACCATGAACTGCCAACTTTCATAAGCTCAACTGCTTAATGAGATTGCCGGAGTTTGTAAATTTTTTTTTTCAGTTCATGGTTAAATCATCACTGAATTCTGATAATTTCCTTTCAAATTTTGATGAACCCTTAACCGTCATGATTATTATCCCTTGCCAAAAGAGGAAGGAACATTCAATTAGGGTATCATCCCGAAATAAGTTAGGGAGGAAAGGGAGGTTGTGAAAGTCAAGTAACGGTGAATTTCTTAATTGATCTTGACAACCAAAGAAAAAACAAAGAAGAAAGAAAGAAAAGCAAACCAAGAAAGAAAAGAGAAAAGAAAAGGAAAATCGATAAAATTCAAGAGTTGTCAAGATCAAAAGGAAAGCATTTGTAAATCACCAAAAATTGTGATTTGAACAAAGAAAGGTATAGGTTAGAAAGAATGTTCCTTCTTGCTTGGCCATTTGAGTTCAATTTCCCCACATATGACATTTCTTTTGTAACCCAGCCAAATTACAACCCTCAAAGACCTTCTGATCAATGCTTTTATGGCTTTTAAGAAACAATAATTAGATGGACACATAACTCGATCGGAATGTTAGCAAACTTGCCGGATGAGTGTTCAATACCCCTCACATTAATATTCAATTTGTTCATTTACTTAAATGAGTGATAGGTTGGTTCATTGATAAACATGTTATTAACTTAAACTGTGCGATATAATTTTTTTGTGTGGTATTTATTTCGAATTTTTCAGTACAATCTCGGAATAATGGGGGCATTAAAATTGCATGCGCAAATTACATATGAATCATACCAACCATCAAAGCCCGACCTCGCTCGGCAACCAATCCCCAAAAGCCCGACCTCGCTCGGCAACCAATCCCCAAAAGCCCGACCTCGCTCGGCAACCAAACATCAAAGCCCGACCTCGCTCGGCATCCAAACAATAAAGCCCAATATTCATTGGCACCCAACAAATAAAGCCCAATTTCCATTGGCACCCACAATTTTAAACCAAAACCCGATTATACTCGGTGCACAACTCATTCAAAAAAAAGAGCCCAACCATACTTGGCACTCTCCCTACAATTCACAAAGAGCCCAGTTGTCATTGACATGCCTCAATCACCCAAAAAAAGGCCCAATTGTCATCAGTAATCCCAAACACGATCAAAGGAGCCACACCTTAGGGGCAGGTCACCACCCCATTAACAAAATTCTTCCCAAGCGAAGTCTTTTACTTTTGTCAAAATTTCCCATTTTTATGATAGTGCTTAAAACAAAATTTTCCAAAAACTTATGTGGAATCTTTTATGTTTTTGAATACATAAACGCATTTTCTCTGAACTGTGAGTACTTAAAACATGCGTCAATACCTATCCATAGAGCAGATAAACCTCGCAGGCCGAGTACGGTTAATTGCTAAAAGGATTTCCCCAGCAGGGTCATCGGTGAATCAAAAAGGAATATCCCAATGAATTGAGAGCCTGAAGGGACAATTCAAGCAAGATTGGCCAACCAAAGCACAATATTCCCCGGCGGAGTCATCAGTTCGTCTCCCCAGCGGATTAGCACGGTTTACCCAGCGGATTAACAATCCCCACGAGGTATTTATTTCTCATCAATTATCGCGGCTTTGCCCCGTCAATATTCAAATATATCCCCTGAGACATCATCCCCTTTTGAGGATTACCAAGTGTTTATAATGCAATGACGGTCCCTTTTTATCCCACCGGTCTAATCTTGTTTCATCAAGTTTTATCGGTCATATGGAGGAACAAATTCCCCAGTCAAAACACCCCAAACATCTCTTCCATCAAGCAAGGCTGGATATCGATCATGCTTCCAAAATGATCCTTATATCCCCATGAGGCCCACGTCTTGTTGACATTCCCCAGCGAGTTTCAACCCAAAAAAAAGAGCCCAATCATCATTGGCAATCATAAACACAAATCCCCAGAAAAAAGCCCAACCATGCTTGGCATCTACTCACTCACAAATACAAATTCCATCCAAAGCCCGACCTTGCTCGGCATCCAATCATAACTCCCAGCATTCAACATGCATCCCACATATCATTCATAATTCATACATGCATCATGACAAACTCATTCATGCATGCATATCCAAATCATTCATACACATGCATTTCATATTCATGTCATGCATCCTCAACCAGGATTCTCTAGTGAATATCACATATTCACCAGCATCCATCAACAATTAAGCAAGTGTTCCCCAGCGAACCTCCTTCACAAACTGTCCCCAATTGCCCAGCTGAGTTTCCCCAGCAGAAATTCTTGATTGAGCATCCCTCATATCATATCATATTGCATATCATACTGCATAAGGTAACATGAAGCATATCATGCATCAATCATGTTTTCCCTTTTCAACAATCTAAGTACTAGCCCCACCTAGAGACGATTACGCTCGCCAGGCACCTATTCAGGGTAAGACCATTCCAGTTTAGGTATCCACCTCTAGTGCAAGCGGCTAGATAAGATCACCTTCCTCAGTGTTTCAACCTTCAGTGCAAGCGGCTGAATAAGATCACTTTATCCTCAGGTATCCACCTCTAGTACAAGCGGCTAGATAAGATCACCTTTACCCTTAGGTATCCACCTCTAGTGCAAGCGGTTAGATAAGATCACCTTCCTTAGTGTTTCAACCTTCAGTGTAAGCGGCTGAATAAGATCACTTTATCCTCAGGTATCTACCTCTAGTACAAGCGGCTAGATAAGATCACCTTTACCCTTAGGTATCCACCTCTAGTGCAAGCGGCTAGATAAGATCACCTTCCTCAGTGTTTCAACCTTCGGTGTAAGCGGCTGAATAAGATCACTTTATCCTCAGGTATCCACCTCTAGTGCAAGCGGCTAGATAAGATCACCTTTACCCTCAGGTATCCACCTCTAGTGTTAGCGGCTAGATAAGATTACCTATCCCCAGTGAATCTACCTCCAGTGTAAGCGGCTGGATACGATCAACCTTTATCCCCAGTGGATCGACCTTCTGTGCAAGCGGCTGAATAAGACCACTCCATCCTTAGAGATCTACCTCCAGTATCAACGGCTGGATATGATCAACCTTTTACCTTTGTCCATTTTTACATTTGCATAGCAATATTTTCATTTCACTGCAATCTTTTCGTATCGCGAAGGACAAAATTCGGGTCCTTCTTTTACTTAATTGATCTTCGCAAAGAGTTCATGAGATGCCCTTGGCACTCACGCACTCTATGCAAAGACACAATTAAGTAGGAGCAGCTGTAGTACCCCAATTTTGTCCTAAGCCTTTTCAAAACATTTTCAAAAAAAAATCAAAAAAAGAGGAGAAAAGTCAAAGTCAACAAAAGTCAACCAAAAAGTCAACATTTCAAAAATGGTGACTTCGCAGTGCGAAGTCTGCGAATTTTTTGCAGATTTTTGGTTTCTTTGATTTTAATTCCAGTTTTTGTTACATTTGATTTTTATTATTGTTTTATCATCATTCATGGCCTTTTTGGCTCAGCAAAACCAGAGTTGAAGGACTTGCCATTAATGCCAAGGAAAGAAGCTTTTTTTTCCAACCTAGCATGTGGCAAGCAAGTGGGCTTGCCCTTGGGCAGCTCTTGTCCCTCCCAAGTGACCTGCTACTGACCCTAGGGTTGCCAGCCACTAGCTTGAGGACTTTCTTCCTGCTTTCTCCCCCAAAACCAGTCAAACCCAGCTGGTTTTCACTTGCAAAAAACCATGATTGCTACCCTGTTTTTCAGCAGCTTTTCATCCCTCTCACACCAGCCCACATGTTGCCTTTTGTTTCCCCCAACCTCTACACACCATTGAGATTGCAAGTATCAATCCCCAAGCATAGCCAATTGCAATCCAGCCATGTTTCATCATCATTTCCATCCAAAGACCATTGAATTTGTGGCTGAAATCAGTCAAGGTTTTAACCCTTGGCACAAGGCAGGGTTACCTCTATCCATTAGCATTAAATGCAAAGCCATTTAGCCTGAATTTAGCCCACAAATCAGCTAGGTCCTATGGATTTTCCATCATTGCATTGGATTGCATTTTGGCCTATAAATAGAGATGCAAGGCAAGAGGAAGCACATCATTATTCTAACTAAGAAACACTACTCATTAACACTTGATACACTTACAAACAACCAGAGAAAACCAGCACAAAGCACTAGCAAAAACCAATTCCAATACAAAGCATTACAAAGTTCATTGCTCATAACCAATATTCAAAACCTTTGCAAGAACCTTCAACCAATCCAAGTTCATTGCAGCAGGAGCTTTGCTAAGGATCTCTGTAAGTGTTCTAGGTCATTATCTTGCATTTACAATTGTGTTTGCATCCTAATTTTGGTCCAAAACCTTTTGCTCTAAAAAAACCCCTTTTGAATTTCAAAAGAAATCCCAAGGTTTGCAAAACATCAAAACTGGTTTGTCCAGCCCTTTTCATTGCCAAAACTCAAAGCTTTTCACTCTCCTAAAAGGTTCTGAGTGTGTTCAGAAGTTGTTTCTGAACAACAGTTCAGAAACAGCTTCTGAACTCAAAAATTCGCATTGTTCGCAGTGCGAAGTCATGGTCGCAGTGCGACCATGACAGAACTCAGAATCTGAGTTTAGGCTCCCAAATGGCCAATTTTTGAGGTTCTAGCCCAAGAGCTCAGAACCTAGGAGTTTTAAAACTCATTTTATCCAAACCATGTCAAGGATTTTTCATAATTTTGAAGGATTCGCAAGTTCGGGTAACACTTTGTGTGGGTAACTTGCAAAACAAGTTACAATCACAAACTTTCAAAATAACTTGAACAAACAAGCTATGTTCATCACTTTCAAATCCAAACTTGAACAAAAACATTGTTCATGATTTTCAAAACCAAACGTGAACATAAGCCGAATTTGTTCGCTTTTCAAAACCGTTCGCAAAATGAGCCGAACTTTGTGCGTTTTTTCACAAATTTGTTAAAACCTCTTCACTTTGAGTTTCAAACCAAATGTTTTGATAAACTTTGGGATTTCTAAGAAATTCAACCAAAAACTTGAATGAAAAAAGGATGGTGTGACGTATGTCTCTCCATTGCCCCGATTGTACGAATGCGTGGCGTATGTCTCGTCGTTCGGACAATCGTCATTCCATTTTCAACGTATCCAACCATACCAAACCAATTCTTGGCCCCTTGTGGTCAATCCGAACCTTTTGGTCCCCCGTGGCCACTAGATTCAATCCCTCGACTCGTTTGAGTCACTCCGGTCAATGTTCGACTACTTTGAGTCCATTGTGCCCGTTCTTGATCCCGTTAGATCAATCGAACCCCCCCTCGACTCGTTTGAGTCACTCCGGTCAATGATCGACTCGTTTGAGTCCATTGCACCCTTTTTGGTCCCATAGCGACCAGTTCGAACCCTTTTACCCAACGAACATGCCTTTTAACATTCTAGCGTGATTTTAAACAAACGCTTAATAAGCCTCCCATGCGCGAGCATACAAGCTACGTTTAATCGCAAGAATTCGGTTAAAACATCGTCCATTTAAAAATAACCAACATATGTACGTTTTTCTACCAAAGAACTACGTACGCTTTGAATTCTCCGACTACCGGGAGATACGTAGGAGCAAGATCGACATCTTGTCAAGCGCAATAATAAAAACTTTCTTTTTCCTTTCGTTTGTTTTTATCTCTTTTTCCCCCTTTTATTATATTTTCTTTTGACATAGACAAGCATGCGCGCAAAACATTTAAAAAACATTTCCAGCTTTAGCCAAATAGAAGGTTCCCGTTAAGTACAACGGACGTGAGGGGTGCTAATACCTTCCCCTTGCGTAATCGACTCCCGAACCCGACAATGGTTGCGATGACCAATCCTTTTCCTCATCGTCAAAGGGTTTTATTATCGTTTCCCTTCAAACAAAAAACTTAAGGGTTTATCAACGTTCCCTTTACACAAAAACTTTGGTGGCGACTTCACAAAGCCTTCCGAGCGTTCGTACACGTCCTCGGAAGATTGCGCGTTTTTAAACGAGTGCGCACAGAAGCAATTATGAGTTTGATTGAATCTGTTTAAGTCATCAACTTGTCAAATTGTTAAAGACCTCGAGTTTAAGAAAGGAACATTGTTCTTTAAGTTTTTGGGGCGTCAAAAGAAGTTGGGCAAAAATGATTAATAATTCTGGATCAACAATCTTACAGCTTGCCAGCTATAGAGTAACCTCTATAGCTTAACATGTTGAACTAGTCAAGAGACTACCAGAATTACAAACAATAGGTTAGAACTTCTTATGAGGATTTATCAGAAAAGAATTTTTTTTAAAACAATCCCTTCAAACAACAAGGTTCCTGTTTCTTCAGACTTTAAGAAATCTCTCATCTGAACTGATCCTCAATAATTTTCAAAAAAACAGATGAAGGTACAAATTTGACATGGCTGGTAACTAAAACTAAGGACTTGGCTAATATCTCAGAACTCAATCGGTCTAAAGAAATTAACCAAGTATGTATCATACTTTTCAATCTAGATATACCAATTATAATCTAAATATCTGAATCAATTGATGCCATGATTCACTCAGTATATTCTTATATGAATATCCTGAAAAATCTAGGCATACATGGTATATACAATTCTGAAACTCTACCAGTTGAAGAATATGTATATATCTACTTTATCTGCTAACAAGAGAGGCTTGATGAAAAGTATCAAAGCCATCTGAAAAGATATACAGGAACAATGCTGAAAATCAGATGACAGACTTCTATTATTCAAGAGACTTAAGGTATGATGAAACTCAGAATCTGCTAGGACACAGAAGTCATTTCTGTCAGAACCTCCTATGAGCAAGTCTGCTAGGAATGAAATATCTACCTAAATCAGAACATCTAATGTTTCAGACTCAGACAACACAGTCCCTGACGTGTCACATAAGTGGAAAGGTCTCTTGTGTACTTTATGGACATCTGGCCCATTTATGTGACATTAAAAAGAGAAGTTTTGTCTGATGTGTATCTTAACTGGTTGATAATAACTGCTAGGCATTGATGGCTTGCTTTGAAACTGAAACCTCGTGCCTCCTTTGTCATTAAAACATTTCTTTTCTCTGTGATTAATAGTCATTTATTGTTTCAAAACGTCTAAATGTGAAAAGATTAATTAAAATCACTTAATCAAAATCACACACTTTTCACTTTCACCTCCCAGACGTTCATCCTCAATCCTTTTTAGAAAAACAGTTCTTTTTCAAAAACAAACCTTTAGAACACTTCATAATCCAGAATCATGTCTTCGACTAAGTCAGCATCTAATCAAGGTTCATAAACCCTCAAGAAAAGGACAATGAAGATTCAGGTTAATGAACTCAAACTGGTGAAGGAGCAAGTTGTGGACTTCGAATCATTCACAAAGAACAGATACAATATGAAAGCAAGATTTGAAGAGTTAGGTTGTATGAATCTCTTTGAGATTCTGAATGGACCCTGCAACTCAACGTTTGTCAGGGACTTCTGGATTAGGGAAGAAGTTGTCAAACCTACTAAAGAAGGAAAAGAAGTGGAAATCAAATCATCAATAATGGGGATTGAAATTACAATCACTCAATCCACCATAGCCAAGTTAATAGGGTTGGAGAATACTGGATTTCTCATAACTAAACAGGATGAGTTGTCCACAAAGTTTGGGGAAGACATCAAAAAGACTCTCTACAAGGAAATACCAGAAGAAGATAAGGCTACTAAGGATGAAGATGAAGACAACAAGCAGAACAAGGAGAATATGAGGGAAAGAGCCACCAACATGCATGACAAGGAAAGGATTGTGTTAAAATTCATCATCCAATGCATAATACCCAAGGCAGGAGGAACAGACCAACCAAGTTTCATTCACAAAGTGATGCTTCTGCAGCTAAACAAAAACAAGGATAAATTTAACAGGATACATTTTCCATCACCTTTGTACAACCATTGACAATTCCTGGAGGAAGAAATCAAAGATGATTGCTTATCCAAGACTCCTCACAGAACTATTCCATCAGTACAAAATAGTTCAGAAGATACAAAGTCTGGGGTATGTTCACCTTGGAGAAGAAACGACTCAAGTCATGACTGCTGACCTTCTGGGCTATATGAAGATTATAGAATTAAAATCAGTGAAGAAATCATCTGGATTTTCAATTAGAAAAAGCTGTAGACCCTTTATCTCAGACTTTCCCTCAATTATCATGAATCTGAGCAGAAAGGAACTGACAGATTTGGCATCACAGGCGAAGAGAGATTTTAGAATAATTATTAACTTGAAAGATATCCCTGATGCTCCAGAAGCTGTGGATGGAAAGAAGTCTAAGAGAAAGACCTTTGATAAGGTCACAACATCACCTGCCAAAAGGAGGAAGAAGATAGTGGTTTAGAAGGAGGAGGAGACATCTGCTCCTACTGAAGTAAAAAGGAAGGGTGTTGAGATAGTCTCTCAAACACCAAAGAAGGCCAAACAGTCTAAGGAGGATCCTGAAGAAAAACTTAATAATATGGCACTCTCATCCATTTACAAGATCAAGCCATCAGACCCTGCTTAGAAAGCTTCTGAGGTAATGAAGGAAATTGTACAAGTTGAAGAAGTCAGTAGGCAAGTCTCAGAAACTGTTAACCAGGAAACTTCATCTAAGGACAAGGTAAATGTCACTCGGAATCTCTATAGTATTGATCCTTCTCTCAACACAGATTATTTTGATGCTTCTTCATTAAAAGTCTCCACCATCCTTACCCCATGCTCACCCAAACCTACCCATCAGGGAACTGACTTAGATGTCATAGACAATCTGATCAGACATAGTGATGGTGATCTATTTAACTCTCTTAAACCACCCTCATCACAAGATAATAAAAAATCCATACAGATCCCTCAAGAAATCCCACAAATCTGTTCACCCCCATCACCACCAAATCCAAACTCCATTCTCTCCTACCTTGATGCGTGGGCGGCATATGCAATGAGCATCAACAACTCCGTTGAGGATGCTCATGTTATCACAAAAAATCCCAGTCACATTGTTATTGACACCATTGAGCCTAACAGAAACATTTAGCTATCTCAAGCTGAGACAGATGCCCTACTAGAAGCATCTGAAGGTGATCAATATCTTGGACCACCCCGTGTACAAAAGACAAAAGACATCTGGCTAGTGAAGAAAGGCTAGCAAGACTGGAAGAAAGGGAAGAACATATGATGAGTGATATAACATCGTTGAAGAAATCATAGGAGAGACTAGACACAAAAATGGAGAAACTGACTCAAGCTCAGATGAAGGTGGAAGCAACTTGAGAAGAAACAAATGATAGTGTCAAAAAGCTGACTGAGATGTTAGCTGCCAAATGACTATGATTAGGATTTTTTATATATGTTTTTGCATTTAATTCCTTAAACATTTTGTGTTGTACTCTTAATTCTGCACTCCTACCTCTATTTAATTTATGTGATTTTATGCATGTTTTTCTCATTAACTTGTTTAATATGATAAAATTGTTTAACTTGCATAACTTATTTTTATTGATGACGAAAGGGGGAGTAGAATAGAAAGTATTTGAACACTGAGCCAAAACAGAAGCTAAGGAAACCATTTATTTTTCCTGTAAATTTTTTATGTTATAAAATTAAAAATGAAAAAATATTGTGCTTAAATGTTAATCTTATCAGAATTGATGGGATATCAGACTGGTCTTAATCGGAGTTTGCAAACCTCTGTGTGATCAAAGTATGATGTCTTGATGGGTATTAGATTGGACTTAATCGGAGCATACAAACCTCTACGTGATCAATCTAATATCTTGTCGATGTTCTGGTATGCCTTATTGTTTATTTGTTCTGTTGCGCTTAAGAGTGACTATAAGTGAATTTAATTTACTGGGAATATGACTTAGGGGGAGCTTGCAAACCTCACCTTAATGAACCTATCACAGACTCAGGGGGAGCTTGCAAACCTCATACCCTAAGGTTTAACTGTTAATTAGATTAACAACAATTGTTCAAAATACTTTTGTTTGTCATTATCAAAGAAGGGAAGATTGTTGGAACAAGAAGTGTCTTGGACAATTCCTCTAAGGTTTTGATGATAACAAAGTATTGAAGAACAATTGGAATACTAACATATGTTCAAGTGTGCAGAATCAAAGAAAGATATATCATCAAGGATGAACCTATGAAGAGCATCAGAAGGAACAAGAGAAGCTAAGATGACCAAAGGAAGGTCAACTAGAAGTCAACGTCCTAAGAAGACAGGTACCACACAGATTCTGAAAAGGTAACTCAACAGACTCTTTTTTGGTCATCAGACTCAGAAGAAAACACTACAGACTTGGATCACCCTCAGACTTGAGTAAGTTATGAGGGACCCAGAATCCACGTAGGTTTTGTTTTATTCTGTGAACTATCACTATCAATGTTCTGATAGGTGCATTTCTTTTGTCTTCATCTGTCTACGTGCACAATTAGAAAAATGACATCAAGAACAAAGCAATGCAACACATAATTCTTCTTTCAGCAAAGGAAAATTCAAAGATCATTCAACGGGATTATCCATATCAGGCAAATGACCAACGTTCTTGATCAAAGCTTCTCAACAACTCTATTTGCACTGGCACTCTTCTCCAACGTCTCACAAATCCCTGCCTATAAAAGGAGCTGAAGACCATGAAGAAGATTAACAAGACTCTGTTATTCAACTATGTCATTACTCTGTCAAATCAAATAGCGCAAAACACTTAGGATACTTCTTACTAAACTTTGTATCTTAGAAATCCTGGAGTTGTAGAGAGTCTGTTAATTTGTTCATATACACTAAACATTGTTAAATCTGGTTTAAAACAAATTAGAAGTCTTTAGCTTGTGAGGCTAAATCGTATAAGCCTCTTGGTGAAACCTTGAGCACTATAAGTCTCTTAGGTGTGTCCATAGAACATTGGAAGTCTCTTGCCTGCGTGCTTGAGCACTTGTAAGTCTCTTGAGTTGCCCTTGAGCAAAGAAGACTTTAGGAGTTTCCTAAAGCAGGAAGTCTTAAGTTGTGTGCTTAAGCAAGGAAGTCTTTAGGAAGAGTCCTAGAGAAGGAAGTCTTGAGCTGTGTACTTGAGCATAAGGAAGTATCTTGGAGTTGTCCTTGAGCAATTTGTATTCCAGAGTGATTATAGTGAAATCCCTTGGAAGTGCAAGGGGACTGAATTATTCTTCGGTTGTAGGAGGAACCAATAGAAAATTGCTTTGTGTCTGCTTTTTATCTATCTATCTATCTATCTATCTATCTATCTATCTATCTATCTATCTATCTATCTTTCTATCTATCTATCTATCTTCTATCTATCTATCTATCTATCTCTCTCTATCTCTCTCTCTCTCTCTCTCTCTCTCTCTCTCTCTCTCTCTTGTTATCTTTATCTTTGTGTTTTTGTACTATCCACTGCACTCAGACTCTGTATCAGAATTTGTACACCACAGATTCTAAACAACTTTTGAACACTAAGAAAAAGAACCAGAAAAAGCCAACACAATTCAACCCCCCTCTTGTGTTTTTCTCACCTTCATATCTGAACGTGTGTTCGAATCTGGGTTCGACCGAGGAACAGTGGATGAACAAAAAACTCAATTTAAGTTTGATGTCCCGAGGCGTGAATCTCCCATCGCAAGCTAGGGTTCTTCCTAACATGTCGAGCGGTGATGCCGCAGCTGCGAGCTAGCATACCGAGGATTATATGAATTTGTTGTGTTTAGGTTTTCGTAATCCTTTTAAGATTTTGGATTTGGAGTGGCACGACTTTCCTCCTCCATTATAAATGCTCATTTGCAAGAGCGTATAGTTCGTTAGTTTGAACTTTGTGGTAGTTGTATGTACAGTAGAGCGGTTTGTATGTTCGCTACTTAGCTATAATACCTTTTTAGTTTTTCTGCGTTCCAAGCTCGAGGAATTGGACCCTTTACGAGGTCTTCGAGATCGTATGCCCCCGTCCCTGTTTTCATATTGATTCTATAAGGGTCCTCCCAGTCGGCAGTGAGTTTCCCTTCGTCATAATCCTTTTGGTTTCTCTGGAGGACGAGGTAGCCAACTTCGAATTCTTTCTTAATGACCCTTTTGTTGTGACGAGCGGCTAATATTTATTTTAGAGCTGTCTCTTTCAATGCCGCTTCACTTCTGATTTTGTCGACGAACTCGAGTTCCTCTCGAAGGTTCTCAGCATTGGCGCGGAAGTTTGTATTGGCGCCAGTTCGCTAATTGAGTTCGTTTAGCTCAATGGGAATGACTTTTTACGTTCCACAAGTGAGACGGAAAGGTGACTCACCAGTTGTTGAGTGAAGCGTCATTCGATAGGCACATAGAACTGTATGAAGTTCCTCCACCCAATTGTATTTGGCTTTGTCTAACCTTCGACGTATTCCTCGGAGGACTACTCTGTTCGCTGATTCCGTTTGCCTGTTTGTTTGGGGATGTTCGACAGAGGTGAAGCTATGTTTGATATTTAGGTTGTTCAAGTAGTCTTGAAAACTTCGATCTGTAAACTGAGTCCCGTTATCGAAGATCACGAGGGTCGATACTCCGAATCTTTCTATGATATTCCTTTTGAAGAAACGAAGCACTTTTCTCGCGGTGATCTTGGTGAGGGGCTCAACTTCGATCCATTTAGTTGAGTAGTCTACTACTACTACTACTAAATACTTCAGTTGACCCTTGGCTTTGGGAAGATGTCACAAAAGGTCGACTCCCCACCATGCAAAAGGCTAAGGAGACGCTAGTGAAGTGAGCTCAGCAGGAGGGGCGATATGCATGTCCCCGTGCCGCTGACACTTGTCACATTTAGCCACATAATCTTTAACATCCTTAAGCATGGTAGGCTAGAAGAATCCTGCTCGCAAAACTTTCTTGGCGAGTGCTTTGGCTCCAAGATGTTGCCCGCAAATGCCTTAATGCGTTTCGACAAGGGCTTCTTCGAATTTGGTATGGCCGAGGCACTTGATTAATGGAGTGATGAAACCTCGTTTGTATAAAATTCCCTCCACTAGTGAGAATGAGCAGGCTATCCGCTTGAGTTTTGTCTTTTCCGAAGGATCCTGGGGGAGCTCCTCGCTAGTGATATAGCGGATTAAGATCCCCGCCAATCCTGTATTTCAGAAATTTCGTTGATTTCAAGCAATCGAGCTTTATGCCTTTGAACGCTTGGTTATGTAAGTACTTCTTGATTTACTGTTTTGTTTCTGTTAGTGGTTTGCGTACTTGCAGGCTTAGAGAGAATGTCTGCCCAGGCGTTATGTTCGCGTGGAACATGTACCACTTCAACGGATACAAATTCTTTCATCTTGGTTTGAACCAACTGGACATACTCTTGCAGATGTTCCTCTCTCACTTGGTATTCTCCCATAACTTGGGAGGCCACTAGCTGGGAATCGGTGCAGATTTTGATCATCCTAGCTCCCATGTCCTTGGCTATTTATAAGCCGGCCAAGAAAGCTTCTTACTCTGCAGTGTTGTTAGTCATCACAAAAGGTAGTCCTAACGATACTTCTATTATGATTCCTTCTTCGTTCTCAATTATTACTCATGCTCCACTACTTTTTGAATTGAAGGACCCATCGACGTAGACGGTCCAGACGCCATCTTTGTCTTCCTCAGAGGGAAAAGTCATTTCGTCCACGAAATTGGAAAATACTTGAGCCTTGAGGGCCTTCCCGGATTCATAATGGATGTCGAACTCTGATAGTTCGAGCAACCATTTTGTACTGGCAGTGAGTACAATACTTCTAGAAACTAGGGTTTCTGTGCTGTGTTTAGGTCATGTCTCGGGAATGATCCCAAGGTTACTATTTGTAGCCTTTCTTGGGCCTACCCGGTCATGGTTTTGGGCCTAAATCATAAAAGGGCCAAAACCATGACTTGGGCGCCCTCGTTAGCTGCTGAGGGCGCCCCCAAAGGGCTATTTGTGATTGTAAAGTGGGCCCTCTGCCCTCTTGGAGGACGTCCAGCCCTATTCCAAGGGTTCACACCCTTGGCTTTAGGATCTCAAGTCCTAGATAATGAGATCTACGGTCCACAGCCCAACAAGCACGAGTCTTGGTACAAGGCGAAGTGATTAAACTGTTTACGGGGGATTTGACTATGACCTTTTGCCCCGCAAATGGGACTTACTAGTCACGAAGCCATATGAAAAAAATTTATGAGTACTAGCCCAACATGGATGCTTGCCCAGTGAGTGCTAGCCATCATGAGTGTTTAAACTCTGCGTGGGCACTAGCCTAACACGGATACTAGCCCAACATGGGTACTAGCTCCACGTTTCGTTTCGAGTACCTTAGTGGGCGGCAATAACCCTTCGAGAGTGCGGGCGCTAGCCCAACAGGAATACTTGTGGTAGCCCAACAAGCACAAGTCTTGGTACAAGGCGAAGTGGTTAATCTGCGTGTAGCTCACCGCGTCCTTTGGACTACGTGTTGAGGACGCCTCTTACTGGGATCCGACGGCTGGCGTGAGGCGACCGTTCGCTCTCGCTGACGTGTCCGAATCGTAGCGGTTCTTGGAAATCGTGACAACTTAAGTGACGTCATCTGCGCGTTTCCCCAGGCTTTTTCACTTTAAACTGAAACAGATCTACTTTATCCTTGTACTTTCAGATTTCCCTTATCTTTTTCTCCTCCTTTATCTCCGTCTTTTCCTTCCTACTCGTTTTCTTTTTCTCGTTCAAGCGATTGCGGTGTTCGCGGAGTTCTGTGCTTGCTGTTTTACGGATCGTCTGGAGTACTCGTTCGCCTCTCAAGCCCTCCATTTGTCTAGATCCAGGTACCCTTACTCGATCTCGTTCTTTTTACTTTTACGTCAGTAGTATGATGAGGATTAGAGAGTGCGATGCGGCGGGTAGGGAGTTATCCCCAGCTAATTTGGAAGAGAGGTGTAGGTTGTGGGGGGAGAGCGTTAGGCATGCGAGACGCTCAGATGGAACCATGGATTGGGTGGTGTTTGATAAGGCCTAATGTGGCCACTCCCTTGTGACGGAGTCTCCGAGTGGTTTGGACAGGGGTGAAGTGGGAAGTACTAGTAGGGATTCATCTGACTCTATTGTTCGTTCTGTTCGCCCAGGTCCGTTCTGTAGGAAGGGAATTTGTTACATGGCGTCTTCTAGTGATTCAGAACAAGAGAGTTTTGCCGACGAGGTGCTTCGTTCTGAGTCTGTGTACTTGGACTCGCCACGGGTGGCGTTTTTCCAGAGTAAGCTGCACGTGTCTTCTACGGGATTTGAGGAGGACGTGGTTTTGGAACCTTGCCGCCCGGGCGAGAAAGTGTGCGCACAGAGGCCGAAGAGTCTGAAGAGTTAGATGTTCCATATGTACACCGCCGTTTTTTAAGATCTGGGTGTGAAGTATCCCTTCACGCCTTTTGAAGTTGACATGCTCAACTGTCTCAATGTCGCGCCTTCTCAGCTGCAGCCGAATAGCTGGGCTTTTATCCGCGCTTTTGAGATACTTTGTGAGGGATTGGGCTTCCAGCCCTCGGTTGGATCCTTTTTTACTTTCTATGGCACGAAGGGGGTGGATAAGCAGTCTTGGGTGTCTGTCAGCGCGCACCCTGGTAAGAGGCTGTTCCCGCCCTACGCCTCTCATTACAAAAATTGGAGACAAACATTCCTTCGGGTTCGGGGGCGAAAGGGTTGTGAGGCAGCCGCGGTATGGGTGGACGGTAAGCTGAGGTTTCCCACATGTTGGACGAGTGCTCCGGCGTCCATCATGGGTTTTGAATATGAGAAGCTGGACGCGTACGACCAAGGCGTTGTTTGTTTTTTGGACAAGATGTTGCCTATGAACATCCGGGAGTTATTGAACAGGGAAGGTGACGTAGATAGCCTAAACGAGTATTTACGTGAGTCACATTCATTTACTCAAGCCTATGTTTTGTATTTATATTGTCCTGTCCCTTGACTTTTCGCTTTATTTTTTGTAGAGGATATGGCGCCCATGACTGCGGCAGAGAGGAAAAGGTATCTCGAAGAGATGAAGGCAAAGAAGACTGCTGAGGGAACGGCGACTACTGATCCCGCGGGACTTATTACTCGTAAACCAAAGAGGAAAGCTGATCACCCGCTCGAAGTTCCAGCTGAGAGCCTTCCGACGGCTCCGCGCGAGAGGAGGTCGCCCGGGAAAGATAATAAAGGGAAGGCGGTATCGGAGAAGAAAGGGAAGAAGACGCCCTCTCCTTCCCTGATTGGCGCCGTCAAAACCAGCAGCTCGGTGCCGTCTTTCTGGGACAAAGGTTTTGACTACGGTGCCTACGTGAAGGAGAGGCTGGTATTTAATCCTGAAGACGCAGAGTCGGGAAGCCAGGGCGCTGTGCCTTTTATGATGAAGGATATGGGGATCCACTGTCTGCGGACTATGTTGCTTATAGACTCGGTGGATCGTAAGTATGAAGAAGTGGTGCAGAATGAGGAGGCTCTTCAAGCTACGGTGAGGGCGTTGGAGAAAGAGTTGAAGGAGGCCGGGAATGCTAAGGAGAAGGAGGTGCGGGAGGCCAGGGAGGCGGTGACGCTTGAATTTGAGAAACGCATCTCCGATCTGAAGATTGGTTATGCGGCAGATCTTGCTGGAAAGGACGGTGTCATCGCTAAGCTACAAAACGATGTCGCGGCTGGAGCAGAAAGGGAGGCTCAGCTTATGGCTGAGGTTTCTGAAGCAAAGGGCGAGCTGGCTCTGAACTTTGATGCTGGCTTTGAAAGAGCCAAGGCACAATTCGCCCTCCTCCATCCTGGCGCCGATACTTCCGCTCTTGATCCTTTTAAAATTATTGTAGATGGCGTCCTAGTGGACGAACCCTAATTTTGTTTGTTGTAATTTAAACCTCCTTGACTACTTTTAAATTCACTGCTTTGCTTGAATTTGTGTTCGTGGCGTATTATTTCCGCTTTTAAGCTTTTTATTTTCCTGCAAATTTATGCATTTCGGAAGGTCTATCCTAGGTGGTGATTACATTCGTTTCGTAATGACATCGACCGTTGTAGGCGCGTTTCTTTTAGCGCTTGGTGCTGCAGGGTTCCTTTATAAGGTTTCCCGACGATCTTGTTTTCTGCTCGCGACGTCTTAGAGCCCTCTTTGGGGTTAAGGAATTTGGCGGTGATCTTATTTTCGTCTCGCGACATCTTAGAGCCCTCTTTGGGGTTAAGGAATTTGGCGGCGATCTTATTTTCGTCTCGCGACGTCTTAGAGCCCTCTTTGGGGTTAAGGAATTAGGCGGCGATCTCTTTTAAAGCTCACGACGTCTTAGAGCCCTGTCTTTTAGGGTTAAGGAATTAGGTGGCAATTTCTTTTTAAGCTCACGACGTCTTAGAGCCCTGTCTTTTAGGGTTAAGGAATTAGGTGGCCATTTCTTTTTTAAGCTCACGACGTCTTAGAGCCCTGTATTTTAGGGTTAAGGAATTAGGTGGCCCTTTCTTTTTTAAGCTCACGACGTCTTAGAGCCCTGTATTTTAGGGTTAAGGAATTAGGTGGCCCTTTCTTTTTTAAGCTCACGACGTCTTAGAGCCCTGTATTTTAGGGTTAAGGAATTAGGTGGCCCTTTCTTTGTGGTTAACGTATCATACGGCGAGCTCATTTGAGATTCGGCAATGGCGATCTGCTAAATGCAATGAGAGTAAGATAAACAAGCAATATATACATATCATCAATAATAAACCGGGGCCTCGTTAAAAACCCCCATTACTGCGGGGGGAAAAGAGTGCCCCTTACTGTCTTACTACTTAACTGTACAAAAGCAAATTTATAAGATAAAAAACGGTAGGAACTAAAATGGCTTTGTCTTCCCTCTAGCTCGCCCTCGAGTTGTCATGGCGAGTTCCTTCCTGCACTGTGCTCAACTTTTTCATCGTACTGCGGTTAGCTGGCTCTGCCTGTAGTATCAACCCCTTCTTGATTTCATCGGATTCTACTTCTTCCTTCCTGGTCCTGAGAATTGGATTGGCCGGCTTTGGGCGGAGCGTCAAGAAAGGAGTACTCGTTTCCTCAACCTTCCTAGCCTCACCGTGTTCTGCATCTTCTTCCTCAGCATTGGCTCTCGAATTGACTGGCTTCAAGTGGGGTACCAAGAAGGGAGTACTTTCTTCCTCGACCCTCTCGATCTCCTCGGGTTCCGTATCTTCTTCCTCAACATTAGTACTTGAATTGGCTGACTTCAACTGGAGTATCAAGAAGGGAGTACTTTCTTCCTCGACCTTCTTGATTTCCTGGACATGAATCTCCTCTTCTAGGCTGGAGACAATGAGGTTCACTCGGTGCGCTTTTAGGTTACTGCTTCCTTTCTTCTCCTTCTGAATCTTCAAGCTGTTGTGGTAACACTCTCGGGCTGCTCGCTGGTCTGCTCTAATGGTACCAACCCGCCCATCATCCAGCGGGTATTTCATGACGAGGAATTTGGTGGAAAGGTAGGCGTCGAGGGCGTTAAAGGCTGGGCGGCCTACGATGACATTGTAGGAACAGGGCGAGTTGACTACCAAGTATCTAATCCTGATGGTCTTAGCATTATTACCTGTACCGAATGTTGTTTTCAGCGTGACGTATCCCCGAACGTGCACCTGTTCCCCTGTAAAGCAGGCCAGTATCCCTTTAAAAGGCTGCAACTGCTCCTCGTCTAGACCCATTTTCTCAAACGCGGAATAATAGAGGATGTCCGCAGAACTGCCGGGATCAATCAATACCCTCTTGACATCCCAGTTGAAGATTTGGACGGTGATGACCATGGGATCGTCATTGTGGGGAATCACCCCTCCACGGTCTTCACTTGAGAAAGTGATATCCACCTGGCGTTCTGGTCCCTTTCTGGTGTGGTCATCAAGCAACATTATTTGTCTGACATACTTCTTCCGGGAGGTGCTGGACTCCCCGCCTCCTGCAAAACCGCCAGATATAGTGTTCAAGGTGTGGCGCTCTCCCTCTTTCGCCACATCTTTTTCTCTCTGGGGGTCTTCGGGGGGACGCCTGTCTTCTCCTCTACCTTCCTTCACATATCCCCTCAATTTGCCGTTCTGAATCAACTTCTCTATTTCCCTTTTCAGATGTATACAATCGTCTGTAGTGTGTCCCTTGATGCGGTGATATTTGCACTAGGCATCCTTATCGTTCCCCATGATTGTTCCTCTCGGCGGCTGAGGCTCAGGGATGATTCTAGAATGTCAAACCTCTCTCCAGATTTGTTCACGGCGGGTGTTGAGGGCCGTGAAGGATTCTGGGGGGGGGTGCGCGCCTATCCTGACCCTGGCGTTTGTATGGCGCTCGGTCTCTGCTACTGGATGGGTAATAATTGCGTCGATGATCATATCCGTAGGGAGCACGCTCCCTGGAATCTCTTGCCTTCTTCTCGGCGTTGCTTTCTTCCCCCTTTATATAACACTCTGCTCTAGACATGATTTCTTCCATGGAGTCTGCTGGTTTTTGTGCCAACGACTCGTTGAACTGGCCAGCGCGGAGACCGTTCTGGAAGGCTCCCACAAACAACTCTTGGTTAGGGTTAATGACCTTGATGGTGGCGTCATTGTAGCGCGCGAGATACTCGCGGAGAGTCTCGTTGGGTCCTTGACGGACGTTGAAAAGGCTGGTAGACGAGACTTTGCGGTGGCCGCTTGCTGAGAACTGGTGCGTTAACTTGCGCGTCATATCCTGGTAGCTGACGACGGAAAATCGAGGCAGGTTCATATACCACCTCAGGGCGGCGTCTTTAAGGGTCCCTGCTAACAACTTGCACTTGAGAGAATCGGCAGCACCGATGACGACCATTTGAGTGTTGAAGGCGGTCACATGCTCCACTGGGTCGCTTTTTCCATCGAAGGAGGAAAGAGATGGTGGCTTGAAATTCTCTGGCACTGGCGCGTTCCAAACTTCGGCGGAGAGTGGTTGAGGATCGGGGTCGACCGATTCATCTTGCTGAGACCCATTTCCTTCGGCGTGCTGCTGCTGTTGGATGGTTTCCATGGTTGCTTGCAAGGCTTCGTTGTGGTCGCGAAGCTGCTGGATCTGTTGTTGTAGAGCCTCTAAGGCCGCTGGGTCTGCCATCGCGCTGGCGACGACGGTAGTTTGAGTTTGTATGTTGAGTTTATGACTGGTGGTCAGAGATTCGCACCCTAAACCTCGAATCCCAGGCTTCAGATCAGGGCAACAGATGTGGGTCATTCGTTTGATAGGAGTTAGGGGTAGGTCCAGGGTTGAATCACGGCGGGTTCGAAGGTTTTGAGGTTGCTTCTGGGAAATACGGTGGATACACGGCGCTCTGATGACTTTCAGGGGCCGTGGATCGATCGTTTTTCTCTTGGAGACGGTGGCTAGGTCAGTTTTACCGTAGCCCCACGGTGGGCGCCAACTGTACTGGCAGTGAGTACAATACTTCTAGAAACTAGGGTTTCTGTGCTGTGTTTAGGTCATGCCTCGGGAATGATCCCAAGGTTACTATTTGTAGCCTTTCTTGGGCCTACCCGGTCATGGTTTTGGGCCTAAATCATAAAAGGGCCAAAACCATGACTTGGGCGCCCTCGTTAGCTGCTGAGGGCGCCCCCAAAGGGCTATTTGTGATTGTAAAGTGGGCCCTCTGCCCTCTTGGAGGACGTCCAGCCCTATTCCAAGGGTTCACACCCTTGGCTTTAGGATCTCAAGTCCTAGATAATGAGATCTACGGTCCACATTTCATCATCCTTCCAGTGACGACAGGTCGTCCGAGTATTTGTTGGATGGGTTGGTCCATTCGAACAACGATGTTGTGTGCTAGGAAGTATTGGCTGAGTCTCCTCGCCGCCACGACCAGTGCGAGAGCGACATTCTCTATCCTTTCGTACCTTGTTTTTGGCCTTTGTAGGGTTTTGCTGGTGAAATAGGTGGGTCTTTGCCCTTCTGGAGTTTCCCTGATTAGTACTGCACTGACGACATCAGATGAAACAGAGAGGTAAAGGTAGAAAGTCTCGCCTTGATCAGGTCGCGACAAGACGGGAGGTTGAGAGAGTGCGACCTTACGATGGGTCAGGGCAGCTTCGCACTCATCGCTCCACTCAAAGGCCGTCTCCTTTCGTAATAGTTTGAAGAAAGGAAGAGCGTGTTGAGCGTATTTTGCAACGAAGCGTGAGAGCACTGTAAGCATTCCGTTGAGGGTTTGGATGCATTTTTTCGTCGTTGGAGTTGGATATTCCGTAAATGCTCGACATTTGTCAGGGTTAGCTTCGATTCCTCGCTCTGTAAGGTAGAAACCGAGGAATTTTCCTGCTTGAACCCCATATGTGCATTTCTCGAAATTGAGTCTCATATTTTACTTTCTGCTTTGCTCGAAAACCCTTTTTAGGTGGACAGTATGATCAACCTCTTGTTCAGATTTTACGATCATATCGCTCATGTATACTTCAAGAATGTCGCCTACGGGGCTCTTGTCGTATACTTTATTCATCATTCGTTGATTAGTGGCGCTTCATGAACGTAGTTTTTGTTTTATATTCTTCAGCCATGGCTATCTGGTTGTACCCAGAATAGGCATCCATAAATGATAGTAATTTATAGTCAGGCGAATTATCAACTTGTTTATCTATATTAGGAAGAGGATATGCATCTTTGGGGCAAGCCCTATTAAGATCGGTATAGTCAACACACATACGCCATTTTCCATTAGATTTTTTTACAAGTACAACATTGGAGAGCCAAGTTGTGTACTTGGCCTCGGAAATGAAATTTGCCTCTAGGAGGTTTGTTACAACTTTTTCAGCAGCCTCTGATTTTTCAGGAGACTGCTTTGTACATCGCTGAACTACAGTGCTAGCACTAGGAATAACTATCAGTTGATGACAGGCGACGCTAGGGTCGATTCCAGGCATGTCAGCTGCACTCCAGGCGAACAGGTCAGCATTTTCTCTTAAGCAAGCGATCAGCTGGGCTTGCACGAGGTCTGGGAGGTCCTTTCCAATCTTGAAGCTTCTTGAAGGATCGTCACCAAAAGGGATCAGCTCGAAATCACAATCAGGAATGGGCCTCAAGATTTCAGCGTTGAGTGGATCCTTCCTCTTCTTCTGCTCTTTGAGGTCTGATTTGCTGAATCTGAAGTCAAGCTCGACCACATTGGTGTCTAGGGTGCTCGCAGCAGTTTTCCCATCGTCCTTAGAGGACTTCTTTGATGGGGAAACCGAGCTCTGGCTTTTGTTGGCCTAGAGGAAATATCTTCTGGCAGCTTCAATGTCTCCATGCAGCGTGGCGACGGTGTGGTTCTTGGCGTGGTATTTGAGCTTCAAATGGGCAGTTGAACATGCTGCACTTAGCCCCGCCAATCCCGTTCTCCCTATAATGAAGTTATAGAGAGAAGGGCAGTCGATCACCAGAAATGGGACCTTGATTGTCTTCTTGGCCTCTCCCTTCCCGAAAGTACGAGAATCTCGACGTAACCCCGGGGTTTGGTGGATGAGTCGTTGAATCCATAGAGTTTGGATCCAACGTATGGGGAGATGTTTTTCTTTGTCACCTGGAGAGTTTTAAATAGCCCGGTGTACATGATGTCACAAGAGGCCCATTTGTCAATTAGGACTCTTCGGACGTCAAAGCTGGCCATGTACGCCTGGACTAACAAGGGTATGGCTGAATTGGGAGCTCCGCCGTGCAACTCCTCGAATTTCCTCTTCATGCTTCCCATGGTGAGATTCATTGTTCCGCCAGTGATCACATTTACGGAAGTGAATTATTCCCCGGTGCACGAGTAAGGAGTTACTTCGATGTGATCTGGGAAGCTATCCATCATTTCGACAGACATGGCAACTACAATGTCTTGATTGTTGCCATCAACAATCTGGTCAATAGTTTTCCTCTCGGGTGAAGCACTCTTGGTGAATTGCTTCAACCGACCTCGTTGTATGAGGATTTCGATAGCATCTTTAAGATGGATGCAATCTTCAGTCAAGTGCCCGTGGCACTTGTGGAACCGACAATATTTGGTCTTGTCGGCCCCCTTTTTTCTTAGGTCGGAGGTTTCAGATATTTGATTCCTGCGTCCTTCAGATCGGCTGCTACAATCTCTGTGAGAATCTTCTCTATGGACGCCGCTAAGGGCGTACATTCAGCAAAGTGACTGATGGGTCCTTTGCCTTCCCGAGCTGGTTGTTTGCCTTCTCTAGCATGTTGTTTGCCTTCCTTCTTTTTCTCCTGGGAGGGTTTTTTGGAGGATTCAGCAGCAGGGTCCTCCTTCCTGGACTTGTTCAGGTTGTCAGCGTGTAGCTCTTCTTCATACTTGATATAAGTCTTAGCGATCGCTAGGATCTCGTTGAAAGTCCTTGGGCGATCCAGATGCACGGCCTTCTTCATGTCGGTGCTGTGACGAAGCCCCTTCGAGATGAGGTACTTCTTCATGGTCTCATCGACACCCCTGACCTGAACGGCCTCCTTGTTGAACCTCTCGATGTAGTCTCGAAGAGGCTCGTTCTTCCCCTGCACAATAGCTTTGAGGGACGCCACCGTTTTAAGTTGGGTCCTCGATACTGTAAAATATGCAGTGAATTTATGGCACAGGTCATCCCAGGAATCAATGGAGTTCCTCCTGAGGTTCTTGTACCATGTCATCGCTCCTCGCCGCAAGGTAATACTGAAGAGTTTACATTTTACTGCGCCCCACACCTCTCTGTAGGTGAGGACGACTTCTATATTCTCGATGTCCTCGTCAGGGTCGGTCGTCCAGTCATACAAGTCCATCTGTGGGGGCTTCTCTAGCCCGTGGGGGATGCATTCCTCTCTGATACGCCTCGTGAAGGGGTTGTATACTGGGCGGACATCATCAGATGTTGATGTTGACATCGAGCATCTGTTGCGCCTTGACGGAGTCCTTCTTTCGGGAGATTTTCTAGAGGATCTCCTGCTGGGTGATCGGCGAGTTGGCAATCTCTTGCTTGGCGACCTCCTGCTTAGAGATCTTCTGCTAATGGAGTGCCTGGGTGATCTGGATCTGGAAGGACGCAGATTCCCTCCCCTTCTTTTACGTGGTGAAGATGGAGGCCTCATGGGAGGTGATTGCTGCTTTTTGGGATGTTCTTTCTTGATGTCCATCAATCGCCGGTTTTACTCCTCGATAATCAACGTTTGACGTTGTACCGTGTGGAGTATGTTGGGGACTACATAAAGTCCTTTTATATAGAGGTGGGTGTTGCAGGGCCCTTGTCTGGCACACATGTGGCTCGACGGTTACGGATTCGGGGGAATCATAACCGTCGAGCAAGTTTCGCGGGAGTCATGATAGAGACGTTACTGAACATTTGAACGAGTCTCTGTTTGCTCCGAGCACCCCCTCGCGGGGAGGGGGTGTGTTGCGAGTATTTTCCCAGATGTTGGATCTAGGAGTTTTTGGTATTGGGCCTGGCTAAATGGGCCTTATTTAGATTGCTCGATCCAGAACATTATACATTTAATTAAGGGTAATATAGTAATAATCACACACATTTAAGACAACTTTATTACTCCAACAACTTTTCTTAATACCCATGATTTTTATAAACTACTCTTATAAAAAGGGACGGAGGAGGAAATATTATCATTTTATGGTACCAGGTGGAACACATGTACAATAAGTATCAACAACCTCTGTAAAAAATAAATATAAAAGAAAAAATATCAGCAACCGTAGGAATTTTTAGAGAAAAAAAAAAAGGAAAAAAAAGTTCTAGCAATGGGATTAATCTCAAAGAGTGTTGTAATCTAAAACGGCTAACGTTGTATAATAGAAAAAGGAAGATTCTGTTTACTAAGTAGATTTGATATGTTGAATCGCAACGTCAATTCTATAACCATAGTTTTAAAATTCGGCTTGGTAATCGATTTAATGGGAGTACTGAGTCACAAAGTCAATGGTCGAATAACTGGGTCACTGGTTGAACCGTATGACTGAGTCAGATGACTCAGTTATATAACTCGGTCTTTAGATTAAATTTGTATAGATATTTACTAGATTAAATTGAATTAAACCTGTGACTCGATCACTCTAAAAATGACACTTATAAAATAAAAAGAAAATATGACAGCAAATCACTTTATTAAATTAATATAAATAAATCCTATTTTTTTTTCTTGAAGAAACAAATCAATCCCTTAATCATAACAATATTAAACAAAAATGAATAGAATCCTAGCAATACACAATATTACATTTTTTTTACACTCATTTAAATGTTTTTTAGAGGATTTAAATGCTCTTAATTGTTTTTGGTCAACATTTAAATGTTCTTATTAACGTATAGTATATATGCATAACTAATACTACAATTGTTTTTTCCTAAAAAAAAAAAAACTAATACTACAATTGTTTGAAATAGATACCAAAATAATGATTGAAACAATCAAAGTCAATAAAAACCAATAATGACAATAAATAAATCAAGATAAGAAATCAAGTAAGAAAGAAAAGGGGAAGAAGAAAACCAAAAGGAATAAAAAAAGATGCTGTTTTTCCTGATATAGCAAAAAAAAGAGGGGAAAACAATTAGATCCGTCCGATTCAAAAACCGGCCGGGTCACCGGTTTTTTACCGGTTCATGCCGGTTCTGACCGATTCTCATTGGGCCAATTACATGGCCGATCTGATTTCCTGCTGGACCCGGTCAATCCACCGGTTCCCGGTCCGACCAGCCGGGTCGAGCCGAGTTTTAAAACTATGCCTATAACACTCTTTTATATTTTATTTTGGAAAGCTCTTTGATATTCTAGATTATTTTGAAAATTAATTCAAAATTTAAATTTACTTTAAAATAATTAAATGTGTTAAAGAGTCTCACATCAGATAGGAGATGACCTGAGAATGTGTTTATAAGTGGAGACAATCCTCACCTCACAAGCCGGTTTAGTGGGGTTGTATTAGGCCTAACCACGATTTCTAAGATGGTATCAGAGCCTCCTAAAGATCCATATCAGGTTTTCGCTATCGGGTCATCCACGATTTATGTCCACAAATCAAGCTCAATAGTGCTGGTCGTGAGAGAGTGTGTTAAAGAGTCTCATATCGGATAGGAGATGGTCTGACAATGTGTTTATAAGTGGATGTAATCCTCACCTCACAAGCCGGTTTTGCGGGGTTGAGTTAGACTCAACCACAATTTCTAAGAAAATGAACAAATGTAAAATGGTTAGATGATAGGTACATATTCAACAAAACTCTAGAGTATTAAAATGTTCCCCCATTTTAAACAATATAAGTATACAACTCCTCGAGTGAAATACAAAAAAGAAGTCATATTTACTGGATTTAAATATTAAAAAAAAACTATTATATGTATATATGTATGTGTGTATAAAAAAAATTCAACTATATGTCTACATATATGTATATATGTATGTGAGTATATATAGTAAGAAGGTGATAATAACAAATTCTCACAACCACCTTACAGAGTACTACTGATAATGCTATGTAATTCTCTGAACAAGGCAACTACCACAACCTGCAAGGTATGGCCATATTTATATCTACTATAATAACTTTCTAGTCCAACTTTATAACCAAATAAGCCTCTCCATATATTTTCTGTCACCCTTATTCAAATCTTCTAACTTCTACCATATATCATCCCCAGATGTCCTCACAACATTACCTTATCACTAATATTCAATGGCACTTCAACAATCAGAATGATTCAAAATTCCACTCCACTAACCAAGCCTTATTCCTCCTCATATGTTTCATTGCAACCATCATCTTTCTCCCTTCTTTCTTTCTTTGTATCCACTTTTGTCGCCGTCGTGTATCGCCACAACCCTCCACCATGGTGATGATCTCTCCCATGCAGCTAGAACAATGTTCAGCCATTAAGAGCCTTAGAATTGTTGGTGCTGGTTTTGAAAATAAAAATGAATGTTGCATATGTTTGAGTATTTTCCTTGATAATGAAATGGTGAAGGTGTTAATTGAATGTCAACATGTTTATCATTCTCAATGCTTGGATATGTGGCTTAGTGCTCATTCTAGTTGCCCTCTATGCAGAGCTTTCCTCCATACATGTTAGACGTTAGTTAATTCTCTATAGCAATTAACATTTTATTAATTTCTTTGTAACTTTATGTGTCGTTAATGTTGAATTAATCAGAGTATATTCATTTTTCAATATCAAAATGTCATATATTCTATCACCTTGATTTTTCAAGATTAATTTTCAAGCAAGTTTGTTATGGAATTGTCACCTACCCTACTATTATTTCTGTCACCTGTACTACTTGTTTCTACTTTCTAGCTCATTATTTCATGCTTCTACTAGTATTAGCGATTCCATTTATTTCATGGGACTCTCATATATAAATTTACAGGAAACGAGTGTCTTCGAGGCATTCGTTAAGGATCATAAGCGGTAAATATTTATAAAAATGTGTGCATTTAATGTATTGAAAATCAAAATATTTAACTTTTTAAAATAATAATTGTTTATTTTAGAATGATTAAATAGTGCTCCGGATGCAATCGTTAATGAGAACCTAATTTATATGTGGTGGTGATTTCATATACTATTACCGATGGAACAGTAACCAGGTATTAAAAAGATAGATTAGTATCCCCGTGAGTTTATCTCAGTTGGTAGGGATATCGCATATTATATGCAGGGGCCGGGGTTCGAACCCCAGACCCACTTCTCCACATTATAATGTGTGAGCTCTATCCATTAGCCTACTTGACAAAAAAAAAAAAGATAGATTAGTTAATTCCTCTCAAAGAAAGATAGATTAATTTAATAAAAATAAGAGTTGTGATGATGGTGTGAACGCAATAAATGTAGTTAGTCAGTGAAATCAATTGGTTAACTAGCTCAATTTTCATTTTAAAGGTAAACTAGTCATCCAAATTAGCACCAAACAAACCTAAGTGGGTTATTAGTCAGCTCAAATTTTATTGTAGTCTTATCATATATGATCCATTTAGAAGCATTAAATTCCAATATATATAACTTGAATTTGTTTATATTAAGGAAATGTATCATTTTGGTTCCTTAGAAGAATTCCTTGACATAAGACATGCTCTATAAAAATTAAAACTATAACCATACTTTAGTGCGGAATAAATACTGAGTATGTATAAAAAAAATGATATGTTGATATTTTTTTTTTAGGAATACTTGGATGGTTGGATGAACTTTTAATGGCAGCCTCTTGAAATCATCAAATCTAAAGGGAGGGAGGGAGGGAGGGAGAGAGAGGTGGATGACAAGCAACCATTAGCTTGTGTTTCTTTCTTAATCTAGACTCCTTCTGCCTTAGACACTCTTCAGATGGAGAGAAAAGACAATATGCATGCGGTGTGTTCTGTATATTGGGGACCATAACCTATATACGGAGTTTATGACCAATGTGGATTTGCATTATGTCTACAAATTTTGACGTTAATTGGATATTACTTTATATTCCAACAAGTTCCATCAAAATTAAGATCTTATGAACTGCTATCAAACACAAATTTTTATGTATCTTGTTAACATATCAAATGGTATCTGATTAATGTCAAATTTTGTAGATATGATCTATGTGATAATAGCTTTCAATCCAATAGTGGATTTTATAATACAATTATGTGGTAATGAATTATCGAAGGTGTCATATTATTTAGATAGACATCGTGGTGTCAATTGATCTAACCATATATATATATATATATATATGTGTGTGTGTGTGTGTAATATGTTTTGTTTGAACTAATCTATAACTAATATAATAAAATGGAAGACATTCATTTTATCTAAAATGTCCTCGGTTTGACTCTTAATCTCACTAATATGATGTGTTTCTTGGTTAATTTGCAATTTTAGTATAATAAGACTGAAGTCCTTCATTTTGCCTAAAATGTCCTCGGTTGGACACTTAATCTCACTTGTTTGATAGACTTCTTGGTCAATTTGCTATTAAATAATAAGAAAAAACAATGTATTTTGGCAAAAATACAGGAAAACGATTTATTTTCCTAATACGTCATCGGTTAATCTCTTAATCTCACTATGATTAATCTCTTAATCTCACTAATTTGCATAAATAATAAAAAATAAAATTTAATAGAAAAACTACATTAATGTTGCTATTATAAAAATAATAATTAGTTTTCAAAACTTTATCATATATGTACATAAAAATTAGCTTCCGTATATGAAAGCACATAAAATTTGCAATGAGTGTGATGCAAATATTTAATATAATAAAACTGAAGTCCTTCATTTTGTCTAAAATGTCATTGGTTATTCTAATCTCACTAATTTGATGGGCTTCATGCTCAATTTTCTATTAAATAATAAGAAAAAACAATGTATTGTGGCAAAAAAAAAATAGAAAAACAGTTTATTCTTCTCTCTTATGACATAAATATAGGAAAATGTTTTAATTTCCTAATTTAATATTCTTACCATTTATCTCAATACGTCATTAGTTAATCTCTTAATTTTCGCTACAGCTATTCTCTTAATCTCACTAATTTGCCTATAAAATAAAAATATATTTAATAGAAACAATTCATATATGTAGATATTTTAAAAATAATCATGAGCTTTCAAAACTTTATCATATTCGTACATAAAACTGTGCTTCCGCATATGAAAGCACATAAAATCCGCAATGACTGCGGTACAAATATTGAATGGTGTTTTGCGTATAAAATAAATAAATATATATATGTGTGTGTGTGTGTGTGTGTGTGTGTGTGTGTGTGTGTGTGTATGTATAAGTTTACGAATGATAGTGAATCAAATACATCAATTTATACAAGTTTTATTGCATTATCGACAATAGAAAATGTTAGTATGTTCTAGACCACACAAACTTTTGGTGCATTCTCCAAACCAAATATCTGAAATTACAGTATTTTACATGTTTAGATTCTAAAATCCAGACGAGTAAAATATTGTAATCCTAATGTCTGAATTTTAAAATCTAAATTTAAAAAACAGTTTTCCATTCTGAACGATTCTATTTGATTTTATGATTTTATACACGTCCAAATTCTAGGATCCGAGCGTATAAAATTACACAAAATACACATCCAGAATTCAGAATTCAAACATGTAAAATACTAATCAATTTCACAAACTATCAAATAGCAAGTTACGTAACTCGTTTATAAGTTATATTTACCAAAACTATCAAATTTGATAAACTTTTAATAAATTTAACAAAGCAATATATTCAAAATACGAGTACGAAACGATAAGATTCGATTAAAGTTTCAAAAATTGTATATAACTCAGGTGGCGTTTACAATGGGAAAGCCTTTTCTAAGGGTTAGATTGTTGAGGAACACGATTTTTATTATGGACTGTCTACACCAAATTTTTTTCCTTTCATGACCAAATATGTCAAAATAAATGTTATAACAACAAAGTGAGACATCCTAATATAGTAATATGTCATCAGAATATGGATTTACTAGTGGCACACCCCTAGTCCGACAAAAGTGATTTCAATGTGGATCCTCATCCTCCTTGTATCTATCATCATAATCCTAATCACTGATACCAAGGAAATGTTGAAAGATTCATGCACGCATCAATATACGTTAATCATTAAAGAACAACATAGTTGATAAAATGAAGATTTATATTTTGAACAATTAATTAAATAATTAAATAAATAGGTTACGAGCAGTGTCATGTTATTGGCAATGCCCCATTCAAAGTCGTCAACCAAAATCGTAAGTAAGAGTAGAAAGTAATTGTGATTGTTTAAGTTATGATGTTGCGACTTGACATGGATGATCAATTTAGTGTGTTATACTCTGGTAACAGATTCATGGAATTTTGTTGAGAATTTATTTGTTATCCAATTATTTAATGTCATGTTATTTTTTTTATATTTAATCGTTTTAAAATAAACTTAAATTTGAATGATGTTAAATACAAGGTACGGATACCTAACAAAACTCCAAAGTATCAAATTACTTTTCTATTTTTTTTTATTGAAGTGTATGTCGTGTTTATTTTTCTATTTATTATTTTCCCTTAACTTAATTTTAGTTAATGGTTCCGTCCTTTAGCTTTTTTCAAGTCATTTTTGTCCTTTTAATCTGTTTACATATGGAATTTCAAGTATCAAATCTAAAATTTATATGAAAACATGAATGAAAGACTATAGATTTGAACACTAAGAACTCATATTTGTTGGAACAAGAAGGGTCTTGTACAATTCCTCTAAGATTTTGATGATAACAAAGTATTGAAGAACAATTGAACATACTAATATTTGGAAAAGTGTGCAAGATCATATAATATATCCATCAAGTATTGAACATGTATTAAAGCATCAGAAGCACAAGAAAAGCTCAAAAGACTATGGTAGAAGATCTGAAGGAAGGTCAACCAGAAGTCAACACATTGTGTCAGAAGAAAAGGACGTCTCTCAGAAGTTGAAGAGATCATCAGACTCTGTGGAGATCATTAGACTCAGAAGACCTATTCAGACATATAAGACCCCATCAGACTTGGAAGACCTTTAGACTTCAGAAGAACCTGAGAGACCCAATCTCCACGTCAGATTTGTTGTCTTTTGTAGCTGTCCACATCAAAGGATCTGAGCACAATTTTGTCTTCTTTTGACCACGTGTAGAAACAAACAAAGAACTTCAAGGGCAATAAGAATGAACGAATACTTCCTGTTTCAGCAAAGGATTTTTGAATGACTATCCAATGAAACTATCCATATCAAGCAATGACTCAACGTCTTTGATTTGAAGCTTCTCAACGACTCTTAAAGCGCTGAAACTCTTCTCCAACGTCTCTCAAATCCCTGTCTATATAAGGAGCTGAAGACCATGAAGAAGATTAACAAGACTTTGTTATTTTATTGTGTCATTACTCTATCAAAATCAAATAGCGCAAAACACTTAGGATTTTTCTTATCAAAGTTGTATCTTAGAAATCTTATAGTTGTAAAGAGTCTGTTCATTTGTTCAGTTTACACCAATCATTTGTATATCCGGTGTAAGAACAAGTTTGTTTATATTTGTTGTAAACAACTAGAAGTCTCTTCCTTGTGAAGCTTGAGCATATAAGTCTCTTGGTGAAACCTTGAGCACCAGAAGTCTCATTCAGTTGTGATTGAGCACTAGAAGTATCTTAGGGTTGCCCTTTGAGCATTGGAAGTCTCTTGCTTGTGTGCTTGAGCAATAGAAGTCTCTTGGATTTGTCCTTGAGCAGTGGAAGTCTCTTGGTAGTGACCTTGAGCAAAGAAGTCTCTTGCAAGGGCGCTTGAGCATTAGGAAGTCTCTTGAAAGAGTCCCTGAGCAATTGTAATCAGTAGTGATTATAGTGAAATCTCTTGGAAGTGCAAGGGACTGGACTACTCATGTGTTGTGGGAGGAACCAGTATAAATTGCTTTGTGTCTGCTCTTTCTCTCTTTGTTTTTATCTTTGTGTTTTTGTACTTATCTGTTGCATTTAGACTCTAAGTTATAATTTGTACACCTCAGATTCTGACCAATATTAACACCATGAAAAAGAAACCAGAAAAAGTCAACACAATTCAACCCCCTCCCCCCCTCTTGTGTCTTTCTCACCTTCAATATCAATATAAAATTATAGATTTTAATCTTGAAATCCACGTGCAAATTGATCAAAAGGACGAAAATGACATGAAAAAAAAAATAAAGAACGAAACTATTATCCGATATTAAGTTTAGGAATGATGAGATTAATTTTGCCAAGAGAAAAACATGATTTCATTTGAAATTTTTACTAGTACTAGTTAGTTTAATATAGATCAAACCATTTTTTTTTGCTAGATAGAAGAAACAATTTCGGCATTTTTAACAGTTGAGTTAGGACTTATGGGACTAGACCAAACCATTTAATCAATGGAAACTTTATGCTCTTAATAAATAGTTTTAACAACTCATTCAGACCGAACCCGCTTGAGTTGGTATAGTAGTGTTGACTTTAAACCATGGAGTGTGCTCCTTTTAAGGTCTCATGTTTTAACATGGTGATATGGTTTACCAAAGTGCTTAGTGAGATTACCTAATTTCCCTGCAAATTACAATGGCACATGATTAATTTCAATTTTTGATCAACCTTCCCTTCTCAAAGCCAATAATAAACACACAATTCCCCAAAAAAACAAAATTACACACAATTATTCCCACGCAAGCCCATTACTTGTCGTGCTATCGTGAATGTATGTCAATTGTGTGTGACTAGCTTGTTTTTTTTAGGGGGGTGTGACTAGCTTGTTATAATTTTTAATTAGAAATAACATTACCCACAATTTTTAAATTAACATTGAATTATTCCAACTAATTGCAAGCATATGGAAACTAATTTGTATAAATGATGTTGCTTTAGTTTCTAAAAGACTCCTAAAACTAGTGTGTTAGATTTATGGAAAGACAACATGCAGCTAGAGTTTTTGATTTTTGTTTCTTCTTTCAAAATAATTTTCATTGATATTCATACGGTTGTGTTTACTTCTTCTAAAATACTCTTATCGTAATTTATTTACTTTAATTCGTCCAATGGCTTCTTATATAAATGTGTGGGCGCGGGAGCTAACAAGCATACTCATCAAAAGAATGCTAAAGATGAAAAGAAATCCAATTTTATTGATACTAACATTTAACTCTCTTTTTCTTTTTCTTGGAGACTCAAAATCATCCTTAGCTACTCAATCAAAGAATGACAATCAAGTTTATATTGTTTACATGGGAGGTGCGGATTCAACTAATGGTTCCCTTCGAAAAGATCATGCTCATGTTTTAAACACGGTGTTAAGAAGGTAATTAATTAATTAACACTAATTACACAAACACAAACACACACACACACACACACACACACACACACACACACATATATATATATATATATATATATATATATATCATGATATTCGATTAGATAGTATTGTGAAATGTGATTAATTAATTATTGATGATGTGAATGGTTTAGGAATGAAAAAACTCTAGTACACAACTACAAATACGGATTCTCAGGCTTCGCAGCTCGTTTAACAAAAAATGAAGCAAATTCAATTGCTCAACAACCTGGAGTTGTGTCTGTGTTTCCGGATCCCATCCTAAAGCTTCACACAACACGTTCTTGGGATTTTCTCAAGTCGCAAACTTATGTCGAAATTGAGAACACGCTCTCCAATTCCACTCCGTCATCATCAGACATTGTAATCGGCATGTTAGACTCAGGTTCATTATTTTTTAATTATTGATTATTGATATAAAAGGAGTATGTATGTAATGTACATAACATATACCACTAGCTAAATAAAAAGGGAAAAATCACATCCTATTCCAGGGATATGGCCAGAAGCGCCAAGTTTTTCAGACAAGGGAATGGGTCCTATTCCAACCAGTTGGAAAGGCATCTGCATGACATCAAAAGACTTCAACTCATCCAACTGTAACAGGTAAGTAGAAAAAAGGCCAATCCCCCCACCCCCAAAAAAATAAAAAATAAAAGAAGCAATACAAATAAAAGAGTCAGACAAAGATCTAACAACCAAGTAATTTATCTCAAATAAAAAGTTCCAATAAATCTGCAAAGTCAGTTCAAACCAATTTATTGATTTGATTTGTAACAAAATATTGCAAAATACAAACCAAAAACAACCCGAAAGTTTTAATTGTTTAGAATTTTCCCCCCAAATTCAAATGAAGCTTATATATACGTTTACTATGTTTGTGGGGTCTATAAGAGTAACAATTTTATTTTTCTTCTCATTTTAAGGAAGATAATAGGAGCAAGGTATTACCCTAACCTTGATGGGGGTGACGATGACGATGTGGCGGGCACACCAAGAGATATGCATGGGCATGGAACCCACACGGCATCGACTGCGGCTGGGAACGTCGTGAGTGGTGCGTCATTCTTTGGTCTTGCAGCAGGGACGGCAAAAGGTGGATCCCCTAAATCAAGGTTGGCAATTTACAAAGTGTGCAATTTTGGTTGTTCTGGCTCTGCCATCCTCGCGGCTTTCGACGATGCAATTTCTGACGGAGTTGATGTACTTTCGATCTCCCTTGGCGGGTCTCCGGACCCCCAACCTGACTTGAAAACCGACGTGATAGCAATTGGAGCTTTCCATGCCGTAGAGCGCGGCATCGTGGTGGTTTGCTCAGCTGGGAATTCTGGACCGGAGCAAAGTACAGTTGTTAATGACGCTCCTTGGATACTAACAGTTGCTGCCACCACCATTGACCGTAACTTTCTGTCCAATGTTGTCTTGGGTGATAACAAAGTTGTCAAGGTACACTTTATAGCGTTCACTATGCAATCTTCCGTCATTGTCTTGGGTAATAACATTTTTAGGAGTTTTACATTTTTGTAGTTAATTTCATTTACATTTTTGTATCTAATTTATAGTTTTCGCCATATTTTTGGAGAAAGCATCTTATCAAATTTTTATGTGTGGAGAGAGCATGATATCATTAATCTTGTGGGTCAAAAATATTATTGTTTCATTCCAGTTTTTTTGTTTTTGCGCAAGTTCCAATTTCTACGACTCTTTACTAATTCACCTTATAATGTTTTATAGAAAGAGATGTATTTTTTAATACTATGTGTGGATGGATGGTTATGGATTTTTTTTACTATGGTTATTCAAAATTATGTTATTCTTTTAATAAAAAAATATGTTATTTGAATATCAAAAAGTCAACAACAACATCATAAAAGATGTACTATGTATAACTTCTAATTAATGTGAATAGAGAAAAACAAAGTAATTAAAAAAAATTAACTCCATATCAGACAATAATTTTATTGTTTAAATAACATTGTTTTCTTTAGTCTCAACCAGAGTTCGAATGATGTAAGAATTCTTGAGGTTCCATCTAGGGAACTTCAGAATCTCTTCTTTGATGACTTATTTGAAACTTGCATGCCTAGAAGTGTTAGTGTGATTTTGTAGTTTTTTTCTTTTCTTTTGGGCTTTAGCCCTTTTTATTCACCAAAAAAATAATATAAAATAACATTGTTTTTTTAAAGGAAATAACATTGTTGCTTATTAAGCTGTTGTTTTATTTATTTTACTTGTATTTTTTTATTTGGTTAAAAAAATTGTTGTTTTATATTTTACATGAATTATGTCTCATGCTCGGTAATTGTTTTACTTTAGGGTCAAGCCATAAATTTCTCCCCTCTTTCAAAATCAGCTAATTATCCATTGATAACCGGAGAGTCTGCCAAAAAAACTACCGCTGACTTAACTGAAGCAAGGTACATACACAAAAACCATTATGAAAACGAATAAACATTAAACTTGTTTGTTGTGCATAATCATAATCCCAGAATTACATAGTTTTATAGTTGAACAAAAAAATTGTCAAATGTAGGCAGTGTTCTCCAAGTTCATTAGACAAGAAAAAAGTCAAAGGAAAGATTGTCATATGCGATGACATAAATGATAATTATCCAACTGTTAGCAAGGTTGTGACGGTGCAAGAGGCTGGTGGATTAGGTCTTGTTCATATCAGTGATCAAGATGGAGCTATTGTAAATAATTATGCAAACTTTCCAGCAACTGTGGTAAGACCAAAAGATGATTCTGCACTCATCCAATATGTCAACACAACAAGGTAAGAATTTTATAGTTTTTATTTTATTATATTAGATAAAGATTATTTTTTTTTAATGAAGATAAAGATTATATATATATATATATATATATATATATATATATATATATATATATATATATATATATATATATATATATATATATATCAACATTAACGGATATGCATAGTTCGATTTACGCTAATTTTACACTAACATCCAATCACATTTCTTCAATTTGTCACATCAAAAAAATTAGATATGTAATTATTTGTTATGTCTAATTTTATTATATCTTATTATAAATCATCTCTAATTACAAAAAACTTAGTATAAGAAATTGATTTTCAATCTTGTTTGAGATTGACATCAACTGTGGAAACTAGTCACTAGTTAATTTTGTTGTATTTTTGCATATAACTAATCTGAAGCAATCCAATGGGAACAATTCTACCAACGGTTACAATAATCAAATATAAGCCTGCACCTATGGTGGCAATCTTTTCAAGTAGAGGGCCTTCTTTGCTTTCGAAGAATATTCTCAAGGTAATTATATATAATGATATAAAGAGGATTATAAATAACTATCTTCAATGGACATTACTACATAAGACCAAAAATTCTCTCTTTGTAGCCTGATATTGCAGCACCAGGTGTTAACATTGTTGCAGCAGGGACTTCCTCACCATATAACATGAAAACTGGGACTTCCATGTCATGCCCACATGTTTCAGGCCTTGCAGGCAGCATCAAATCTAGGAACCCCACTTGGAGTGCCTCTGCAATTAGATCAGCCATCATGACCTCCGGTAAGGATTTCGATTTTTCATTATATTGATCATTCATAAACTTCGTCTGAAAGGTCAGTTAATTTTAGGGTCATACTAACTTATACCCTGAGGGCACAAGTTAAGGGAAATAAAAAATAAGTTTAATATTGAAAATATAACTTTTGAAACTTTTGAGACATTGAATGCATAATTTACAAAAAAAAAACTTCTACATTTGACTTCTTAACTTATATTCTAAAGTCACAAGTTAACATTTCCCTTAATTTCTTCCCGAAAGTTCAAAAATAATTTCTAAATTTAAAATTCATCGACCACGTTGGTCTTTTTATGTCGATTGATTAGAAACAATAAAACTTAGGTGCAATGTTATAGGTAGTGTCTTTCTACTATTCTCAACTAATAAGATAGTATAACTATCATTCTGTCACCAACAATTTCAAAAATATGTAACAAAAAAATAAAATCATCTCTTTGTATAGGCATTATCAAGATCAATGCCTATAGTGTTGCATCTACGTTTAGTCCCTTTTTTTTCATCATAAATCAAATTGTCTAACCACTACAAATTCACTTAGTAAATCAATGCCCTAGGAAATGTGATCCTATATATAAGTACATCTATCAACTAAGAAGTTCCTTTTTTTTTCTTCTTCTAAATGCAGCAACACAAATTAACAATATGAAGGGTCCCATTACAACAGATTTAGGGTTAATTGCCACACCTTATGACTACGGAGCAGGGGAAATAACAACAACTGAACCACTCCAACCAGGGCTCGTTTACGAAACAAACACCATTGACTACTTGAACTACTTGTGTTACATTGGATATAACACAACCACTGTTAAGGTTATTTCAAAAACTGTCCCTGATAGTTTCAACTGTCCTAAGGATTCGACTCGTGATCATATTTCCAATATCAATTACCCTTCCATCGCAATCTCTAACTTCGGTAGGAAAGGAACGGTGAATGTGACTAGAGTTGTTACAAATGTAGGTGAAGAGGAGGAAATAGTCTACTCAGCCGTCGTCAATGCTCCGAGCGGGGTGAAAGTCGAGTTGATTCCAGAGGAACTCAAGTTTACAAAAAGCAGCAAAAAACAAAGCTACCAAGTTATTTTCTCCTCTAATTTAACCTATCTCAAGGAAGACCTATTTGGATTCATTACTTGGAGAAGTGGTAAGTATAGTGTTCGAAGTCCTTTTGTACTAACCATGTAGCTAAATGAAAAGAAACAATAAATAAATACAAGTTGAGTTCTTGTAGATGCCTATTAATGGTTGTTTATGTTATTTAACCATTTTAAAGTTTATTATAATTTTAATTTCTCAAAATTTACTTTATTTTTAATATTTACGTTCTACCTACACTTCAGAATGAGTTAATTTCACATGATTTTCATATTTTGCTAGAATAAGCCTACGTTTGTTTCCCCGCAAAAATGTACGTATGTGCAAGTGTAAACAAAATGAAAAGTATTTGCATCTCACGTAACATAGATTTAGGACGCAAACCCAGCCCAATAAACGCCTATCCAATCATAGGTTAAGTGGATGTAATTTTAGACAGCTTTTGGTATGAAAATGACAAACCAAAAATAAATCTCAAAATACATAATACTCATATAATGCATTTAATAATGAGAACCAAACATACTTTGAGTCAATGAAAAACAAAAAACAAAATACAACAATCAATGATATCTTATCCCTTTCAATGGAGTCGACTATATGCATCAAACAACATCACAATGTTCAGTTTAATACCATATTTCTAGCCAACCCCTTAGATAGAAAAATAAAATAAAATTACCAAAGAAAAAACTAGATTAAAAAAAAATGAAAACCAAATAGGTATTGAATTAAGCCGTTCTAATGATAAATAATTATAAGTTGTGTATAACTTCAGAAAAATAATGAGAATCTGAAAAATACATAGTAAATATTTGGATTCGTAGTCAGAATTCCAAAGTCATGGTGTGAGGCTATCCAAACGAGAAATCAAACAGGCTATAATAATAATAATGATTAGAAAAACAAATTAATCACAAGGACTTATTCAATCAATTACTTTGTTATTTCATTTGGTTAATCTGTTCTTAATGCTTTCTATGTGATCAATGACTACTAACCATGGCTTTGGTCCATACATTGAATAATAAGTCATGTTGATTACTAACCCTAACTTTGTTGGATTTAGCTAGTTTAACCATTCAGTTATTGATTAGATTTGGACATAAGCTAATAATAATTGTTATGTAATTTGGTGTTCTTAAATCTTCAAATTAGTTAGGGCACACCTAAGACATTGAGCACAAGGAAAAGCATTGGGAACTTCTGAAGACTTTAAAGATGATTTGAAGAAAGGTCAACAGAAAGTCAAAGTTGTAATTAGAAGATGTGTTGAAGACTCTGATGAGAACAAACTCTGATAGACTAAGCCTCTTAAGTCAAAGTTCTAATGACATCATCAATCTAGGTGACTCTGATCAGTTTGTCTTCTTCTGAAGGAAGGTTGCTTTCAAGCTCTGATAGTACAGTTTATCTTCTTCTGACCACATGCAGAAACAAACAAAGAAATTCAAAGGCAAAGAGAATGTTCCCGGTCAATCATGGGTCTAAGGTAGGAGATCTTAACCACCCAACACAGAATCAGATATGGTTTTGGGATCTGGTCAGGGTTCTACTCTTCATGATTTTTCGTACACAGGGTACTCGACCGTGAGTCATGGCATGATTACTGCCATGTGTGAGAGGTGGCACACATAGTTTAACAGTTTCCATCTATCGATGGGGGAGTTAACCGTCACATTAGACGATGTGGCGTGTCTTCTACACGTCCTCAATGAAGGGCAAATGCTGAGCCATGAGAAGAAGGTGCCTCGGGATCGCGGAGTAGAGTTGATGGTTCGGTGGTTAGGTATTTCTCTGGATGCTGCAATTAAATTTCTTATGATTTTGTATCTGAATTATATATTGTGAGTGTGTATCTAAAGTAAATGTTTGTGTATATGATTTTATTTTATTTTTTTGCAGGGATGGAGTATGGCGCATTTCCCAGAGGTTTTTCCAAGTACACAACATCCAGAATATGCCCCAAAGTGGCCACTTGCTTCCATATTCATTCCTTCTAGGGGCCATGCTAAACCGACAAATTACTGGTTGCTGCTTGATCGTCTGGATATGGATAACATCATATGGAGACTCTACGAGGAGCATAAGGAGATTCAACCATTCAAGGATATTTGCTAGTTGTTAGCCTATATTTTCGACAAAGCATATTAAATGCGGTCATTAAGGTTTGACTAAACACGTGGAGGAAAAGTGGAGTTTTTGGACATAAAGAGTTTCTAAGATTGCGCGTTCGTTCGACATGATCGAAGGAATAAAGTTGGTCGAAGGACATCTCGACAACTCAAAGTTGGTTGTTTTTCTGAAGAGGTTCCTTTGCAAAACTTTCGGAAATCATGGTTGTCGAAGAGATAGGATTTGAATTTCAAATAGGTTATTCTCTGTCATTAGACGTTAGTAGCAGTTATAGTTTGGATAGGATTGTACAGTTATTTTCTTAAGTATAAATAAGAGTTTTCCATGAGGAAAACGGGGTCACAAATCAAATACATAACATTCTATACACTCGAAGTATCCAAGTTACAGCGAGAAAAGAGTCACGAATCATGTATGATCCTTGTGAGAAACTTTTATTTCAATTCAATGCAATTTACTTTATTTTAAGTTAATTCTTGCAATTTTTCTTTATCCTGCAATTTCCGGTAGACAAGTTCAAGCAATCGAACTTGAACGTTATCTTTATTTTCATACATTCGTAACATTTAAGAATCAACAAAAACTCGCAGAGACTTTCAAACAGACTTGACACAAAATGGCATGAGATTACTGGTTGATCTCGCAAGTAATAAATCTATAACCAACGGTTGTTTACCAAAATCCAAGGTAAACAAATTGGCACGCCCAGTGGGACTCTGTGTGTCAAAAGTTCATATTATTCGAGTTTTTTTTTCGTTTTTGTTCATTAAGATAAATACTTATGATCTTACTTCGTATGTGATTGAGAGGGGGCAATTGTCTTCCTGAAATGGTGCGTCTAAACTCAATAGCCGCTTCCTCATCCAATGCGCATTCTAGTGCGCAAGTTTCACAAGAAATACCTGGTAGTGGTCAAACACAACCAAATTTGGCTGGGGTTACAACCTCTATGCCATCGTCTACATCGATACCGGCATCGACTGATCCTGCAGTTACCGAGACTGCCATCCCATCAACTGATATTCCATCGACACAGGTGAGCCCAGTGGCCTCTAGACCATTAATACAATAGGTGGATAGAAGTACTTTAGCGGGACCCTTTGGGGCCTCGATTCCACACTTTTCGCTCGCAACGACAGTAAGGGATCCCCCTTATGGCATGCCAACAGCCTTGATGGAAGGCCTTGGGACGAACACCTCTATATTTGTAGACAATGTGAACTCCATATTGTCACCAGTACATGAGTCTGCAATGAGGATCCCTGGTCGAAGCACTCCATTGGCGCTGACTAATACATCCATGATGTCACTAAAACAACAAATGGACGAAAGTAATCATGACATGGTGAATATGTTGACCCAACAAATGGGAACGGTGTTTAATCCTATGATCCAGACCACTAACAATAGTTACCAATTGTTGGCTACTCAATTGGAGAGAATTGCCAATTTTTTCGCGCCAGTCCAACCGCCAAATCCTAGAGTGCTACAGATTGGCAGAAGAAGGGATAATGTGGTAAACCAGGTGCAGCCACCGGTACCCCAAGTGGCGGAAGAGCCGGTTATAGGGGCAGCAGAACAAGCCCCTAAAGTCGTTTTGGTAAATAGGAACCAAGACGCAGACGAAGTGGTTAGGAAAATCCGACAGAATAATCTAGGAGGACAAGATAATATAGCCCATCTCGTCAAAACAATTCTTGTCCATAATGGCCTTAATGTAGGCCTACACAGACCAAATTTTGTATCAGCCTTATCTGAATACGTCTTGTAAACTGAACTCTCTAGGGGATGGAAAATCCCCAAGTTCACAAAGTTTGTTGGAAAAACCAATGAATCTACTGTCGAACACATTGCCCGTTATTTGACGGAGGCAGGAGACATAGCGAATAATGAGAACCTAAAAATGAAATATTTTCCGAGTTCTCTTACCAAGAATGCTTTCACATGGTTCACAACCCTACCCCCACATTCTCTATTCTGTTGGAACCAACTGGAAAAAGTATTCCATGAACAGTTTTACATGGGGCAGTCGAAGATTAGTCTTAAAGAATTGACTAGCGTTCGACGAAAAGTCCCTGAGTCAGTTGATGACTATTTGAACAGATTCAGACTTCCCAAGTGCCTGAACATGAGTTAGTCGAAATGGTTGTTGGGGGTCTAGACTATTTCGTCAGGAAGAAGTTGGATACCCAACATCTAAGAGATATGGCCCAATTAGCCGACAGAGTTTGACAAGTAGAAACATTAAAAGCCGAAAAGGCTAGGTCCAATAGATTTCACAAGAAAGAGAAAGTTGCATATGTCGATGATAACGGCAGCGACCAAGAACTCGATGTCAAATATACTTCCATCGATGAAAACGAAATCAATGTGGCTGAATTAAAACCTAGACCTCCTTATGTTTGTAAATTATTAAAGCCATCTGACAGAAAGACCCCCGTCGAACCTAAAAATGAAAAATTTGTCGTGAAAACTTATACATTTGATGTTACTAAATGTGATGAAATTTTCGACCTATTGGTCACTGATGGTCAAATCCTAGTGCTCAAAGGTTTGAAATTACCACCAATAGACCAAAGGAAGAAAAGAGGTTTTTGCAAATTTCATAACTTTTTGGGTCATAACACTTCCCGTTGCGTCCTTTTCAGGGACTTAGTCCAGAAAACACTCAATGAGGGAAGACTAAAATTTGGTGACAAGACGAAACCGCCAATGCAGGTAGATGCAGATCCTCTTCAAGTCATCGACACAATGTACGCAGAGCCGTTTGACGTCAATGTTGTCGAGATTATGGGGGAAACTCCAGGGGAAAGTTCCAACAGCCCCAAAGAGGTTACTGAAAGCCTCATGATGGCACCTGCAATGATCACTGAAGATCGGTATGAGAAAAGATTGAAAGTTGTATATCCTAATGCTGAAGAGGGTTTAGTTGCTTTTCTGAACCGTTGCAAGATAAGCAATTTTGAAGTCACGATCTGCCCAAAATGCAGTTCAGTGTTTGACAAGAAAGCAGCAAGAAGCCTCGAAGGAAAACAGCTGATGTTGAAGAGGAAATGAAAGTGGGTCAACAATAGGCCTAAGTTCAGTTTCAATCAAAGAGGCATTCCATATAAGGTGGTGCCTTCGACTAGAACTTATGTTCCATCCTCAGAGACTCATGTGGGTAAATGGATCCATTCTGGTGGGAAAAATGTCAGTCGCCATTCTTCCACATCAATGAGCGGAGAGATTTATCACGTTGACAATAAGTACGCCTAAAGAAATGGATACAAAGGAAAGAATCCCATGACTAAAACCCAGTGGCGCAGATTCCAAAGTCAGAAGAAAGTTGCTGCTGCCGAAGGTGTCGGAACCTTTGTAAAAGGGAAAGGATTAGTCGTTGCTGAAATCAAAAAGCCAGCAAAAAAGAGGCTTTTTCCTCCACTGCCTACCGTCTGTTGGTAGAACAAAAGTAAGTATTTTTATATATCGTCTCCACAGGGACTAGTGCGCTATCTGAAGCTGTTCAACAATCATTATCATTTTGAGTAAGGGTTTATAAGATGTTTGCATTAAAAACTATTGGAATATAAAAAGCGGAAATAAAGACGACAAGTAATGGGGAATAAAAGCGTTGGGATCGGAGTTCGTCAATCTAGCCTCGAAAGTATTCTAATGATCATGCATATGAATTCTAGCTTTTTAGCGAAATTATCATGTATCACTCGACAACATCATTCGTGTCCAAATGACGTTGTGAGATCGATCGTATCATTTAATCGACGATTTTCCAATCTATTAAACGATACAAAAGTTTTACGTTCCGATACTTTATGCGATTATCAAAACCCAATTCCATGTCTAGAATTTCTTATTTTGATAGAAGATTATTCTAAACCTAGATTCAAAAGTATTTGTCAATAACAATTAAATCAAGCATAAGAATGAAAAGCAAGAATAACTTCAATTATCACATAAGTTACTAGAATCATATATTTGCAAAATCAAAGATTACATCTAAGCTATATTGAGTACCTCCAATCCCAACAAGGGAAGGTTAGTTGCTCACTGTCATGACAACCATACAAAAGTGGAAGGAAGATGAAAATCCAAAGCTAAGTTCTTGATTTCCCAAAGAATCTTAGTTTATCCACACTTCAATCACTCTTGCTCCATGAAGATCACCTCTTTTAATCCTATTTTCTGTCTAAAACTATATCCTAAAATATTACTAAACTCTAATAATAATTATTGATTATTCTGAAAATGACCTGAAAGGCTATAAATAGAATCTGGTTTTTTCAAGGCTCGCTACAACGATGAGCTGGTCGCTGTAGCGATCAAAGCTTTCTTGGCCATTGGGTTTGCTCCACGTCAGCAAAACGGGGTTCAAACCGCCTTTGGCCGCTATAGCGACCAGTTCCATCGCTGCAGCGATGGAAACTTGATTTCTCCCTGCCTAGGCGCGCTGTAGCGACCAATCCTCCACTGTAGCAAGCTAGCCTTTACATTTCTTCATGTTTCTTTGCTCAAATCATGTCCTGGCTTGCATTTTCCTGCACAAATGGATGGGGTAAGAAGTAAAAGCATAATTTGGCATTTGATCAGTGATTCTGAGCTTTTCCTATGATAACTTGCGAAACAAGTAACATAAAGTGCTTAGATTAAATATGCATTTTAACTAATTTCTGGCACTTATCACATTCAAAGAAAATTATCATGTCGAAGATGAAGAGATGGAATCAAACTTTTCTGATTCTGAGCCAGACTTTTATGTGTTATGCAATGTTGTTTCGATCTTACCAATTGAATTCGATTTAGTGTCGGAAATCAGTGAGGGGGAAGAAGATATGACAGAACATAAGCCAGTTTGCTATTATGTTATGAACAACGGCTGTGTCGAAGAACAACAAGCCATGTTCGAACGGCCTAATCAAAACATGAGGAACCACCTTAAACCTCTGTTCGTCCAGGCTAAGGTGAATAACGTTGGGATTAATAAGGTCCTAGTGAATGGTGGTGCCGCGGTGAACTTGATGTCGTTGTGCTTACTAAAGAAAATTGGAAAGAAAGAATCCGACTTGAAATCCCATAATGTGGTGCTTTCCAATTACGAAGGTAAGTTAGGTAATTCTTATGGGACGATTGAAGTGGAACTGATTGTCGGAAGTGTCAAAAGGTCGACTTTGTTCTTGGTAATTCCATCCAAGGCCAATTACAAGTCGTTACTTAGCAGGGAATGGATACATTGTGTCCGAGCAGTCCCGTCGACTATGCATCAAAGGTTATCCATCTAGAGGGAAAATGGACTGTTACAGAATATTGAAGCTGACCAAAGCTATATCAGGGCCGAAGTCAACCACATTAATAAAAATACCTTTGATAAACATTTGGCTTACATATCGCCATGTCGATCCTCAGATTTTGGTCTGGTCAGACCAGAACAAGTGAAGAGTTCTGTTAGACTTCACCCAACATATGGTTTCTTTTGGGAAAGGGAGTTAGTCGAAGATGGAAATTCTTCAGAGGATGAAACCCCACCAGCTGGGTGGGACGCCAAACATTAATTGTTTGTTCCCAACCCTTGGGAGAGAATTACGGCCTACATGGCCGAAAATAGACGAAAAGCGGATTTGGAAGCTGTCATGCAACAAGAAATGGTCGTCGAGACCATCGAAGATCATCAGGATTGCGAGCTGCTCGAAGATCAGAGGTTGGATTGCATATATGACGACGAGCCTTTGGGATTTGAAAAGGATCCAATGGGTCCTGCCAAGAAAATCGTGGCACAGGATCCTCTGGAAAAAATTGATCTGGGAGATGGCTCTGTAAAAAGGCCAACTTATATTAGTGCCAAAATTGGTGAAGGATTCAAAGTTCGGATTGTCAAACTTTTAAAGGAATACAAAGACTGTATTGCTTGAGATTGCAATGAAATGCCAGGTCTAAGTTGAAACATGGTGGAATTGAAACTGCCAATCTGAGCAGGAAAAAAGCCAGTAAAATAGACTCTGAGAAGATTTATGCCCCAGATCTTATGGAAAATTAAAGAAGAGGTCGAAAGACTCTTACGAAGCAAGTTCATCATAATGGCTAGGTATGTCGAATGGTTGGCTAACATAGTTCCTGTAGTTAGAAAGATAGGAACCCTTAGAGTTTGTATAGACTTTAGAGATTTAAACAATGCCACTCCTAAGGATGAATATCCTATGCCAGTGGCAGAAATGTTAGTCGAATCAGCAGCGGGTTTCAATTTTCTAAGTATGTTAGACGGCTACTCTAGTTACAACCAGATTTTTATTGCCGAAGAAGATGTGTCGAAGACAGCTTTTAGATGTCCTGGGGCCACAGACGTTTATGAATGGATAGTCATGCCATTTGGTTTGAAAAACGCTGGCGCCACAGATCAAAGGGGAATGAATTCTATGTTCCATGATTTCCTAGAAAAATTTATGCAGGTGTACATAGATGATATTGTCGTAAAATCCTCGACAGAGGATAGTCACTTAGACCATCTTCGACAATCATTCGAAAGGATGAGAAAATATGGTTTAAAGATGAACCCTTTAAAATGTGCTTTTTGTGTCCATGCACGTGATTTTTTGGGCTTCGTGGTCCACAAAAAGGGTATTGAAATAAACCAAAACAAGACAAAAGCCATCTTGGAAACGAAGGCTCCGTCGACCAAGAAAGAATTGCAATATCTTTTAGGCAAAATCAACTTTCTGAGAAGGTTTATCTCGAATTTAAGTGGCAAGACTCAAGCTTTCTCGCCATTGCTTTGACTCAAGAAAGAGGATACGTTTAGATGGGAGCTAGAGCATCAGAAGGCTTTTGAAGAGATTAAGTCATATTTCACAAAACCACATGTTCTTTTACCTCCACTAAAGAATAGGGTGATGAAACTGTACATAGCAGCGTCAGAATCATCCATAGGCAGCATGTTAGCTCAAGAGGATGAAAATGGTATCGAAAGAGCCATATACTACCTCAGTAGGACTTTAAATGATGCTGAGACAAGGTATCATCCCACTGAAAAGTTATGTCTTTGTCTGTATTTCTCTTGTACCAAATTGAAGCAATATATAAAGCCAATCGACGTTTGTGTTTATTCACTTTTTGATATTATTAAACACATGTTGTCGAAACCTATTTAACATAGTAGAATTGGTAAATGGGCCTTATCCCTCACATAATATTCACTGGCTTACAGGCCATTAAAAGCTACCAAAGGGCAAAAACATGGCCGACTTCATAGTCGACCATTCCGCGGTCGAAGCCATGATGAATTTGGTGGAGACTCGACCCTGGAAATTGTATTTTGACGGTTCCAGTCATAGAGATGGCATTGGAATTGGGATGTTAATTGTGTCACCTACTAATATCCCGACTAGCTTTAAGTTTAGAATTAATGAACTGAACTGTGCTCCAATGATGAGGCTGAATATGAAGCCTTAATAGCAGGACTTGAGATCTTGTTAGAATTGGGGGCAAAAGAAGTCGAGATAAAAGGGGACTCCGAATTAGTCATAAAGCAATTGACGAAAGAATATAGATGCATTAAAGAAAATCTAATTATGTATTTTATTTTAGCCAACACGTTGTTACAACGTTTTCAGTACGTAAACATTGAGCATGTGCCTCGAATGGATAACCAGGAGGCGAATGAGTTGGCATAAATTGCTTCAGGCTATAAAGTTTCCAAAGCAAAATTAAAGGAGTTGATAGAAATAAGAGACAAACTCACTCCGATATCCTTTCCCCAAACTAAATTGTCAACAACAAAAACTGGGGGAAGAGGAAATAGACAATCTTTCAGTCGAAAATTTTGCGGAATTTCAACTCGAAGTTTTTGCCATTGACAATATGTCAGATAACGATTGGCGAAAACAGATTGTTGAATATCTGGAAAATCCTTCCGGGAACACTAGTAAAAAAATCAAATATAGAGCATTAAGCTATGTGATAATTGGAAATGAATTGTTCAAGAAAACTTCTGAACAAGTGTTACTAAAATGTTTTGGCGAAAATGAGGCATATCTGGCAATTTCCAATACCAATAGTGGAATTTGTGGTTCTCATCAAGCAGGCCACAAGATGAAATGGCTTTTATTTCGACAAGGTGTTTACTGGCCAACAATGTTAAAAGATTGTATAGAGTTCGCCGAGGGTTGTCAGGAATGTCAAAAGCATGCGAGAATATAGCATGTACTAGCAAGCGAACTACATGCAATAATGAAACCATGACCATTTAGAGGTTGGGCTTTAGATTTGATCGGAGAGGTAAAACCAACTTCGTCGAAAGGCCACCGTTATATAATAGTTGGGATAGATTATTTCACCAAATGGGTGAAAGCCGTTCCTTTACCAAATGTGGATCAGGAGGCAGTTATTAAATTCATTCAAGACTGCATTTTGTACAGGTTTGGAATCCCAGAGACTATTACGACAGATCAAGGATCGGTTTTCACCGGACGAAAAATGGTAGAATTTGCCTCCGAAATTGGTTTTAAATTATTAACTTTGAGACCTTTTTAGGCGCAAGCAAATGGTCAAGTTGAAGCTGCCAATAAAATTATCATTAATCTGATAAAGAAACACGTGGGTAGTAAACCAAAAAATTGGCATAATACTTTGAACCAAGCCCTATGGGCTTGCCAGAATTCTCCAAGAGAATCGACTAATACTACCCCATTTAGACTCACATTTGAACATGATGCAGTCCTACCCGACGAAGTTTATCTACAGTCGACCAAAATTCAAAGACAATTTGAAATTCCGACAAATCATTATTGGGACATGATGTTGGACGAATTGGTCAATTTAGACAAAGAAAGGATACTTGCATTAGATGTCCTTACAAGGCAAAAAGATAGAGTGACTAAAGCCTATAACAAAAAGGTCAAATCCAAATCTTTTGCCTTAAGAGAGTTAGTATGGAAAGTAATTTTTCCTATGGATAAGAAAGATAGAGTCTTAGGTAAATGGTCAACAAATTGGGAAGGGTCATTTGAGATCACACATGTCTTCTCCAATGGTGCATATGAGATAGAAGAGATAGGCTTAGATAACCGGTCCTGCGCGTAAATGGCAAATATTTGAAAAAATGTAAGCCAATACTGCAAGAAGTTAAAATCACACACGAATAAAAAGGTAACAGAAAATTCGTAACCATGTCATATATTGCTAGAACATTGTCGAAATTGTCAAAAGAGGCTATGTTATTATATTACAAAAAAAAAATACTAGCTTAAAGAACAAGGTCAGCTTTTAGCCTCTCCAGAGCCTTTTGATTTAGCTTAACTTGATTTTGGGAACTCTCCTCAAACAACCTTTTGACTTCAGCAGTACACAACTTGTTTCTCTCAAAGTTGTCGATAGCCAGTTTGGCCTCCTGTCAAAGTACAGAGTCTAAACGATCCAGTGTTTTCCTGAACTCAGTTTTCTTTTTCTCTTCTTCTTTGATCTTTAACTCTAGGGCTGCAATTTGCTCTCTGTAAGTAGTGATGGCTAGGTCACAGTCCTTCTCCCCTGTAGAGACTGTAGCACCCTTAAGTTCCAGGGAAGAAATCTTAGCCTTAGATGCTTTGACTGACACCATGGTTACTTTCTGGTGATTCCACTGCTGGGTCATCTTAGCATTGTTGTCAGATTCTTGTTGCAATTCCCTAGATATCCGATCCAGAAAAGGTCCCAATTCGACCAGAAGAGCCAACAGAGATTGGTTAAGAGTTATGTTTTCCAACTTGCGAACCAAATCTTTTAGATCATAGGTGATGTTTGGATTTGCCCTGATAGCCTGGAGAAGGTCTACCTCAAGTACCTTCGTACGCAGCTCTTGGAGCAAGTCCTCTTCAAAAGTTTCAGAACTGCCACCGACAGATGCGGTTGAAATTCCTTGATCGTCCATAGCCAAAGGGGTTTCGCTACTCAACATAAGCTTCAAAGCTTCTAGAGGATTGCTTGCTTTAAGTTCTCTCAGTTCATCATGGCTTAGGGTAGCCCTGGGGGCAGAAGTCTTCTTTGGAGGAGATTCGTCCATACCTTCTGGACTTCGAGGGTTTTCTTCTTCATCTTCATCATCCTCAAGATCTTCACTGCTCTCACCTTCACTGATGCTGTCATCTTTTTCCGCTTCAGCTGTCTCGACAGAATTTGAGCTTGGGGGCAAGTCAGATAAAATGGTCTCTCCGCCAGTAGGATCGGAAGGTTCCACGCTTGCAGCATCAGTGGGACAGTCATCCTTTGGTTGACCTTCGGTACGTTCGACACTGGCTTCAGTTTGGTTAGGTTCTGCAGGAGTGGTGGCAAATACATTTTCAAACCATTCGGCGGATGGTCCTCCAGCGCTGTCTTGGTCATTCATCGTATCTTCGTTCATTTCTTCGATTATTTTTGAAACGGGAGGATCGTGTGGTGAAGTGGGCGTCTCTTGTCTCTCAGCCTCGAATACCTGTAATTAAACAATTAATAGTGTTATATTAAGTAAATTAATCAACAGTGTTTGAACTACAACTAGCTCGAAGTTTACCTGTGTACTGGTCTTTCCAACACCAGAGCCTTCACTTGGAATCTTTTTTTGCTTGTGAAGTTTCTTCTTTGAGGGTTCAGCAATTGAATCTTGTTCATGCTTCCTTTTCTTCTCTTTCTCGACCACCGTCGAGGGACCTTTAGCAGCTTCGGCGTTTGGAGAAGGTGCATCATCCTGAAAGGAAAAGAGAAGAAGTAATAGATCAAACCAAACATTCAGTCGATGAAGAGGTTTGTAAAAAACAAAGGATACGTCAATGAATTTTTTGGGTTTTTTTGGAGGGAGTTGCATTGCAGGAACTACTAGCACGTTTCCGTTTCTGAAAGGATACGTCAATTTTCAGAAATTGTCAAAAAAATATTGTCATCGAAAGTAGGAATATCATACCTCAGTGGCTTTCGACTTAGAAGATTTGGCCTTCTTCTTAGTCACCTCCTTGTCGGGTTCATCGTCTGAAGGTGGTCCAGTAGTAAGAGGTAAGGCTGCAAAGCACATTAAGTTGTTTTGAGTAAAAAGACATAGATAAAGTTGTACTTTGTCTCTAAGTTGAAGGGTGTCACTTGTTCCAATTTCTGACGTGATTCGAACGTGTCGAATATCAAGGTGTAAATGACCTCCGAAACTATGTATTTTATGCTTAGTCGTAGTTACTCTATCAGGTTTTTTAGCAAAAAGGTTTTTGAAAGCTAATCTCGAACCACAAAAAAAAAACCATTGAGGGTAAGGTGGTTGAAAGGCCAAAGCAAGTTGGCTAGTTGGTAAAGTCGGGAATCGAGTTTTAAAATGCAAAGTAAAAGTGTATTTATCTTTTAAGTAAGGATGAACCTTCACCATGTGAAGTTTTTCATTAATTTTCTCCTTTAAACTTCACGCTGCTTGAGCAACGGTCCGACTAAGATGCCTTGGATCATACACAGTTTCGAAATATTTTTGAAATGCTTGAATTTCTCGAATATGCATACCTTTGGTCTTTGCCTTTTTGTTCTGCACAGAAGGAAAAGCAGATATCAACTGATCAAGTAAAGAGCTTTCATCAACATGAGCACTTTTTAATTTATAATAATTTCTCCACCAAGTAAAAATTTATCTGGTGCATAAGAACGATGTGTTGAAAGCTATGGGTTCGAAACTGGGGGCAGCTTGGTTGAATCTGGCAAGGCGTTCACGCCAATCTTTTTCGATATTGGGATGACGCAAGTCCTTTTTGCTGAGAAAGAGAGAGTTGGGTCGAAGTTGGCAAAGGACAAATTGTCTAGCTACCAAATTTGGCTTATAGCCACTCACCTCGAATAGGTCTTTTCCTTTCCCTGTCGAGATTCTGAATGAGATGAGGTTAGGAGTCAAGTAAGTTTTCCAGATGTTGAAATGCTCCCCTTGGTGATCGACAGAAGGTTTTGGAAATTCCTTAGTGAACGACTCCGGCCCATGGTTCTTATTTACAAATGGAGCCATTGAAGGTACAAAGGTGTCACACCCTAAGAATACATTGAAAGCCGTCGAGAATAGGGCTTCATTGCTTTGGCCTATTTCTCTAAGTCTTAATGCAGCTAGGAGCGTGCCTTCAACCCTTCGTTGCTTGACCATACTCTTGTAATCATTAGGAATGAAGAGTTGGAATTTGGACTCGAAAGTGGCAAGTAGCCACAACTGGAAAAGCCAAATGGGTCCAGACACCGACAACGATTTTTTCTCCACACTTGTTTGAAATTTCTGGCGCAGTAGGTCCTGATGTTGAATCTGATGTTCCAACACAGGAACAGCAAGTAAAACAGAGTAGAACACGCAAAACAGAGTTCAAAAGCAGAAACAATAACAGACAGAAATAACTGACTGAAAGTAAAAAGGCACAAGTGATTTGTTAACCCAGTTCGGTGACAAACACACCTACTTCTGGAGGCTACCAAGCCAGGAAGGAAATCCACTAGCGTAGTCCTAGTTCTAAGTTCTCGGCAAACTCCCAGTTTTACAACTTATCACCTAGCTACTACCCGTATTGATTTCAACCTAGGAACTCCTAGACCTGAGATCCCATCTCACTTCCCTATGTCAATCACTGTCCCAGTGATATCAGACTCTAAAAAACAATCAAAGTAGGAGACATACTCCAAATACACAAAAGTCACTTTTGCTTAAAAGCTTCAAGTGAATTACAACTCAATAAAACAAACCAACTCTAAACAATAAAGTGGTATACAAAAACAGAGCACAAAGCTCACAATGAACAGACTCAAAACCTAAGAATACTCTTTCAATACTAGCTTTGGTTTTGGTTTCATTCTTCAATAGCAGCGTCTTCTATATATAACCTTCAGCAACAACATATATTTGAATCAAATATTCTTCACAGAAATATATTTGAAACAAATATTATTCAGAAATATATTTTCCAAAGATCTCTTTGAAAATATATTCACAAATAAAATAATATCCAATCTGAAGAAATATATCTCACGAAAATATCTTCTTCTGGAAACATCTGGAAACACACGAAGCTTGGAGAACAAGAACATGAATTCTTCAATTAAATCTTCAACAGATCAGGTGAGAAAATATACACTCCAAGGCGCGAGAACAAAGTTGCTTCTGAAGATACTTCTGAAGTCTGAAGGTTCAGCGTCTGAAGACTCAGCTTCTGAAGTTCTGCGTCTGAAGTTCTGCGTCTGAACAGTGCTTCTGAAGGTTGCTTCTGAACAGTCCTTCTGAAGGTTCAGCTTCTGAACAGTGCTTCTGAAAGTTTAGCTTGTGAACAGTGCTTATGAAGGTTCAGCTTCTGAACAGTGCTTCTGAAGGTTCAACTTCTAAACAGTGCTTCTGAAGGTTGCTTCTAAACAGTGCTTCTGACGTTCAACTTCTGAAGTTCAGCTTCTGAGGCCCAGCTTCTGAAGACGCACATCTTGCTTGTATATTTGATTTTAGCAAACATGAAGCCAACAACCAAATATCCAACAATCTCCCCCTTTGGCAAATTTTTAGCTAAAATCAATCTAAGATCAAAAGCAAGTGTTCTTCACACATCATAGGAACGCAACCATGAAGAACATACCATAAACGTAGCAACCAAAAGTGCAACAGAGTCAGCAGCGGATAATACACTACGTTTCACACATAAACTCCCCCTGAAACATACAGCAGCAACATCTTCTGAAACATACACTACTCCCCCTGAAACAGATCAGCTTCTGACAGGAAACACATATACTCCCCCTGAAATAGAGACTCCCTCTGAAACAGATCAGCAGCAGCTTCTGAAACACTTATTTCTCCCCCTTTTTAGCCAAACAATTTTGACAAAAAATAACCATGCAATCACCAAGAGTAGAAAAGAACAAGAAACAGTAGAGGTTATAAAGGGAACACGCCCATAAATCTATTCAGAGGATATAAACATCCATCACAGCACCACATATAGAACCCACATCAGAACCATCAACAGAACCATCATCAAAACCATTATCAGGATCAGAAACACACACAAAGTCTTCACAGAAGAACAAACACAAGAGAACACAACTGCAGAGTATAGAAAAAAATTGCAGACCAGAAGCACAAAATGAAATCCAGGTCAAAGTCCAAAAAATTAACAGTCTACAAACTCAGCATCAAAAGCTGCTTCATCATCAAACACAGCATCAGATGCTGCCTAGTCTTCAGACTTTACTATAACTCTTCAAAAAAGACAAATGCCCAGTTGACCCCTCAAATTTTCAAATTGCTTGGTGTCATACCCCAATTTTTGACCTAAAATCCTTTTTCACTCGTCTTTTTGGTTCGGAATTTTTTCCGTCGCTTCAGACGAAATTTCGGCAGGGAGGTATTTTAAAATACCTCATTTTTTGTTCCGAAGGCGACAATTTTCTTTTTATTATTATTTGTTATTTTTATTCATTATTTCTTTTTATTATTCTCATTACTATTTTTCTCTTTTTCCATTATCCTTTTTTTTATATATATTTATTTTCGGATTTATTATTTATTATTTTTATTTTCAAAAAGTTTGACTTAGGTTTTGATGAATGTTGATGACAATTTTAATGGTTGCCTCATTTGTTTTTGTTTAACTGATTTTGTTGATTGACCATCAATGACTTTCATGGTCATTTAACTAGCATTGCATAATAAAAAGGGGGAGCCAATTCCATCAAAAGAAGCAGCATCAGTAACCGAAAAAGAAAAATCAAAAAGCATTCAATCAGGAACCGAATTACACAACCCAAATTCAGTCATCAGTCCAGAATCTTCACCAACAACCCACCAAGAACCCTCACACCAACTCTCAAACCCGGCCACCACACGAACAACCACATACCACCACCACACAAACAACCACCTATCACCACACACACACAACGCCACCCACAGGGCCGAACCACCATCAAACACCCAAAACCGCATCCCTACAAATAAACCTCACTCAATCCGAACCACCTCCACCCATAACACAAACACTGCACCCTTCTTTTCCTTTATTTTTATTTATTTGTTTTATTTCTTTTTCTTGCATTTTCTTTTTATTTATTGCATTTCTCATCCTTCATTTATTCCTCATGCATTTCATCTTATTGTTCTTTTGCATTCTCTTCATTTTTTTTTACTTTATTTTATTTTCTCAATTTTGTAGTTTTCTTTAGGTTAATTATCATGCATTTTTTCACTTTATTCATTTTATTGCTTTATAATTCAGCATCTCATGCATTCTTTTACTTTTATGTGACATGTTTATTTCTTTGTTTTTGCATCTCTTGCCTTTTATTCCCTTATTTCAGCATATTTATTTTATTATATTTGCAATTTTACTTTTATTATTTATTTTGTCAATTTTATTAGAATGTACTTAGGAACAGTGTAAAATATAAATGAGAATATGCACTGACACACACACATTATTTATTCCGCTTTATGTCTTTTATTTTTTATTCCGCTTTACAAAAAAAAAATACAAAAATATTAGGTTAGTTTATTTTCAAAAGGATTTCGTGGTGATCCAACGTCACCACGAAAATTCCTCGTATTTAGCTTTTTGTTCGTTTAGTCTTAGTTAATTATAAAAAAAAAACAAAAACATGCAAATAATCAAAATCACAAAAAAATCTTTTTCTAAACAAACCTTGATTTTCAATCAAGTGTCCTTTTTTCTCTTTTATTTTCTTAAATAACCATTAATCCACTTTAATAACACTTTAATCATTTTCAAAAAACATAAAAAACACAAACCAATCTCATTTTGCCAGTTGGCCTTTTTTTATCTTTACAACCTTTTCAAAAACTAAAAAAATACAAAAACAAATCAATCGTCATCTTTACCCCGAACTACGAGGTTTTGATCTCTCACGGGTACGTAGGCAAAGGACCATGTCCTTCCAAATCATAAAAAAAAAAAAAATTTCCTCGCTACTCTAATTCGTTCTTTTCTTTTAAAAAAAAATATAAGCAAGTTATAGCCAAAATAAATAAATAAAATCAAGAGGTTCTCGTAGAATACTACGAACGTTTAGTGTGCTAACACTTTCCCTAAATGTAACTAACCCCCGAACCCTAAATCTTTAAAAAATGTGGTAATTTAGAACTTTTTTCCATTTTCTTTTGAAAAATTAAAAGTTCAGTCGTGAAATAAAATTAGTGAGTCAACGCTAATCAATAGCTTAATCTCCGAAAATCACCGGGACAGAAATGGCGACTTCACTGGGGACTTCCCTAAGAGGGTTGAGCCTAACTTGAATTTATTTAATTATCTTGTGCTATAACTTGCTTAAATAAAAATAAGAATGTAAATACGTGCCTATGTGTTTCTTTTCTTTTGCGTGAGTGGTGAGATAAGTCCTACACCCGAACTTGAGGGAAACATAAGATAGGATGGTGGTATAATCAAAGTGTCTTTCCGAGAGTGAGTTTCGGATGTGGCACATGTGATAACCCCACTCAATGGAGGAATCTTGGAAGTATTACTATGTTGGCATGAGTAGTCGTATTCGACATTGTTATTTTCAAGTGACCTATGAAGTTGAGGACCTTTAGAGTTACCTTTAACCCATCTTGGCGTTTTAGGACGTAGTGCGGTGGCTAATCAAGAGTAGTCTTGAATTGGTTGATACGCGATACTACACTCAAACGAGACTTTCCTACGAACGTCGTTGGACCGGGAGTAGTCCCGTAATCCGACAATATTCGGAAGTGGTCGATGACTTTGGGAACTTGGTAGAACCCGTGATACAGGTACATGTGAAACCATAGTCCTTACCAAATGGCGTGTTTACCCTTGACTCCAACATTATTGGACTTAACCTTTAGCATAATCATGCATACATGCATTCATTCATAAACTTCTTTTCCCATCAGTATCGAAGGATTTAGACAAGTTTTGTTGTAAACATCGTAGGTATGAACTTCATAAAAAGGAACACTCAGAAGCATAACTTTAAAAACCCGGATTTGACAAACTTAAGGAAGCTAGGATCTCTAGTGACTAGTCCGGAGGATTTTTCAAGCTTGTTATGGGAGACCACTTGGCATCCTCAAGTTTGAAATATCAGGGCTTTTCAAAGATTTCTATTGATGAACTTTTGAGCATATTCCTTGCCTTTGCTCCTAAAAAAGGGGATTGTTTGTAATATTTTATTTCCAAATGAATTTTCAAACTATGATGTTTACAATTACTTCAACAAAATCCTTCGAGAACAAATCATTCTTTTTTGTATAAACATAATCATGCATCATACTGCATTCATAGTTTCTGAATCGAGTCTCATTCTCTGTTTCATCACCAAAAGGTCAATCTGCCGCAGTCAAAGAAAGTGGCCCGACGTCCTCAGCAGAAACCGACTCGCACCTACAACACTCGTGCAAACAGAAGATAGAAAATGGATGTGGTCGTGCAAACACAAGGAAGGATTTGCCGCAATTGGGTCGCTGTTGACATTCCCTCAGTTACTCATGGGTCCAAGTAATGTGTTTTCGTTGTCTTGTCTTTTCAAAAAAATCCTTTCGTTTCGCCCAATACGAAAGTGAAATCATGTAGGGCTCTGCTTTTGTCTTCAAGTTACCACTATCAATGAAAAATTGTCGTTTCTTTCGCGACTTTTATTTTTATTTTACTGCATTTTTATTTTACTGCTTTTCTTGGAAAATGGTAACACAAAAAACCCAAAAAATATATTTTTTATTTTCAATCAATTTCAAAAGGTCTGCATTTTTCACTCATTTTCAATCAATCATCAATCATATGTAGACTGAACATTAATAAACCCGTTGAACACTGTAACCCTATGCTCTCTCCCAACTTTGAGTTCCCTGTCTACGAAGCTGAAGAGGAGGAGGATGAAGAGATTCCCGAAGAGATCTCTCGGTTATTAGTTCGAATCCCAGATGAATGGTGCCATTGAAGCTGCAAAAAAAAAACAAAACAAAAAAGAGAAAAATACATCAAGAAGATAGTGCAGAAAATGGTGGTCACCTACAAGGATTGGCATGAGATGCTCCCTTTCATTTTGCATGAGTATCGTACTTCGGAGCGAACATCAGCAGGGGCAACCCCCTTCTCTTACAGTTATACCAAAAAGGATGAAACAATCGGTTGACGAGGAAGTTCGTCCCCGTGAATTTCGAGAAGGAGACCTTGTGCTCAAAAAGATTTTATCATTTCAACCCGATTCCAGGGGCAAATGGACGCCTAACTATGAAGGCCCATATGTCGTCAAAAGAGCATTCTCCGGGGGTGCAATGACCCTTACGACTATGGATGGTGATGAGCTTCCTCGTCCTGTGAACGCCGATGCAGTCAAGAAATACTTTGTCTAAAAAATAAAAGAACAGCTCGGTAAGTCGAAAACCCGTAAGGGCGGCTTAGGCAAAAATGAGCGTCTCGGTGGACTGAAAACCCGAAAGGGCGGTCCAGGCAAAAATTAGAGACATAAAACAGAAAAATAATCATCCTGATAGGTCGAAACCCGAAAGGGAGATCTATGCAAAATTTAAGGATCAAAAGACAAAGTAACCGCATCAGGTTGGCCACGACTCACTTGGGGCACAATAGCTGTCAAAGAGACTCTGAATCTGAAGCATCTAAACAGTGGAATTAAAAGTTGTTAGGGAGAATAGCGGTTATTGTGTTCAATGTACCTTCCCCTTATATTTACCATTTTCCAAACTTTGTGAAATCCGTGGAGCCATGCCATTGGCGGGCCACCACTCTGTTAAATGAATTTGAGCTTGTGCCTTTTATTTGGAATTCCCATTTATTCGGTTTATAAAATTTCTTCTATTTTTGATGGTAGTACTTGAAGTAAAATAATTTTCAAAAATTATTATAAATCTTTTTATTTTTGGAAAGCATAAACAACAAACACATTCTCTCTGAACACATGAATAAGTGAAGTGTGCGTCAACATCTGTCCTGAGAACGAATAAAATCTGCAGGCTGAACATGGTCAATTGCTAAAAAAAAAACAAAGAAACAAAAGGGAAAAGAGCTCGGTAAGTCGAAAACCCGAAAGGGCGGCTTAGGCAAAAATGAGCGTCCCGGTGGATCGAAAACCTGAAAGGGCGGTCCAGGCAAAAATTAGGGGCATACAAAAAAGAATATATTCCCGGTGGACTGAAAACCCGAAAGGGCGGTCCAGGCAAAAGTCAGGGATCCAAAAGGGAAAAGAAACAAAAGATAAGCATGACCACAAAAACACCAGTCCTTCTGCCAGGTTTTTGGATTAGCACGATTCCCCCAGGAAGTGTTTACTCCCCACCAGTTGTTGCATACATCGGGCCTTACCCCGTCAATGTATTGATATGTCGCCAATGGCATCTTTCCCAATGAAGATTGCAGAGTGTTTGTACTGCACCGTCGGTCCACTTTCCATCTTACCTATCCAGTCTTGTCTCATCAAGTTCATCAATTATGCTATCACACAAGTCAATCCTCCATACAGTCATACAAGTCGTATTGTCATACATACATTCATACATTCATGCATATACAACATAAACACAACATCATTCATACATGATTGCATTGACCACCCTGAGTCTTGCTTTTCATATCAATCAATCATGAACAATTTTTAACTCTCTTTGTCCCCAAGTGTCATCCCCAGTGTGTCTGGTCCAAAGATGTCACCCTCTTTATGCCAAGTGGCAGTTCTTTAACGAACAACTTGTGCATATCATTTATCTTCACTCTTGTCGTCAGTGGCTAGTTCAGCAACATCCCGAACAGCTGACATTTATCTTTTATCATGTCATCAGTGGCAAGTTCGGCTACATCCCGAGCAGCTGACATTTATCTTTTATCATGTCGGCAGTGGCAAGTTCGGCTACATCCCGAGCAGCTGACATTTATCTTTTATCATGTCGTCAGTGGCAAGTTCGGCTACATCCTGAGCAGTTGACATTTATCTTTTATCATGTCGTTAGTGGCAAGTTCGGCTACATCCCGAGCAGCTGACATTTTATCTTCTATCATGTCGTCAGTGGCAAGTTCTGCTACATCCCGAGCAGCTGACATTTATCTTTTTATCCTGTCGTTAGTGGCAAGTTCGGCTACATCCCGAGCAGCTGACATTTATCTTTTATCATGTCGTCAGTGGCAAGTTCGGCTACATCCCGAGCAGCTGACATTTGTATCTTCTATCATGTCGTCAGTGGCAAGTTCGGCAATATCCCGAGCAGCTGACATTTATCTTTTATCATGTCGTCAGTGGCAAGTTCGGCTATATCCCGAGCAGCTGACATTTATCTTTTATCATGTCGTCAGTGGCAAGTTCGGCTACATCCCGAGCAGCTGACATTTGTATCTTCTATCATGTCGTCAGTGGCAAGTTCGGCAATATCCCGAGCAGCTGACATTTATCTTTTATCATGTCGTCAGTGGCAAGTTCGGCAACATCCCGAACAGCTGACATTTACCTTTTTATCCTGTCGTCAGTGGCAAGTTCGGCAACATCCCGAACAGCTGACATTTATCTTTGTTTCTTGTAGTCAGTGGCAAGTTTGGCAACATCCCGAACAGCTGACATTTACCTTTTTATCATGTCGTCAGTGGCAAGTTCGGCAACATCCCGAACAGCTGACATTTATCTTTTTATCTTGTCGTCAGTGGCAAATTCGGCAACATCCTGAACAGCTGACATTTACCTTTGTTTCTTGTCGTCAGTGGCAGGTTACTTTTATTTCTGTCTTTACCTCAAGTGGCAAGCTCGACAAACGGGCAGCTTGTGGTCGGTGTCTTTTCCCACATCATACTTCCTTTTTCAGCTGTCAATACGATAGTTGATCCCTTCCCCAGTGAAACTATGTTATCCCTCAGTGAAGTCGGATCACTTTTTTTAACGAACTCGGGTATCCTTTTGTTTTGTTTTACCCCCAGTCGGGTCAGCTTCGCCGTCTTGCATTTGCATTTGCATCACGAGCATTTCACATTTTTTTTAGGTCTAAAATTGGCGTACTCTGTATTTAAGTCCCTTCGACCCGCCGAATCAAAGATTTTATCTTCAAATCTCCGGACGAAGAGACTTAAATAGGGGCATCTGTCATACCCCAATTTTTGACCTAAAATCCTTTTTCACTCGTCTTTTTGGTTCGGAATTTTTTCCGTCGCTTCAGACGAAATTTCGGCAGGGAGGTATTTTAAAATACCTCATTTTTTGTTCCGAAGGCGACAATTTTCTTTTTATTATTATTTGTTATTTTTATTCATTATTTCTTTTTATTATTCTCATTACTATTTTTCTCTTTTTTCATTATCTTTTTTTTATATATATTTATTTTCGGATTTATTATTTATTATTTTTATTTTCAAAAAGTTTGACTTAGGTTTTGATGAGTGCTGATGACAATTTTAATGGTTGCCTCATTTGTTTTTGTTTGACTGATTTTGTTGATTGTCCATCAATGACTTTCATGGTCATTTAACTCGCATTGCATAATAAAAAGGGGGACCCAATTCCATCAAAAGAAGCAGCATCAGTAACCGAAAAAGAAAAATCAAAAAGCATTCAATCAGGAACCGAATTACACAACCCAAATTCAGTCATCAGTCCAGAATCATCACCAACAACCCACCAGAACCCTCACACCAACTCTCAAACCCGGCCACCACACGAACAACCACATACCACCACCACACAAACAACCACCTATCACCACACACACACAACGCCACCCACACGGCCGAACCACCATCAAACACCCAAAACCGCATCCCTACAAATAAACCTCACTCAATCCGAACCACCTCCACCCATAACACAAACACTGCACCCTTCTTTTCCTTTATTTTTATTTATTTGTTTTATTTCTTTTTCTTGCATTTTCTTTTTATTTATTGCATTTCTCATCCTTCATTTATTCCTCATGCATTTCATCTTATTGTTCTTTTGCATTCTCTTCATTTTTTTTTACTTTATTTTATTTTCTCAATTTTGTAGTTTTCTTTAGGTTAATTATCATGCATTTTTTCACTTTATTCATTTTATTGCTTTATAATTCAGCATCTCATGCATTCTTTTACTTTTATGTGACATGTTTATTTCTTTGTTTTTGCATCTCTTGCCTTTTATTCCCTTATTTCAGCATATTTATTTTATTATATTTGCAATTTTACTTTTATTATTTATTTTGTCAATTTTATTAGAATGTACTTAGGAACAATGTAAAATATAAATGAGAATATGCACTGACACCCACACTTTATTTATTCCGCTTTGTCATACCCCATTTTTTGACCCATTTTCGTCTCGTTTTATTTATTGTCTCGTTTTACGCACTTTTTTAAAAGGCCGAGAATTTTCGTCGTTTCAGACGAAATTTCGGCAGGGAGGTATTTTAAAATACCTCATGTCAATTTTTGTTTTGTTTTTTAATTTTATTCTTTTATCCCTTTTTATTTTTACTTTTAATTTCAGTTTTTTGTTATTATCATTAATTTTAATTTTTATTTTAATTTATATTATTATCATTTTTTATTATTTTTACTTTTACTATTATTATTATTTTTTATTATTTTTGTTTTTTACATTTTTGTCCAAAAGTCCAAGTCCATGGTCCAAGTCAACACAGTCCAGGCCAGTACTGTTCATGCGCCCCAAACACTGTTTTTCATCATCACAAAACCTTCACCCATATCCAAATCATCATCACAAAATCCTCAAATCCAGCAAAATCACATCTCATTAAATGCTTGCAGAAATTCTATCTCAAAAAACCAGATCAACTTGCAAAAATCAGTGAGTCATTAAGCTGACAAGCAGCTTAATGTCCCTCTATTTAACAGAATTAGCACCACAGCAAAAAACAGAGAAAAATTTTTGAGAAGAAAAGTTTAGAACAGAACAAACATATTTTCCAGCAAAACACATAACTCACCACACCCAAACACGTTTTCAACAGAAAACCACACAACACACCACAACAACACACTCACACATAAACGAACCCACAACACGAACAGAACTCACGCAAGCTTCACAAACCCAACAACCCCATTTTTCGCACACGAACCCACAACACAAACAGAACTCACACACGGCCACAGACCCTAAACACGCACATACACACAAACAGAGCACACGACACACACGAAGAACAAACAAGGCCGAAGCCAAAACAGGAGGAAAAGGGTAAAAATCTTTTTTTTTTAAAAACTTTGTTCCTAGATCTAGGGTTATTGTTTGGTTTTTTTGGGATTTTGAGTGGAGAATCGTGATTAGAAGAGAAAGGAGAAGGTTTGGATCGGTTTGTTTTTTTGAAAAGGGTATGTTTTTGGGTTCCGGCGCGGTGGCGCCACCACCGGCCGCCGCACCGTCGCCGGAACCCTAGCAGAGCATGAGAGAGGTGGGAGAGAAGGAAGAAGGTTCGGCTGGCTGTAGAGTGAGAGAAGAGAGAGAGTGAAAGTGGGAAAATGAAGAAAAATGAAGGGGAAAGGGTATTTATACCCCTCCCCGTTTCTGTGTGGCAGGGTGTACGCGTTAGCGTACACCCACGCTCTCCTGGCCCTCTGATCTTAATCATATGGCCCTGCTTTCTTTGCCCTGTGATCTGATCAGGGCCGTCTGATTAATCAGACGGCCCAGATTAATTTACGAAAGCCCAATGCTTTTTGGGCCTTTTCTTTCAAATTTTTTTAGTTTTTACTTCTAACACCCCTAGTTTTATTTTTTACACCTCCCAAATTTTTATTTCTTTTATTTTCTTTGCAAATTTAATTTTTTTTCTTTTTGTTATTTATTTCTTTTTATTGTTTTATTGTTTTTTACATCTCATTTATTTATTTACCTATCATTTATCTCATGCATTTATTTTTTTATTTTTATTTCTTTTTGTTCATTTTATTTTATATCTTTTCTTTATGCCATTCATATGTACATTTAGGAACATATATATATAAATATGCTTTGTTCTTTTATTATTTTTTATAGTTCAATCCATGTTAAATAAAAATCTTTTTATTTAAATCCAACGATCGTTTTATTAATTCCTCGCGTTTAGTTTATTTTATCGCATTTTATTTTCTTTTCAACTCCGAGTAAAAAATCCAAAACAACAAAAACATTTTTATCTTTTTTTATTAAGCGACAAACTTGTTCATTTTGGTTGCAACAACTAATTTGGACAATTTATTTCTCTTTTTATTTAAATTCTAAAAACGAGCGTTTTTTTTTAGTTAATACATTTTCTTTAAAATTCAAGTGAAACTTGAATGAAAAAGGGTGGTTTGACGTATGTCTCTCCTTTCCCCGATCGAATAAACACTTGACGTATGTCTCGTTGTTTAGACGATCGTCATTCTTTTCTAGCTTCCTCAAAAATACGTTTTAAATTCAAACAAAACTTGAATGAAAAAGGGTGGTTTGACGTATGTCTCTCCTTTCCCCGGTTGTACGAACACTTGACGTATGTCTCGTTGCTCGGACAATCGTCATTCTATTTTCGAAGTGAATCCAACTCACCAATCTTGGCCCTTGTGGCCAATCCAAACCTTTCGCGCCTTTGCGCGTTATTTTCATCCTTTTTACGCCTTGCGCGAATTTAGCGCCTCCGTGCGTTTGTCTTTATTTTCAAACCTTTTACGCCTCCGTGCGTCAGTCTTTTTTCCTTAAACATTTACGCCTTGCGCGAGTTTATCGCCTTAGCGTCTGTCTTTCACCTTTTTAAGCTTTTTACGCCTTTGTGCGTTTTCAAACAATTCTTTCTCAAGAACTACGTAAGCTTTGAATTCTTCGACTACCGGGAGATACGTAGGAGCAAGACCGACGTCTTGTCAAGCCCGTTATTAAAAAATCTCTTTTCTCTTTTTTCTATTTCGTTTGTTTTTATCTCTTTCTTCACCTCACATTTTATTTACTTGTTCCTTTACATATATATATATATATGATTAAGCATGCAAGCAAAACGTCAAAAAACATTTTAAGCCTAAGCCAACTAAGAGGTTCCCGTTGAGTACAACGGATGTGAGGGGTGCTAATACCTTCCCCTCACATAATCGACTTTCGAACCTAAAATCTCTTTTCAAGGTAATTTAGAACTTTTTTCCTTTTTCCCCGAAAAATTAAAAGTTCAGTCGTGATTTAAATTTAGTGATTCAATGTTAGTCAATAGCTTGACATCCGAAATTCGACGCGACACGCTTTATGTCTTTTATTTTTTACTCCGCTTTACAAAAAAAAATACAAAAATATTAGGTTAGTTTATTTCGTGGTGATCCAACGTCACCACGGAAATTCCTCGTATTTAGCTTTTTGTTCTTTTAGTCTTAGTTAATTATAAAAAAAACAAAAACATGCAAATAATCAAAATCACAAAAAAAAAAAAATTTCTAAACAAACCTTGATTTTCAATCAAGTGTCCTTTTTTCTCTTTTATTTTCTTAAATAACCATTAATCCACTTTAATAACACTTTAATCATTTTCAAAAAAATAAAAAACACAAACCAATCTCGTTTTGCCACTTGGCCTTTTTTTATCTTTAAAACCTTTTCAAAAACTAAAAAAATACAAAAACAAATCAATCGTCATTTTTACCTCGAACTACGAGGTTTTGATCCCTCACGGGTACGTAGGAAAGGACCTTGTCCCTCCAAATCATAAAAAATAAAAAAATAAAAACAATTTTTTCTTCGCTACTCTAATTCATTCTTTTCTTTTAAAAAGAAATATAAGCAAGTTATAGCCAAAATAAATAAATAAAATCAAGAGGTTCTCGTAGAATACTACGAAAATTTAGGGTGTTTACACCTTCCCTAAACGTAACTAACCCCCGAACCCTAAATCTTTAAAAAGTGGTAATTTAGAACTTTTTCCCATTTTCTTTTGAAAAATAAAAAGTTCAGTCGTGAAATAAAATTAGTGAGTCAACGCTAATCAATAGTTTGATCTCCGAAAATCACCGCGACACTTGGCATCTAAGGCTTTTGTAAATATATCAGCAACATCTTCATCACCCTCAGAACACGGAACATAGGGCATGATGTCTTGAACATCTTGCTCAACATTATCCTCAGACTCACTAGGATCCACTTCCTTTATTTTTAGTGTCTTCTTCTTTGGGACAGGGACCACCACCTTGCTCCAGCCTTTAGATGGTCCAACAACAGCACTCTTCTTAGTAACAGGAGCAGGCCTGCTGGCAGCAACAACAGCCTTTCCTTTCCTATTCTTCAGCCTCTTGCCAACACTTTGGTCAAGTCTTTTACCAATGGGTTCATCTTCAGACTCCAGATCATCTATATTAACAGCAATTGTAGATTGATCCTTTACCATATCAGTACTAACTTCTTGAACTTTTTGATCAGACACAGGTTCAGACTCTTCTGTATCTTTGTCATTCTCACTGTTTACTGACTTGTCCTCTGACACAGCATCCTGTAAATGCTCATCAGTCTCCTTCTCTTGTGAACTGTCAGAAGGTGACATAGCTACAGATTTACTGGAAGACTTTCCAGGAGACTTTTCTTGACTGGCTTTCTTCATTCCTCTTAGGTTTAAATGACCAAGCTTCAGGTGCCACAACTTAATCTCTTCTCCTTTTGATGATGGTTTTAGAAAGGAGTGAGCTATAAGACTAGTATCAACAACCTTGGGTTTCCATTCTTTTCTAACTTGAACACATGTATGGTTGGCCTTTGGTTGAACATGAGGTTGTGGATATCCATACAGTTTGTAACAGAATGGCTTTATGTGCCCCTTTTTACCACAGTGATGACATATCCAAGGATGAGATGCCCTCCTGCTCTTAGATCCCTGAGGTTTGTTCTGATGTTCCAAATTAGGTTTGCTCATCATTGGATCATATGTTCCAACAGCTGCAATGAACCTTTTAGCTGGATTTTGTTGTTTGTTGTTCAAGGTCCTATCATGAAAACCTATACCATTTGGTTTCCCTTGGTTCTGACTCTCCAATATCTCTTCAAGCATATCAGTACCAGTGTTCATCATTCTGACTTGCTTCTTCATGTGTTCAAGTTGAGAGTTCAGCTGGGTTACCTCATCTTTGAGATCAGAAATTTGCCCTAAGTGTTCACTTCTTTCAGCATGCAGTTGACTGCTAGTCTTCTTCTGATTTTCCAGCTGCTTACAAACTTCTTCATTTCTGAGGTATAGTTCTTTGTAATAGGTAGCCAGATCTTCACAAGACAGTTCTCCATCACTTGAATCAGTATCAGATGATGTTTCAGAACCTGATGGTGCTTCTGAAACCTTGACTCCGTCATCAGACATGCATCTACCAGTTAAAGCAGTGACATGCTTAGCAGACTCATACTCCACTTCTCCTTCTGAGTCATCATCAGACCAAGACACTGCCAAACTCTTCTTCTGTTTCTTGAGGTATGTTGCACATTTTGTCCTAATGTGGCCATATCCTTCACACTTATGACACTGAACACCTTTTGATTGAATGTCTTTCTCATCAGTTCTTGTCATCTTCAAATCATTTGGATTGGATCTCCTGACAGTCTGCTTTAGGATCCTTTTAAACTGCCTACCAAGCATCACAAGAGCTTCTGATGTGCTTTTACCATCATCATTATCAGCATTTGCTACAAAAGCAACACCTTTCCCCTTCTTATCAGTTCTGTTATTGAAGGCTATCTCAAAATTCTGCAAGGATCCAATCAATTCCTCAACCTTCATACTAGAGATGTCCTGTGCTTCCTCAATGGCAGTCACCTTCATGTCAAATCTCTTGGAAAGAGACCTGAGTATTTTCCTCACAAGTTTCTCATCAGATATTTTTTCTCCAAGAGAATCAAATGAGTTAGCCATGTCCTGAACATTCATGTAAAAATCTTGTATGTTCTCATCCTCCAACATTTTGAGATTTTCAAACTTGGTGGTGAGAAGTTAAAGTCTGGACATTTTTACCTTGGAAGTGCCTTCATGAGTAGTTTTAAGAATCTCCCAAGCATCCTTAGCTACAGTGCACTGCTTGATCAGTCTGAACATATTCTTGTCCACTCCATTGAATATAGCATTCAAGGCTTTGGAGTTTCCAAGAGCTAATTCATCTTCTTCCTTGGACCACACTTCTTCTGGTTTCAGATCAGCTGTCTTTTTTCCATCTTTGTCAAGCACAACAGGATGTTCCCAACCTTTCAGAACTGCTTTCCAGGTCTTACTATCTATTGATTTAAGGAAAGCACTCATTCGTGATTTCCAATATTCATAGTTGGAACCATCCAACAGAGGTGGTCTGTTAACAAATCCTCCTTCTTTGTCCATTATGCCAGAAAATACCTTCCTTGGAGCTCACCCTAAAACAGGTAGGGTGCCTGCTCTGATACCAATTGAAATTCCTGGCGCAGTAGGTCCTGCAATTTACTTTATTTTAAGTTAATTCTTGCAATTTATCTTTATCCTGCAATTTCCGTTCGACAAGTTCAAGCAATCAAACTTGAAGGTTACCTTTATTTTCATACATTCGAAACATTTAAGAATCAACAAAAACATGCAGAGACTTTCAAACAGACTTGACACACAATGGCCTGAGATTACTGGTTGATCTCGCAAGTAATAAATCTATAACTAGCGGTTGTTTACCAAAAACCAAGGTAAACACTAGTATTCAGGATGGTTGATGTTTGGCCGAGGGAGGTGTACCGTCACTTGCTTGAGAGGGTTAAAAGACAGTACGAGTATGTGTAGGACATCCCTAGACCCCCAGCATTTGTGCCTACGCTTCGTCCATCCCAATTTGTGTAGACTTTCCTAGACAACTGTGTGCACATCATTCTTGAGGCTGATTGGGCTGCGGTGGCACAAGTTCCAACACGGTACACACCAGGATACAAGTCATGGTTCATGTAACATCCCGCTAAAGACTTAGATAATTATCAGCGATGAGACGATGTGTTAGAGATATTTTTTAAGTGAAGGGCAATTTGGTAAAAGCCGCGTGAAGGCTTTATAAATGGCCAAAGCCCATTTCTCCCTTCATTTTTCCTTCCCTTTATCTCTCTAGAATCAAATCCTCTCCCTTCTCTCTACACTCTCTCACGATTTCTCATTCTTCTCCACCCCAATCTTCACTTAATCATCATTCCAATGGGGCAGTCCATGAGCAAGCACAATTTTGGGAAGTTTGGGTCAAGAGAAGCTAAGTGAATCAAGAAAGGAAGAAGGAATCAAAGCTAGGGTTTGGAGTAGAAGCTTGGCAAAGAATCAATTAATATGTTCAGGTGAGTTCCTTAGATTAGAACCCATGTTGGGTAAGTTTTGAATGAAAATCCCTTATTTTGGAAAGTTTGATAATTTGTGCCCTAAATCTTTAATGCTTGCTAAATCCTTGTTTATCCATGATTTATGTCATCAATTCATAGTTAAAAATCATTCCTAATGCTGTTGGGATGCTTGGGTAAGTTTGGATAGGTCAAAATGGTGAAAAATAATGTTTTTGAGCAATTGATGTACTGACATGCTCGCTACAGCGAGTTGGAGCTCCCTGCAGCGAGCATCACTTTTTTTTTTGGATCACCTCGCCCCAGCGAGGGCCTGCTCGCCCCAGCGAGCTTGGCAGAACCAACTTGGTCTGCTGAGCTGCGTTAGGTGAGTTAATGCGCTTGGGCGAGGCGTTTTGCAACCGTTTTAAATGAAAACCCTAATTTCTAAGAAAACACCATTTTGACATGTCCGAAAGGTTTGCAATAGATAAAGAATAAGTGAACAAGGATTCGGAAATGCATTAGAGGTACGAGAGCAAGGTTAGATGAGCAGGGAAGTTATCACAAGTGGGATAATAAACCCTTAAGTACGACATATGATAACGATATGTTTAGAACCTATAATAGGTTAGCGAGAATAAGAATGTACTCAATTAAGCGTACGAAAGTACAAGAAATGTATTTCAACATTCAAGTAACAGAGGATTACTCACCCTGATGAATGCATTAGATATGCATATGATTAGAATTATGTATCAGTTATACCTATGAATAATTAAGACAATAATCAGGCTATAAGGTTAAATGTGTCCATCAGGCTCCGTATTATGCCAGATAGAAATTCTCCGAGAGGGTTGTCCACACGTAAGATTACAAAGTTATACGTATATATATATATATATATATATATATATATATATATATATATATATATAAGAATAATAAAATTAAGTTAATTAAAAATAAGTCGTGACTCTATGACTCCCCGTTAGTAGTGGAGTTAAGGTACCTCGTTAGTAGTGGTTAGGCGTTCTTTAGATGTAAGTCTTACACGACAATAAGATAAGTAAGTCGTGATTCTCAGACTCCCCGTTAGTAGTGGAGTCGAGGTTCCCCGTTAGTAGTGGACAGACATTGTTTCTATGTAAGTCCTGCACGACGATAAGAGGAGTTCGGTGTTAGCCTCAGATAAGAATTTCACCGGTATGAGGGATATGTACTCCGGGGTTACTCCACTCGGATGCACTCCGTAAAATGAACCAAGATAATTATTGTTTGTTACATGCTAACTCTCTAACATAATAATAATAACAAAGAGATAATTATAATACAATGAGAATATGACAAGGTAGAGATCAGTTATCAGATAGTGATCCTAGTTTCCCCTTGATCACTAAGTTAGCATATTGTAGTCTAGTTTTCACGACTACACAATATAGCAGACATATACACGTATAAACCCAAACCGGGTTGAGACATTATGTCTCATCCCAATCCATTTGATTCAATTTCAGGTAAGCAAGAGGTTCGTGATGGAGTTTATCAGGGATAAGCTGAGTGGAGTGCAATTGCTCGTCGTGTACCAGTTCAAGAATTTTTCAGTATTTTTGTATATATGTACACATTAGTGGTACCTTATCAGTTGTATTAAACGAGTAAATTTGTATTCATTCAGTAGTATCCTATTAGTATTGGAAAATTTAATGTATCTTGTATCAAGTTTTAATATGCATGCTAAATATTCTATATAAGTTTAGTATGGGTGTTACAATTGGTATCAGAGCAGGTCGATTCAGATCGTGCCTTGGGTCATTAAAAATTCAATAAATGTAGTGGAACCATTGGGTTCCGGATATTGTTCTAAATGTCACATCTAGTTGAGCTTGATCAACTCAATCTAGTAAATGACAGTTATGGCAAATGTCTGAGAGCTGAATGGGATTGTGGAGGAATGAAGTGTATGAAGAGCGAAAATTAAGATGTCAGATGTTTAAGACAGAAATTGGTGAAGCAGTATTTAGTGCCAAATGGTGGCCATCAAACCGTAAAGTAACGAAGTCTGTTGATGGCAAAGTTTCAAGAATATTGGAGATATTTAAGAACAAGACGAAGTACCTCAACATCGTTGGACGCGTCATTGAGCAATGCCTCGTCTGTGGAGACATAAGAAGTAAGGAATTATGGAATACTCTAAGGAATGAGTTGGAACCTTAATGGGAACCGTAGTTGAGAAGTGAAAGTGAGGTGTATTCTAAAGTAATAATTTTGGGTAAGGATTAAGGAATTGCAGTACCAGACCCAGAAGCTCGGAATGAAAAATTATCGATCGATTATCGGAACCTCTAGACTCCCAGCAAAGACAGAGTATGTAAGAATTGAAGGACTCGTACACTTGAATCGGACGAGATTTTAATATCCAAACAGTTATGAGAATTAATTATGGATTAAGCGAATTATTTGGACAGATTAAGCTAACCTTCAAATGTGGTCATTGAGCGTAAAGCGCAGGCAAGTTAAACCCTGTCAGATCAGCCGCATCTCCCGAACCTTAAGTGTCGGATTTGTGAATTAAGAAGAGAAGATGGTATGCAACCTAAGAACCAAGATGGATGAGTAAGTAGTAGTGATAAGACCTGTTGCGTATCGAAGCATGATTCAGATGTGTTCTTATTGGCAAAAAGATTGGAAAATAAGATAAGCTCAATGGAAATTTTACACAAAGAAAAATGGATCAGACTATCTTCTTTTAACATGAGTCATGGAGATGTTTTGTATGAGAAACGCAAGCTTAGCGACAAGTGAATGAGACCCCAGAAATGGCAAGAGACGAGACGTAATTTTTCCAGCAAAAATCGGGAAGTGGATATTGAATAATAAGTTGTTGGAATTTAGTGAACTGACGGACGAACAATATCGAACTTCTTTGATTGGATGTAGAAGGCAAGTTTAAGATAACACATGACTCTAGTAGACCAGTATTTTGAGATTAATATGAATTTTAGCCGAGAATTATGTTGAAGTTTTATGTTTCATATGATGGGTTTCCTTACGCAATCATTCTGGAAAACCGAAAGCGATCGCCTTATTTTGGCATGCTTTCGAAGGTGGTAGAATGTACAGACCTTGGATTGTTCAAAACCATATGAAGAAGACAATAGTCGAGAAGACCTATGGAAATTGCTTAGTATAAATGGAGAATCATTCAGATAACAAGATCAAATTTTGAGTTGTGAATGCAGTAACTAGTTACTGGAGGAATCCAATAGGCAATGATAAAGTGTTGAAGTTTAAGATCATTTAGTCGGGTACTTGAAGAGACGTAACCTATGACTGGGCTTACAAGAAAGCCGGTAAGAGTTTGAATTTATTATAGACGGATTGTTCTCAGAGGAACTCGAAGAGTAACCTAAAGGACATGAATGAGTTATGGAACTGAAGCTGTCTCGAAAAAGATTATGAGTATGAATTCCTTACGGATAAGAATCGAATGAATGGAAACGAGACTCGAGCCATCAATGGGTTTTAGTATACGAAAGAAGTGAATCTGGAAGAGTATTCAAGAAATCAATTCACGGGAGCAAGTATCTTGTTACGTCTAAGGGAAAAACACAAAGTCAGGAGATGACCAGTCAGCAAGATAAGCAGGTAGTCTAAGCCACAAGTGAAGCAACGAACGTAAGATAATTCTGTTATGGTAACTACAAGGTTATAAAGGAGTAAGATTGGTCAAGAGATTTTATATGGTAATAGTGGTGTATTACTCCTATCCCAAAGCGAGTTGTTAAAAATCAGAGTTGCGCAGCGGAGAAGTAATCCAAAATGAGTTAACAAACAATTATAAGCTGAAGCTTAGGGAACAAGAATGCTTGTGAAGTCCTTGCTGGATGAATCGCAGGAAAGGTATTAAGTGCTCAATTCTTATAACGTAGAATAACAGTAAGCAATGGCGACTTGAACATACCATAAGTTCTAACGGGAAATCTTGAAAATTAAGCTGAGGGATGCTTCAAACCTCGAAACTCATGAGAAATGGAAATCGAAGTAGTTTAAGAGTATGTGGTAAGAAATAAGAAGGATGTATTCCTACCACGTTAAGTCTAAGGCGATTGAAGTTACCGCTAGTACGATAATCTAGCTATTCATTTTATGGTTTAAAATAAACACTCGATCAAAATAAAGGACAAAGTTAATATTTTATCCTACTAAAGAATAACAATAATAACTAGACACCTCAAAATTCTACAATTAATTCAACACCTTATTTTTATTTGGATCTTGCTAACGAGTGCCCTCGAGGTACTCTTTAAGAATCCCAAATTTAAAAATTATTTGTTCAAAAAGTCAAATATTACAAATTCTAATGCATTGAATACACAATTTTTTAAAAAAGTTTACTATTAAAGATCTTTAAAGAATTTCATGTGCACTCGTTAGCATTTCACTTTTTACTTTTCTATTTCTCTTTCCTATAACATCACCAAACTATCACATCTTTTTTTCTTTTTGGTTGATCCAAAACTATCACATCATTTTCTTTTTTGTTTTAAGGTGTGTATACACCCACATACGATGTAAACAAAATATCTTTGTTTCCCTATCACATTACTTCTTTTTTTCCTCATTGTTTTAAGATGTATATACCCATAGTATAGAGTGTAGACAAAACATTTTCCTTTAACAAGTGTTTAGTTTCGGTGAAATAAGGGAGAGAGAAGTCGGGGAGAGAGAGACCGAGAATAATTAACCCTTTATTCATCTTACCTTTAAATAGCTGGTGATGTCACTTTAATTTTCAACCACCTTTCTATTTGACCTTACCTCCAACTACACACTTTGTAGTGCCATAAAATTTCAACTTTGCCTCTTAAATCCTTGAAACGTCTTGTGCCTTCTTGAAGATTTTGTGTCCAACTACCTTGTGCCTTTTAGGTATCTTCGTAATTTACACCATAACATCTTCAACTCCTAGAGTGTGCTTCTCGAGCCACTTAAAGATTCATTTGCCTCCAACTCTCTTTGGCTTTTAAGGTAACCCCACAAGTTGTTCCATGCCTTCTTTAACCCCCATAATTCCTTTCGTTCTCTTAAAGATTCATTTCTCTCAACTAGACCATAACATACAAGGACCATATAGTTGTACCATTTTGGTGCCACCATTGGTTGTCTCATTCTAGTCCCACTATTTGAAGACTCCACCTCAAGCTGAACTTTCCCCACCTCAACTTTCGAATGCATACATCCATTATGCATTTTTACCTTGTAACCTCTGCATCTCACCTGATTATGAATATTCTTACCTTTGCCACTTCATTTTGATATTAAGTATTCTTTCCTTCTCCTCCTTAGACTGGTCATAATTATTTAAAGTCTCTCTTGACGAATACCTCTTCTACATGACAGTCAACTTACATGTGTCATTGTTTCTAAGGTGAGCTAATCTACCTTCTTCTTGCTCCCAACATGACACTACTAGAGCATCTGTATCCTCATAGGACATGAGGAAACCACAAATTACGCATAGTCATCATTGTCTTATAACTCAAGACATTCTCCATTGAAGTGACCAGTCTTGTGACACTTGAAGCATTTGTACTTCGACTTGTCGCCACCCTTTGAGTTTCCCCAATTTCCTCTACTCCCTCCTCTTCCTCTTGAAACATTCAAGCATTAACCGCTATCATCAAACTTCAATTTCGTTGACTTGGTAACTCATTTGTTCTCGACGTTGCTTGAACATTATTCAATATCACAGTGCATTCTTTACTATATAGCCTAGTATCATTGATGTGCTCCAAGGAAAATAATTATGCATCGCGCTACCAATTTGAATTCAAGTGTTCATTAGCAATGATTAGTTGAAGTCAAAGCAAGGCAAAATCAGACCGATTCAGGGTACTTTTGCGAATTGGTCGCACAAATTCACCTATAATTCCTCGAAATCAAAGAACCGACGAACCAAGATAAGTCAAGACAAAAAAAATAAGAATAGGATGTTGAGTAAGATATACTAGATAAAGGAAAATCTCTAGTGGTGTAGATAAATTCATAAAATCTCTTTGAAGCTTGGGGAAAGAGAATCTCACTTACAAAATAACAACGATAAAAAAAAAGTGAATACTATTTTCGTCCCTAAATATAAGACATTTTTGTCAAAATCACGGGAATTAAGAATATTAGTATTAGTATTAAATTTGTCTATAATAACTATTATTTTTACAATTTTATCCTAGAGAGAGAGAGAGAGAGAGAGAGAGAGTTAATTTATCTTTTCAACATAGTATTTATTGTTGATTGAAGAAAAAGATGCAAAATAAATAAATATATGTTGGTAAAGAAATACTTAATGTAATTGAAAATAACAAAGGAGTCTTATAAAAAGGGACAAATTTTTTTCTCAAAAGGATCTTATAATTAGGGACGGGGGTAGTATTAAAAAAGGTTTGGATAAGTGGGCATTAGTTTGTTGCAATCGACTATTATAATCCTTCTACTTTTTCGCACTATTAATTAATTTAACTAATTACTCCAAATATCAAGAGATTTTGAATATATGAGCGGAGTTGAAGAGACTCGCATCAAGTAAAAAATATATTTTTCATAGAAAATTATGATAGTTTAATATACTTAATTAGATAATATTGGCACTATAGACCGGCGCGTATCAAAGCCTTATACCATATATGTACCGAATTCTTCACATGTTGTGTACCTAAGCTTGTACCGCGTACCAACACAACTTGTAAATTGGTGGAGTCTACACCACAAACTGGTATTTGATTATTTAATTTACAGAAAATATAAAGACATTTGATAAGAAATTTAAAGTGAATATTTTATCTTGAGACTTATGTAATCAACACATTAAAATATTAAAAAGTAAATTTTTCAATATAGAATTTAATAATTGTTTTTTTTTAATCTTTAACAAGTAAATCCTAAGAGCACTTGTCAACGAGATCTTTAATTTAAACAGTCTTGTTAACAAGTGTTTTAAGGATATTTTTTTAAGAATTCTAAGTGTTTATTTGGTTTAGAGTTTTAAATCCACAAAAGGTGAAAAACCACATCCCAATGCACTATTTAATGGTGGAATGAGAAGCTAGAAATTCCAGCTTCACTCCAGACGTGCGTCTAGCCTCTCCAAAAGCTACACCACACATAAGCTAAAATAGAAAAAATTGATAAATTTTATCAATAAAACTTACTTTATCAAGTTTTAATGTGTTGAATGCATCAATCCTAAAACAAATTTTTTTAGACTTTTTAGAACATTAATTAACATTTCCCTATTTAAAAACTACTAATATAACTAAAGTTAGATTTATTATCCAATACTAATAATAATTGTGATGAATGACATCTCATTCATCCCTTGGATTTCTGGAACCGAGTGACAAGACATGTTTATGGTCATGTTGATGACTGACTGACTGACAGAAAACAACACAAGTGCAATCCACAACAATCAATTGCCGTTAAAAGCGTATCATGTCATTCGAGTGACCAATACACATCACTGCTTCAAACTCTTAAGTGGTAATAATAATACAAATAAGTACTCTCTTTTTTGTCTTTTCTATAGAGTCCTAGTACTTTCCCTACAACACCTACTACACATTCAACTACAACAGTTCCTATCCTTTCTAGCTCCTTTTATGTGTTGCTCATATATGATATATTTAGAGTGATACTTTCATTAATCTGTATTATAGGTTCTGCTTTATGCAAAAAGATTTTCTCAACAGTTGAAATCAGCTTGTGCATCATGTGTGAGCAGGTAGCACCACTCCACCCAATTCTTCAATCATCACCAACTTCTCTTTCTCCCAACAAAAATTAAAGAAACAATTTACTAAGCCATGAAAATTAATTAAATAATCTTGTTTTCTTCTTTAATTTGTTTACTAAGCCATGAAAATGTAATAAAATTGCAAAGAGAAATAATTTTTGTACGACCACTTTTTTAATTTTTTTTGACAACTTTCTTTATTATATTCACATTTTGTTTTTACTTTCTCTCTATTGTTTTGGTTTTTGTGTCAATACCTCTTTTTCTTTGTAAAGTTATCGTTGTCCCAAAAATTGTCAATCAAATAGTTGTTCAAATAATACAACTCAATTGCAAAACATGACGAAACATCATTTACTAGTAATTTATGGAATAAACCGACTAACAAAAAAACACATTTCTAATCAAATTAACTAATAAAAGTTGCATTTTAGAATTTTGATATACTAAGAGACTACATTGATAATGCTAGACATAGACCAAAATAACTCTTTACTATGAAATTAGATACGATGAGAAAAAAGAGGGTAAAGAAAAAGAAAAAGAAAAAGATGCATAATAGAAGTAACTTGTAATTGTGTATACTTCATAGTTGAATTTAGACTTAGTAGTAGAACAATAATAAAATTGCAATATTCCAAGTAATATACACAATATATAGATAGTGACAAGATCTGAATGTGATATCTCAAGATTGTGATTCAATAACATTTACATTGGAAGATGGAAAAACTTTGCTGAAAACTGTCTTCAAAGAGCAACCAAACAAAGAGGAAGAATTTTCTGAAACAGAATCACTCAACCTTTCATTATCATCACTACCTTGTTCACCCTCTCTAATCTCAGAACTTGAACTTTCATCAACCACAATTTCAACAAAACTAGAAACATCAACATTATTTTCAACAACACCTGAAGAATCATTCTCAAACACAACAATTGAAGCTCTACAAATAGGACAATTAGAATGTGAACTCAGCCACATATCAATACACTCCACATGAAAACCATGACCACATTTAGGTAAACACCTTCCCATTTCACCATCTTCAAAACCACTCAAACAAATCACACATTCAAGTTCTTCTTCAATTTCATCTTTACAATCATTCTTCTCTGCATAAATGAACATAGGAATTGAAGCAATGATAGAAGAATCAAGTCCTTTGGTGTGTGAGCTAGAGAGTGGTGAGTCTTCAATGTTGAAGCTGTGGAAGTGATGGAACCTTGCAGGTCCAAGTACATCAGAGACAGTCACTGTGGTTCTCCGGCGACGGCGACGACGTGCTTGTGCTTGAGCATGTGCTTGAGCTAAGAACCATTTAGCATAAAGATGAAGAAGAAGAACAAAGAGAATGACTAGTAGTAAAGAAATGATAGCAGCAAGCATGATGTTACTATTATCTGAGAAAATGTTTTGAAATATTTCTTTGAGTGAGTTCATTGGTTGAATAGGTGAGTTATTAGAATGTGGTTGCATTGTAAAGAATGGCTAAAACTAAAAGGGTGGAAGATTTTTGAAGAAAGATTTGGACTTGATGAAAGGGTTTTTGATAGGTTGTTTGTGTGGTTGTTATTTTTGTATTATGTGGAAAGTGTTGACGTGAAAGTGAAGTTAGTTTGACGATGGAATAAAATATGAGACTTCAATTAATGAGGTTGAAAACAATCAATCTTATTGCACTAGTTGTGACTATTTAAGTAAAAAATTCTTCTAATGATAAGCTATATATAAATGTGTTCTCTTTCGTTCAAGTAATTATAATGAAATGAAATTTTGAGTTATCACAACTATTTACACGTATTATTTTAACACACTCACATATTTGGAAAAAAGATTGTATGAGAAAAAAAAGAATTAAATAATATATATTTTAAAATAATTAAATTATATATTTTGATGTAAGTGTGTTTAAATATTGTGTCCAAATTTAATAAACCTAAAAATTAAACCAAACCAACTTAAAATTACCTGGTTGTTGCTTACTAGTTTGAGTTAATATTTTGTATTTTGAACCCTCTTGAGTTTTTTTAGCCACGAGGTTTAGGTGAGGGGTTCTGAGGAAGTGTTTCAATTTTCAAAACTGACTATCCTTTCATCGCTTGATTTTGCTACTACTCTTTTGAGGCCAAGATATTAGATAAACTCTAAACTCATCTTAAAATTTAAGTTGGTCTAACTCAATCGTTAAAAAATCGACTTGTACGACAAATAATGTCACTTATACACTTTTTAGGCTATATTTTGAGTATTTCAAAAAAATGAAATAAAATAGTTAAATTGGATTTGTTGCCTCTTGCATACGATACATTTGCGTGTAATGGTTAGCAATTTGTGTTTTCTGATGCATATGTAATTTATTAGTACAAAGAGTGGGGTTAAAGTCAAAGGAAAACCCTGTGTCCAAGGAGGTAAATGGGGAATAATGCATGGAAATGTGGAGAGTGAAGAGAAAAAGGAGCAGAAATAAAGGACTCGTGAAGGCGACGGCAGCAGAATAAGAGAGCAGTTGAGTTTTTTATTTATTAGATTAGATTCATGTGGAATAATGGGCTGTTTTATTATAATTTTAAGGAAACACAAGTTAAAGAAACAAAAAAAAAAGAAATATTTCCATTAAAAATATCATTTTTTACACTTTTAAAACTTTAATCACATAAGTTTTAAAATATTCATACTATATTTGGTTTCTTTAACTAGTGCTTGGAGACTTCTTCGGAATATGTTACTGACTAAAGATAATTTGGTGACACATGACATCTCATCAGCCGATCTGAACTCTCTTCAGGATCATATTGTTCAGTTTGTTGACTCCTCAGGTGGCTCGCGAACACGTCGTTCTTTCATGCAGATTATTTGGTTATGTTGTGTTTGGGTTTTGTGGAATGAACAAAATAATAGAGTTTCAAGAATAAGGAAAATACAATTCATCAGCTGTTAGAAAAAGTAAAGTTATATTCTTTTTTGTGGTTGAAAGCTTATAATGTCAATCTTGGTTCAAGTTTTCATATGTGGTGGTCGAACCCTTTTGTTTATATGGACATCAGCTAACTTATTTTTGTTTCCTTTCTTTACTATTGTTTGGCTGTAAACTTTTGAGGTTCTTCTTGGTAGATCTTGTACTACTAAGGAGTCTCTATTGTTGTTAATATAATCCACCTTTACTCAGTTAAAAAAAAACTGAGCTATATACCGAACATGTGAATATGTCTCTTTAGATAGATTATAACATTTTATGAGGGTCTTGACAAAAAAAAAACATTGTATATGGTACTATTAACTATTTATGGAGTATTTTATTGCACATATTCCTCTTTACAATAAATTGTAGGAATATTATTATCAACATAACCGTTAATGTAACTTGAATATATTTTAAATATATTTGAGAAGGGGATCCCAAGGCAATGCCTGTCATTCTGAGTAAATATGATTCTTGAGATTTTTGTAGAAAGTTTCACAAAAGCCAAGTAAACCGCGGAAAGGGAAGCTTGCTTCCCCATTTTCTGCCTTGTTGTGTTTGTTTAAATATATTTTTGTCCCTATTAAATATTCTCACTTCATTTAATCACATAAATTAATAAAAATTAATAAATAAATAAATGAATAAAATGTACCAATATTCATAAGATTAATACTATGACCTCAATTTATACATGACATTACATAATGGAAATATTCATCTCACCAAACAATTAAATAATACTTAAATAAATTATAATATTATATTAACAATTAAATTACAATGTTATGTTTTGAGAGAGTTTTATATGTTTCCTCAATTTATACTCCATCCATCCCAAAATATAAGTAAAAATGGGTCAACTTAAGTTGATGTATTTGGTACAAATTTTAAATCAAAATACGTCAACTTTTATTAATCAATTTTTGCTTATATTTTAGAATGAAGGTAATATCTTTGTTATGATTTAGATGAAACTAAAGTAAACTCGTCTTCGACGGCAATATCCTCATATGAGAGTGTCATTATCTGAACTAACCTTATTTCCACATTTCAAATACTTGGAAAGAATTTCCATATCATAAATAACATCCTGTTTCATTTAATATTTTAGTATCAACAAAAACTAAATTCACATACTTGGTTGAAACACTCACACTACCTACATTAAGTATATCTTGCTCAGACACAATATTTAGGATTTATATAGTATGATGTTTTATTTATTAGTTAGTCCTATACTTTTTACTGTCATGTGTAGTTTATTATATTTATGTATTTCTCATTTTTGTGTGCTTTTCATCAAATATATAGTTTTTATCGTTATGTAATTTCATATTGCATTTATGTACTTATAATAATTTATAAAAACAAAAAAAACATATCATTTTTATTATTTTAGATCTCCCATTTATGTATTAAATAAATTAAAAGAATTTAACTTAAAATAAAACTACATATATATATATATATATATATATATATATATAAAAATGCGACTTGCTTGTTTGTATAACTTTTTTATAATTGCTTAAGTATGATGGATGTGACATTATGAGGATCACTTGGTAGTAGTATATAGAATCAAAGTGAGTTTCTTTTGAAGTACGCATTAGAGGCGGTCTTAGACTCTTAGAATTGACCTTTATTAATTGGACAAACAAAAATGTAATTTAGAACATGACACAATCACTTAAATTAGATGAAAGTTATAATTTAGAATTGACTCTTAGCTTTGGGTTGATCTCCTATCTAATAGGTATGTCGCTGGTTCTAACATTCTCTTTTTTAGCACCCAAGCTAGCGATTCACCCACTTGGTCCTCCATCATTCATGCTAAAAATGCTCTCAAAGATGGTTTCTCTTGGCATGTGGGTTTCGGAGATTCTTCCTTTTGGTCGTGTTCTTGGAGTACTCTTGGTTTCATAGGATTGTTACCTCCATTCATAAACATTCATGATGTACATTTAACTGTTAAAGATGTGCTCTCCTCAATTGACCCCCATACTAAGATTTTGTACTCCCATCTCCCACTATGGCATCCAAACTCATCAATAATATGCATATCAAGTTTAATGCCTCCATAGATGACACATTCTTTTTGACAACTAACAAAAATGGAACCTACATTACCAAAAGTGGGTATACATGGATGTTGTTCCGCACTAGCTCGCTACCTCTTTCTAATCAAAATGGCTCTTGGACTTGGATTTGGAAATTAAACCTTCCGGAAAAGCTTAAGTTTATGCTTTGGTTGGCTTGCCACAACTTTGTCCCCACCCTCTCTCTGCTCAAGCATAGGAATATCTCCCCCTCGGCTGTTTGCACTCGTTGCAGTCTTGCTGAAGAGACCTTTCTTCATTGTGTGCGAGATTGCACTTTCTCCATAGGTATTTGGAAACTTGTTAGTTTTAATGATTTGGATTTTTTCTCCAACATGGATGTGAGTGATTGGCTCGAGGTTAGTTCTATGGGTTCCCAAACCTTCTTATTCACAGCTTGCACTTGGTGGGCATGGCGTCATCGTAATCTTATGTGTCTAAACAATGAAACTTGGGCACTTAATCGCCCCTCTTTCAATATTCTGATTATGGTAGAGAATTTCAAAATTTGCTTTTCTGTTAATTCCAATATAATGCTATGCTAGGTGATAGACATATTAAATGGAACAATAGTAATCATTCTTGCATTATTCTTAACATTGATGGTAGTTGCCTAGGCTTGCCCATTAGAGCTGGCTATGGTGGGATTGTTAAAAATAATGCTGGTTTTTATTTATCAGGTTTCTCAGGCTACATTCAAGGATCATCTGACATTCTCCATGTTGAGTTATATGCTATTTATCAGGGTCTCTTATTGGCTAAAAAAATGGGATCGAAGAGCTTGTCTGCTATTCTGACTCTCTACATTGCATTAACCTCATCAAAGACTCAACTTCCAAGTTTCATGTTTATGTTGTTTTAATACAAGACATAAAGGATCTGATTGAGCATAGTAACATTATAGTCTGTCACACTCAGAGAGAGAAATCAATGTGTGGATTTTTTTGCAAAATTTGAAGTCTCCTTAGATAATGATATTTTTTATCATGTCTCCCCTCCGGATAATCTTTTGTATCTTCTAAAGATGGATGTATTTGTAACTTTATTTTCTAGAGATTAGTTTGTTTTTGTTTTCCCTTTTGTTTTGTTTTTTTCTTTATTGTTTAGCATTGTAACCAAAAAAAAAAATATAGATGAAAGAGATTTATATGTTCTTTCTATAAATATTATGTTGGAAAATTCAGAGAACATGGAGCAATAATAGGCTAAATATTCAAATTATTCAAGAATTGCTTACACTTGAATTTCAACGATATTCATCTTAAATATGAGTATACTACATCATCATGCATCTTAAGTGCGGGTGAGTGAAAGAGATTATATAGATTAAGCTTAAATGAGAGGTATATGAGATCAAAAATATATTTAAATTTTCTTTGTTGTTGTTATCATCATTATAAACATTGGTAATAACATAGGGCAAGTATTTTTTATTTTTTGTGGCTAAATGTGGGGTTGGAGATGAGGACCCTACTACTACTATTTTATAAAAAGAGAAATGGATGTTCATGGGACCCATGTGAATGGAATGGAACCATACAAGATCAACTATTTCTTTTCTTTTCACAATTACTTTTTCTTCCTCACCTCACCTCACCTCACCTTGACCATCCTACACTATACCATAGGCTAAATGCCAATATCTAGCAACAGTATATTTTAGTATAGTTTCCACCAGTTTTTGCTGCATGCTTCCGGCGATGTGTTGTTCTCATTTTAGAGAAGACATAGCATGAATACCATATGGTATTGGCTCGTGCAATCTGACTCATTCCAAATTTCTACTATGTATGAACTGTTTATTGGTATTCATCAACTGATCAAGAGGGACCTAATGCAAAAAGGTCTACAAAATTATTGGTCCTTGTTAATTTTTACACAGTTGTTTTAATTATTTAAACATTAAAGTGCAAATAAAATTATTGGAACGTATTATCACTTGAATACCTAGTATGAATTAGTAGCTCTCAATGTTGATGCTAGTAATCGTCGATTCCAACTTGAAAGGTTTTGGTGGTCTTATTTGTGATCATAGACATGTTCTTTTTTGTATGGTTTCTTTTGAAAAATTAGTGGACTTTGCATTTTCTATGCCGAGATTTTGGCTTTATATCATGTTTTGAAGTTGTGTTGAGATATTGACTTTTAAGAGGTGTTGTGTTTCTATGATTCAACTGTTGTTGTTGACCTCATCCAAAAGAATTTGAATCTGCATCACAAGTATGGAAATTTGATCATGATTATTAAGCACCTTCTTTGTAGAGATTGGGTGATTAGTTTACGACAAACGATGCGTGAATGTAACGCTGCAGCTGATTTCCTAATTAAAAAATATGCTCTAAGTGATATTAATCTTATTATTTTGTATGAAGCCCCCTCCTGATATGACATCTTCTCTTAGCAGATGACATGAACATTGAGTTTGTTCGACCTTAATTTGAGTCTTTTTCTTGTTTTTCCTTTTTCTTTTTTCCCTTATGTTACAAAAAAAAAAGTGTTGCAATAAGGGATTGAATAACTTTCATATCATTTGGATTTTATTGGATTTTAATTTCAACGGATGAATGACTAATATATAAAATAATATGGGTTTGGCTAACATTTGTTAATGAATCAAATATAGAAATAAGAATAGAAAGAGAAAAAGAAAGCGTGGATGAAATCAATTGAAAACATCATGAAGACAAGAATTAAGCAAATCTAAAATAAAAAAAAAATCTATTCCGGTTAAAGTCATCTCAAACGAAAATAAGAATAGAATCTCACAGTGCAACACTTCGAAGAAATAGCAAAAGAGACAAGTTTGTCGGCACAGTAGTTTTGTGTTGACCATGACCCTTGACCTTGACCTTGGTGTTTTCTAAACTATCCAACAAATGATATTAGAGTTATAGATCTACTAGATGAGAAGAGGAATGGATCAAAGGATGGTACAAATGTATATAGTGATGTAGGAGACTCACACTTGAGATGAAGAATGTTCAAATTTAAGTGTGATAATTCGTACATAGTCTTAGTCTTTAGCCCGTTATTACTTCCGGTGCTCTGAACTCCCCAACACAATCGTGTTAGCCTTATTTTTTCCCTTGTCGAACTAACTTCACTTTCACATAACAACCACACCAATCACCTGTCTAAAACCCATATCATCAAGTTGAAAACCAGAGGCGTGAATGAAGTCCTCTAAAACCCATATCATCAAGTTGAAAACCAGAGGCGTGAATGAAGTCCGCGGTAGAATTGGATGGGGCATATTAACGAATCAGTAAAGAGAACGATTTTGAATATGTCGTCGACAAATCACTAGAAACCGTATGCAAACACTAAACATGGTTTGAAATTATTTTTAGGTTTTAACACATGACATACTTCCACTCCCATCATTTTGTTGCATCTCATTTGAACCTGATAAGTGCCTGAAAATGGTTAAATTGTTCATTTAATTAAGGCACTTATGTTACTTATTTCACAAGTTATCATAGGATAAGCCCATATTTATGGTTCAAAATGCTATATTTGTGATCCTATGTCTTACCCCATGTTATTATTGCAGGAAATTCATGCTTGATCATGCTGAGCAAAGAAATGAAGTTTGTTTCAAAGCCATCGCTACAAGCGCAAGCATCCTCGCTACAAGCGAGGATAGGCAGGGAATTTGAAGGCTTCATCGCTTCAAGCGCCAGATGCCACGCTACAAGCGAGGATAGGCAGGATTTTTAGAGGTTCATCGCTACAAGCGATGGACTGGTCGCTTCAAGCGACCAAGGGCGGTTTAAAGGCTCCATGCTGACGTGGAGGATCCCTATTGGCCATTAAACTTCCTCGCTACAAGCGACCAACTCATCGCTTGTAGCGAGCGTGCAAAAATTTAGATTTATATAGCATTTTTGGTTCATTTTCTGAGATATCCAGTTGGAGAACTTTGAGACTTTTTCTTCCAATTTGTTAGGATTGCTTTAGTAGTAGTTTAGGACTTAGTAATTAGGGCTAGAGCTTTGATCTTCAAAGATCAAAGGTGATTGGGTAGTGGAAATCAATCAAGACTTTGGGAAATCAAGACTTGGTTTGTATCTTCATCTTTTCTCTTCACTTTTGCATAGTTGCCATGAAAATGAGCAACTAACATCCCTTTGTTGGGATTAGAGGTAATCTTTCTAGCTTTGATTGTAATGAATGATTATGTGAATATATGGTTTAGCAATTTATATGTTTATGAAGTTATTCTTGCTTTTCATTCTCATGATTGATTCAAATGATATTGACAAATACTTTTGAATCTATGTTTAAGAATAATCTTCTATCAAAATAAGAAAATCTAGAAATGGATTTGGGTTTTGATAATCGCACTAAGTTTCGGATCGTAATGCTTTCGAATCGTTTGATTGATTGGGAAATCGTCGATTAAACGATACGATCGATTTCACGATGTCATTTGGGAAATCAATGATATTGTAGAGCGATACGTGATATTTACGCTAAAACGCTAAATTCATATGCATGATTTATTTATTACATTCTTTGCAAGATTGATGAACTTTAATCTCAACGCTTTTATTCCCTAATTCTTTGTCGTTTTAATTCCCGCATTTACATTCCGTTAGTTTATGAAACCAATTGTACAAACCCTTAACTCAAAACAATATCGATTGTTGAACGGTTCGAAGTAAGGCACCAATCCCTGAGGAGACGATAATAGAAAATACTTACTTTTGTTGTATGAAATACTGCTTCAACAAAATGGCGCCGCTGCCGGGGATTAGTGTTAACTTATTTTGAACATCGCAATAGTTTGTAGTGTTTTGAGCTTTTGTATATACCTTGTTAATATTCTTTCATTTCTTTTGTATATATAAACTGTTTGGCATTAACCCTCTTTGTTATGCAAAGAAAAGTTTCTTGTTAGTTAATTGTGTTTCAGATTCTCATTGAAAGAAATCATGGCTGATCATCATGATTATTTCAACTATTATGATCCATACGAGTATGAAGCTTATCAACAATATCAACAATATCCGTCTGAAGATGAACAAATGGAAAGAACAGAGAATATTCTAAACATGTTCATGCAACAATCCATGATCAACATGCAAAACACCAACCATAGATTAAGAGCTTTATCAATCCAGTTGGATATTTTGCAAGTTCAATTAAATTGTCTACCAAGAATCATGGAGGTTCAGACCAACAATCAATCCACTTTGGAATGTGGAGAGATTGTTGAAGATGATGTTGATGAAAGTGAGGAAGAACCAATGTTTAAAGGATGTGGTATAGAGCTATTAGTGGAAGAATTAGAGATACCACGTAAAGATGAAACTCCTCAAGAAAGGTCAGATACTGAAAAGGCCAGTGTTGTTGATAGTGAAGAAAGTATGGAGATTGAGTACCCAGAACCGTTTCTTAACAAGGAACAAACTTCTAAGGATGAGGGGATGAAAGTGAGCAAGGTGGAACTTGAACGAGTACAAGATTGCTTATGTTCCTTGCTCAGCTTACTATGGATAGGGAGGTTATGGACTCCACATCAGCGCTTCTTCAAGTTCATGGAATTCCTCCCGCTGCAAAGGGATACTAAAGCTGGTGTGATCTCCGTCTCATTTTGGCCACCCTAACGAAAAAGGCGTCGAGCTAACGACGTAAAACAAGCGCTTGTTGGGAGGCAACCCAACTGTTTAGGTTTGTTTTAATTAGTATTTTGATTTTTAACATTCATCCATGCATGTTGGGATAGTGGCTAGAACTCAAAAATTTATTTTTCTGTTTCCTGTCATGGTCGCTACAGCGACCAACTCATCGCTGTAGCGATGGAATTTACACTACGTCGCAGTAGCGACGCACTTGTCGCTAGTAGCGACAACTTTTGCACTTGCGCTTGTAGCGCCAAGCCACGCTTGTAGCGATGGGCTTTTTGCCTGTCGCTGTAGCGACGGATCGCGCGCTTGTAGCGAGCGTATCAGAAAACAGTTTTATATTACCCAGGCCAGTCCTGTCGCTTCAGCTACTTCTCAACCACCCCATTTATTATTATAGCCGTTTTAACTTATTATTTTCGCATCATTTCACTTCTGTAAACACTCCATCAATTTCTGCATTGTTCACAATTCACATTCTACACAAATCTGCAAAATCCACTAAGTACCTGTAATCATCTTGTTAAATCAACACACAAGGTATGTTTTTCGGCCATCTCTGTTCCTATTTTTCAGCTTTTTACTTGCTAATGGTGCTTGCATGCTGATTTCGTAATTCTAGGGTTTAGGGTTTATGAATTTTTGAACTTAAAGCATGCCCTTTTGATTACCCATTGTTATGCCTAGCTTAAGTTGTTATAAATGAACGAAAATCACTTGATAAACTTCCCTGTAATCCTTTTGTTCATAGGATTTCTATTTTGGAAAAACCCTTTGTAAAAATTTCAAATAAATTAGGGTTTTTAAGGATTTAGGAAGTTTAAGTGATTGTTTCTCATTTATTCTAGCTTTAATGTTATTTTCGCACGCTACAAGTTAGTCAAAATCAGAAAAAACTTGATTTTTGAAAATGGGTCTCCTCGCTAGAACAGCGCTTGTAGCGCAGGAACCAGACTTTTTCTGGGTTTCGTCGCTACAGCGACCAAGCTGTCGCTTGTAGCGAGCGAACCCAGAATTTGTTTTATTTTTGTTTTGATTGAGACTTGACTTGTACCCTACTTAACTTTCATCTGTTTTGATCAATTTTGTAGGAATGGCACCTAAAACCACTTCTAAACGTCAAAGGAATGTTGAAAGTTCCTCGTCAAGACCACGAGCAAACGTTCAACCACACGATGCAGCTCGTTTCCTCAGCTGGAGGAACCAGGAACGTTATGAGGAGCTGAGGACAAGACGCATCTGGTCCGAGAAGAGGTTTGAAATATCTGAAGAAGGGGAATATGGAGGCTTAGCAGCCATGATAAAAGAGAGGAAGTGGGGTATTCTTTGTACACCACCCATGAGGATCAACTATGAAATCGTGCGCGAGTTTTACGCGAACGCGATCCCCTCCGATCCGTCTGATGAGTTTACTTGGACGACCTATGTGCGAGGGCGCACAGTCACCTTCGATCGCATGTCCATTAACGCATATCTGGGCAAGCCTTTGGAGCTGGTTGAGGAAGACAATCCGCTTGCACCCACTGCACTTTGTGATTTCTGCGAGCGTCAGAGGAGTGGTGACTGGGATCATGAGAGCATAGCACAGGACATCTTCCAGGCTGGGAAGAGTTATGACGTGAGTAGGGCTTCGGGTAAGCCTTTCCGAGCATTCAGGGAGGATATGACTACTGAGGCTCAGGTAATCCTTACCCTTATTCTGTATAACATTCGCCCCAAATCTCACACCTCCTCCACCACCTTAGATGTGACCCCCCTTGTCCACTATATCCTCACTCAGCGTCAGGTTGACGTTGCTAGATTGATAGCAAATGAGATGAGGATAGTTGCTGAGAGTGGAATATTACCCCCGGGCAAACCTAAATGCCCACTCACTTTTCCCGGGTTGATCATGGGTCTATGTAGGAGAGCTAGAGTTCACATGCCATCACAAGTTGATGAGGAAATTAAAAATCCTATTGATGATAGATACATCAATAGGTACTGCTCTACACCTGCACCTGTTGCCCCACCACCCCCCTCAGCTGGACCATCATCCTCAGCCGGACCTTCTCATGTACCACCACCACCACCTCAGCATACTAGCCACCCTAGCCACCCGACCATTCCACCTTTGGACTTATCGAGTTGGGACTTTGCTACTGTGAGCTCATTCCTGTTGGCGCAGAATGCGTCAAATCACCGGGCACTTACTACGATTCAGAGCCATCTGCACGACAGTGGCCAAAGCCCGTGGACACCTGCTTTCTTCTCCGAGCACATCGCTTGGCCTGGGGACAGGCCATTCTTTCCAGGAGGGGCAGCTGCACAGGATGCTGGTGATCAGGATGCTGGTGATCAGGGTGATGACGACGCTGATGTCGATGATGATCTGGATGATGACTCCTCAGCTGCTACAAATTCTATTGATCGCATGGCAGCTGACTTGATAGACTCTGATGATGACATGGCCACAGATTCAGATTGATGATGCAGAGCTGCAGAGATTGATTTGTTTTCTTTCGTTTTATTTATTCAGCTTTGTACTTTAACATTTGTATTGATGCTTTGTACTTTGAGTATTTCTTTTGTACCATGGATGATGTACCCTTTTTGCTTTTATGTTATTTATATTTTGGGTATAACATGTTAGTATAGTTTCTATTTTATTTATGCTTTAGTGTTTATTTATGTTAAAATTTTTTGAAATCCCAACAAATTTTGAAAGAAAGATGAATGATTCAAAAGCAACGCTTGAAATGTGAATCATCTGAGTGATAATGATAGAATGAGTGTTAAAGCGCGCAGCTAAGGTACTCGTTTTCTTGTTTTTCTAGGTATATTCGTAAATGTGAATAAGTTCTTTACACACACAAGTTAATTTATTCAGTTTTTAAGCAAGCATGTGTTTAGTTTTGAACCAATGTAGAACTAGCCAAAAATGTGAGGAATCCTCAACCATTGTATATATATGCAGGAGACCAATGCCATGTTTAACTCAGTTATATTATGTTAAATCTGTTGTTGTTTTAATTTGTATAAGAGCATTGAAATGATCAAGGCAATTTTTTTGAAATTGAGAGAAATACTTGACCAAATGAACCTACCTTGTGAGATGTGTGAGTATCTGTTAACCCATCTGAGCCTAATGGAATCAGAATTGTTAACTGTGACTGTCAATTTAATAAGCTCATCTGCTTATTTAAATTGCCGGAGTTTGTAAAAAAAATTTCAGTTCACAGTTAACTCTTTAATGAATTCTGATAGTTGTTTTCTTTTGAACCCTTATCCATCATTTTTATTGACCTTTGCCATAATAACAAAGGAACATTCGATTAGGGTATCATTGGAATAAGTTGGGGAGAAAGGAAGGTTTTATTTAAGTCAATGTGTGGTGAATGTGTTAATTGATCTTGACAACAAGAAAAGAAAAGAAAAAAAAAAAAAAAAAGAAAAGCAAACCAAGAAAAAGAAAAGAGAAAAATGAAATGGTTTGCAAGAATTCAAAGAAAAGTTGTCAAGAATCAATCAAGAATAGAAAAGTTGGAAATTCACCAAGTGTGTATTGGAGAAAGAAGGAAGTGTGTAATTAGATTGAATGTTTCCTTTTGCTTGGCCATTTGAATTCAAATATCTCACATATGACAATTCTTTTGTAGCCTAGCCCAATTACAACCCTTAAAGACCTTTTGATCAATGCCTTTTATGCTTTTGGAAATGATAATTAGATGGACATATAATTTAATTGGAATGTTATCATGCTTGTTGGATGAGTGTTCATACCCTCACAATAGATTTCAATATGTTCATATACTCTATATAGAAGTGTGTTAGGTTTGGTTCAATTTTAAACATATTGCTTGTTAAGAATTGTGTGATTTGATGTATTGTGTTTAGAACTAGTTCACATTTGCAGAATGTATCTTGTTTAATGAGAAAACTTAACCCTAGTTTGCGCATTCATGTTGAATCATTCATCTGTCACTTATTTGCTTCAAACTTTTGATTCTTTTGCATTCTTGCTCAAAGCCATGGTTAATGCTTGTTTCCTTTTTGTTGTGTCCTTTGTTTGAGGACAAACAAAGATTCAAGTTGGGGAGTGTGATAAGTGCCTGAAAATGGTTAAATTGTTCATTTAATTAAGGCACTTATGTTACTTATTTCACAAGTTATCATAGGATAAGCCCATATTTATGGTTCAAAATGCTATATTTGTGATCCTATGTCTTACCCCATGTTATTATTGCAGGAAATTCATGCTTGATCATGCTGAGCAAAGAAATGAAGTTTGTTTCAAAGCCATCACTACAAGCGCAAGCATCCTCGCTACAAGCGAGGATAGGCAGGGAATTTGAAGGCTTCATCGCTTCAAGCGCCAGATGCCACGCTACAAGCGAGGATAGGCAGGGATTTTTAGAGGTTCATCGCTACAAGCGATGGACTGGTCGCTGCGGTTTAAAGGCTCCATGCTAACGTGGAGGATCCCTGTTGGCCATTAAACTTCCTCGCTACAAGCGACCAACTCATCGCTTGTAGCGAGCGTGCAAAAATTTAGATTTATATAGCATTTTTGGTTCATTTTCTGAGATATCCAGTTGGAGAACTTTGAGACTTTTTCTTCCAATTTGTTAGGATTGCTTTAGTAGTAGTTTAGGACTTAGTAATTAGGGCTAGAGCTTTGATCTTCAAAGATCAAAGGTGATTGGGTAGTGGAAATCAATCAAGACTTTGGGAAATCAAGACTTGGTTTGTATCTTCATCTTTTCTCTTCACTTTTGCATAGTTGCCATGAAAATGAGCAACTAACATCCCTTTGTTGGGATTAGAGGTAATCTTTCTAGCTTTGATTGTAATGAATGGTTATGTGAATATATGGTTTAGCAATTTATATGTTTATGAAGTTATTCTTGCTTTTCATTCTCATGATTGATTCAAATGATATTGACAAATACTTTTGAATCTATGTTTAAGAATAATCTTCTATCAAAATAAGAAAATCTAGAAATGGATTTGGGTTTTGATAATCGCACTAAGTTTCGGATCGTAATGCTTTCGAATCGTTTGATTGATTGGGAAATCGTCGATTAAACGATACGATCGATTTCACGATGTCATTTGGGAAATCAATGATATTGTAGAGCGATACGTGATATTTACGCTAAAACGCTAAATTCATATGCATGATTTATTTATTACATTCTTTGCAAGATTGATGAACTTTAATCTCAACGCTTTTATTCCCTAATTCTTTGTCGTTTTAATTCCCGCATTTACATTCCGTTAGTTTATGAAACCAATTGTACAAACCCTTAACTCAAAACAATATCGATTGTTGAACGGTTCGAAGTAAGGCACCAATCCCTGAGGAGACGATAATAGAAAATACTTACTTTTGTTGTATGAAATACTGCTTCAACAAAATGAGTTTAAAAGCATAGTTCTTTCCCCATCCAATTGAGTTTAAAAGCATAGTTAATTTAAGCACTTTTCTAGCTTGTTTTGCAAGTTATCATGGGAAATGATCATAATCAATGATCAAATGCCCACTATTGCTTTTACTTCTTTCCCCATCCAATTGTGCAGGAAAATACAAGTCAGGACATAAGCTGAGCAAAGAACATGAAGTTTTGATCAAGCCATCGCTACAAGCGCAAGCGTCCTCGCTAGAAGCGAGCGTAGGCAGGGAAAATCAGAAGGCCATCGCTAGAAGCGCAGGATTGGTCGCTACTAGCGAGCTTAGGCAGGGAAATTGGAGGATTCATCGCTACAAGCGATGGATTGGTCGCTTCAAGCGACCAAGGGCGGTTTAAGGTTCCATGCTGACGTGGATCATTCCCATTGGCCAGAAGACTTCATCGCTACAAGCGACCAGCTCGTCGCTTGTAGCGAGCGTGCATTTTCTCAGATTATAAAAGCCTTTCAGCACAGTTTTGTACAGTAGTTCAGTGAAAGTTCTTGTAGATTTCTTAGTAGTTTTTCTGTAGAATATTTTTAGCTTAGTTTTTAGACAAGAAACAAGGGCTAGAAGCTTTGATCTTCAAGGAGCAAAGGTGATTGGATTGTGGAATCAACCAAAACTCTTTGGGAAATCAAGAATTTAGGTTTGTATTTTCATCTTTTCTCTACACTTTTGTAAAGCTATCATGAGAATGAATAGCTAACTTTCCCTAGTTGGGATTGGATGCACTCTTTCTAGCCTAAGATGTAATAGTTTGATTGTGAAATATATATGGTTTTAGCTATTTATGTGATGTTGAGTTTTTCTTGCCATTCATTGTCATGTTTTGATTTAAAATGATATTGACGAATACTTTTAAATCTTTGGCGAGAATAGCTCTATCGAAATAAGAAAATCTAGACATGGATTTGGGTTTTGATAATCGCATATAGTGTCGGAACTTAATGCTTTCGCATCGTTTGATTGATTGGGAAATCGTCGATTAAACGATACGATCGATCTCGCGACGTCATTTGGGAAATCAATGACGTTGTCGAGCGATACGTGGTAATTTCTCTAAAACGCTAAAACTCATATGCACGATCTTTAGATTACATTCGACGCCCGATCGAGGAAATCCTATCTCAACGCTTTTATTCCTTAGTTTTTGTCGTCTTTATTTTCCGCATATTTATACATTCCATTGTTTATGTACAAACAATTTGTAAAAACCCTTTTAACTCAAAACGATAACGATTGTTGAACGGTTCGAAGTAGCGCACTAATCCCTGTGGAGATGATACAAAAATACTTACCTCGTTTGTTGAATTACTAATACTACTTCATCAAAATGGCGCCGCTGCCGGGGATTGGTGTTTAGATATTTTGAGCATCGCAATAATTTTTATTGTTTTGAGCTTTTGTATATTTTTGTTAATATTTTTCTTCTCTTTTGTATATTATAAAATTTTGTGTGCATTAACCCTCTTTGTTTAGCAAAGAAAAGTTTCTTGTTAGTTATTTGTGTTTCAAATTCTCAACATAGAGGCAATCATGACTGATCATGATTATTTCAACTTCTATACTCCATACGAGTATGAATCCTATCAACAGTATCAACAATATTCGTATGAAGATGAACAAATGGAAAGAACTGAAAATACATTGCATATGTTCATGCAACAATCCATGATCAACATGCAAAACACCAACCAAAGACTGAGGAATTTGTCAAGACAGTTGGGGATTTTGCAAGTTCAATTAAACCATCTACCAAGGATCATGGATGTTCAGACCAACAATCAATCCGTTTTGGAATTCGGAGAGATTGTTGAAGACGATGTTGTTGAGAGTGAGGAAGAGCCGATGTTTGATGGATGTGGTATAAAGGAATTAATGGAAGAATTAGAAATACCACACGAAGTAGAACTTCCTCAACCAAGGTCAGATTCTGAAGAGGCCACTGTTGATAGTGATGAAGTGTTGGAGATTGAGAAGACGAAACAGTTTCTTAACAAGGAAGAAACTTGTGAAAAGGAGGGGGTGATAGTGAGCAAGGCTGAATTGGAATTGGTAATAGATGACACATGTTCCTTGCTCAACTTAGTATGGATATATAGGGAGGTTTTGGACTCCACATCAGCTGTGCTTAAAGTTCATGGAATTCCTCCCGCAACAAAGAGATACTAGAGCTGATGTGCGTTCCGTCTCGTTTTGGCCACCCTAACAAATCAGGCGTCGAGCTAACGACGTAAAACAAGCGCTTGTTGGGAGGCAACCCAACTTTGTAAGTATTTATGCTTTATTTTAATTCTCATAATAGTTTTCACATGAAAGAAATGTGGTGCATTTCAAATTTCAAAAATTCTGCTACCTGTCATGGTCGCTACAGCGACGAATCCCATCGCTGTAGCGACGAGCTTCAGACTTTTCATCGCTATAGCGACAGGTGGGTCGCTTGTAGCGATGACAGTAAAACTTGTCAGTACAGATTTTCAATTCCACTACCTCCCATTAACTTCATGTGATAAACTTTTGTTTAATTATGCATTTTTAATTATGTTCAATAATGTTGAATGGGCTTTAAAATTGTGAATCGCTATCAGATGCATGATAATGATAGAAATTGTATGATTGCACAAAGCCAAGTTAATTGTTTCTTGCTTTTCTATGTGTGTACTTGAATTTAATACGAGTACTTTGCATAAGATTTATCTCATACAATTTTACGTGATAACATGCTTATTATGTGAACCACTTAGAGCTGGCCTAATGTGAGGAATCCTCAAAACCATGGTATATATATATGCAGGAGACCGGCAATTTTAGTTTAACTCGATTGTTTTATGTTAAATCTGATAGTTGTTTTAATTTGTATGAAAGCAATGATATGATCAAGGCATATTTTTTTTTGAAATTGAGTAGAAACACTTGACCAAAAAGCCTACCCGGTGAGAGAGCGAGTATCTGTTAACCCAATTTGAGCCTAATGAATCAGAATCATTAATTATGAACTGCCAATATTCATAAGCACAATGCTTAGTGAATTTGCCCAAATATTTCAAAATCCAGTTCATAGTTAAAACACTATAGGATTCTGATATTCTTACATTCATTTGAACCCTTATCCATCGTGTTTATTGACCTTTGCCTTAATGATAAAGGAACATTCGATTAGGGTGTCTTTGAAATAAGTTGGGGAGAAAGGGAGGTTGTATTTTTTATATCAAGTAATGGTGAATATGAGATAATTGATCTTGACAACAGAAAAAGAAAAGAAAAAAGAAAGTAAAGCAAACCAAGAAAAAGAAAAGAGAAAAATAGAAAAAGGTTTGCAATAAAAAGAAAAAGTTGTCAAGAATCAATCAAAGAAAAATTTGAAGTTCACCAAGAGTTGTATTTGAGAAAGGAGGAAGTATGTAAATAGAATGAATGTTCCTCTTGCTTGGCCATTTGAATTCAATATCCCACATATGACAATTCTTTTGTAACCAAGCCAAATTACAACCCTTAAAGACCTTGTGATCATTTGCTTTTATGCTTTTAGAAATGATAATTAGATGGACACATAATTTGATTGGTATGTTAGCATATTTGCCGGATGAGTGTTCATAACCCTCACAATGGAGTTCAATATGTTTATCTACTTTATAAAGAAGTGTGTTAGGTGTGGTTCATAGATAATTATGTTATTGCCTTGCATTGTATGATGTGAATTTTGTGTTTAGGACTTATGTCATATTCATTGTATATATCTAGATTAATGAGAAACTTTGTACTTGCCCGCGCAATCCGCATTTGAATTTTTGCATCTGAAAACTTTTCATTTCTTTGCATGTATGTTAAAAAATTTGTCCAAAGCCTTGTTTTTCTATTTGTTTGAGTCCTTTGTTTGAGGACAAACAAAGATTTAAGTTGGGAGTGTGATAAGTGCCTAAATTGAGTTTAAAAGCATAGTTAATTTAAGCACTTTTCTAGCTTGTTTTGCAAGTTATCATGGGAAATGATCATAATCAATGATCAAATGCCCACTATTGCTTTTACTTCTTTCCCCATCCAATTGTGCAGGAAAATACAAGCCAGGACATAAGCTGAGCAAAGAACATGAAGTTTTGATCAAGCCATCGCTACAAGCGCAAGCGTCCTCGCTAGAAGCGAGCGTAGGCAGGGAAAATCAGAAGGCCATCGCTAGAAGCGCAGGATTGGTCGCTACTAGCGAGCTTAGGCAGGGAAATTGGAGGATTCATCGCTACAAGCGATGGATTGGTCGCTTCAAGCGACCAAGGGCGGTTTAAGGTTCCATGCTGACGTGGATCATTCCCATTGGCCAGAAGACTTCATCGCTACAAGCGACCAGCTCGTCGCTTGTAGCGAGCGTGCATTTTCTCAGATTATAAAAGCCTTTCAGCACAGTTTTGTACAGTAGTTCAGTGAAAGTTCTTGTAGATTTCTTAGTAGTTTTTCTGTAGAATATTTTTAGCTTAGTTTTTAGACAAGAAACAAGGGCTAGAAGCTTTGATCTTCAAGGAGCAAAGGTGATTGGATTGTGGAATCAACCAAAACTCTTTGGGAAATCAAGAATTTAGGTTTGTATTTTCATCTTTTCTCTACACTTTTGTAAAGCTATCATGAGAATGAATAGCTAACTTTCCCTAGTTGGGATTGGATGCACTCTTTCTAGCCTAAGATGTAATAGTTTGATTGTGAAATATATATGGTTTTAGCTATTTATGTGATGTTGAGTTTTTCTTGCCATTCATTGTCATGTTTTGATTTAAAATGATATTGACGAATACTTTTAAATCTTTGGCGAGAATAGCTCTATCGAAATAAGAAAATCTAGACATGGATTTGGGTTTTGATAATCGCATATAGTGTCGGAACTTAATGCTTTCGCATCGTTTGATTGATTGGGAAATCGTCGATTAAACGATACGATCGATCTCGCGACGTCATTTGGGAAATCAATGACGTTGTCGAGCGATACGTGGTAATTTCTCTAAAACGCTAAAACTCATATGCACGATCTTTAGATTACATTCGACGCCCGATCGAGGAAATCCTATCTCAACGCTTTTATTCCTTAGTTTTTGTCGTCTTTATTTTCCGCATATTTATACATTCCATTGTTTATGTACAAACAATTTGTAAAAACCCTTTTAACTCAAAACGATAACGATTGTTGAACGGTTCGAAGTAGCGCACTAATCCCTGTGGAGACGATACAAAAATACTTACCTCGTTTGTTGAATTACTAATACTACTTCATCAGAACCCTAACTCTCACTTGGCTGAACATGTTAGGCAACAGTCTTACAACTCTGTTTAGTGTTTACAATTTTGAACTTCAATTATATCCAAAGTAATCAAAATCAGACCGGATTAGTCAGTTCGATCCTCAGACTAGGAACCACATATTGCTATTAACCAAACATTTTTCGCTTATCTCTATCATAATAATTACCAAAAATACACATCACATTAGTATTATTTTTTCAATTCCAATCAAGAGCTAGCTTATGATACTGTGGAATATGTGCAATATGTAATATTTCTGTAAGTGACTACATTTACATTTGAAATGAAATAACATTGAATTTGAAGAGCATATCTTCCCTTCGCTATGGTAACTTTTTACAATGTAGTCCATTTATGGGAATATATTACATTTTGTTAATAATTTGAAATCGGAAGAATGGATATTTGGTTTATTATAGCCACAATATTAGTAACACAACTTTTCATCAATTAATTTCAGTCCATTAGTTTGTACCTTTTTTCTACAACACCTGTAACTCCCATTTGTATCTCTATTATGGTATGAAGAGGCATCTGGAAATGACAAATATCAAGTTAGAGAACTTCATTTAACATTCATCATTCACCAAAAGTGGTTAAGGCCGAATCAATCTAGAAATGTTCAAACTCGGATGCTCCTGATTGATTCGGCCTTAACTCATTCATTAACGAGTCCAACCACTAAGTTATTTTAAAAATTAGACTGATTATTGAACTGGTGAAGACATTAAGGTCACATTTTATTAGTTCGTGTTTCAATCAATTAAGTTCCAATAAGCAAGAACCTAATCTGAAAAGAACCATAAGGTGACAAAGCTGAGGTAAAATATTAAACCACAAATTACCTCTATATGTGGAACTTCTTTCAAAGGCCTGTCAGCAAAATAAGCATATAATGCCCTCAAAACTGCCTGAAATGAGAAAATTATGGAAGAATGTCAAGGATTAGAACCACTCAACCATAGAGCCTTTATAAGCACAGATTTAGCTTAATGTCTTGTGTACAAACCTGGTGAGATATCACTACAACAGGAGCTCGTTGCCGTTCAAGCTCTATAATTACAGGTTCTAACCTGTATTTTATCACTGAAAGTTAGTTATATTAAACTAGTTGAATTGACAAGTAAAATAATTTTTTGAAGATAAAATGTATCAACCTTTGAATAACATCCAAATATGACTCCCCACGGGGATAGCGATACCTAAGCTTGTCCTTCTTGCGGGATCTACAATGAGGGGGATGAAAATTAAATATGGCAATTAAACATAAACCCCTTGTACCGCAAAAAAACTTCCACACTAAGTTTTTTTGTTATCTGATATTTTAGTTACACTCAACTTGCAAGTGAGAGAAAAATTACAAGTTCGCGACATACTCATACTCTTCTGGCATATTTTTCTTGATTTCTTCGTATGTCATACCATCACAAACCCCAGCATTTATCTCATCAAGTGCACGCCATTGAATCTAACAAACATACAAAGATTATAAGTGCAGGAACACAATAATGTGTAAATGTGTCAACTCATTTTTCCTGACATGAATCACATGACTGCATGCAACACAACCATTAGGTAAACGATGAGTGACACTAACCTTGGGAAATCCAACAATTGGACTTGCGGTAAGAATGGTTCGCTGCAGTGTACTAGTCCATATCTAGATCACCAGTTACAAATATCACAAATCACTCATCATTTCAATATTTGTTAACATTTATAAATACACTAAGCTGATATCAGAACCGATTCGCCATTACGTTTTGCCAACATGTACAAGACAATACTGTTATAGTGGGAGATATGAAAAATCATTTTCAAATCCTCACAAATTTACCCCAATGCAGTTTACCAGAGGGGAGAGAAAAGGGACAAGAAATGTTACCAAATATACCCTTTTAAATCTGAATCATCAGTTAAAAAAATTTAATGGTAAATAAGTGACAGAGGACAGGTACACCTTTTCACATGGATGTTCCTCTAAAACGTGGCCAAAAAAACATTCTATTACTCTAAATGTTATTTAGCAGATTCACCATGCGATTCAGTCACAGTTCAAAATGAATATTCATGCAACTTTAGCATAATGAAGCCTAGCCACAAGCCTATAAGAATAATGGTTTTCATGTGTCAGTTGCATACAATCGTTGAGCTCTCAGAATTTCGTATAGGCCTGACCTAACATGATCCAAAAGTTTGCTCAGGGGGAGAACTGTCAAGCATTATAAGAACTGATTGAACCATATCTCTAATCGATGTGGGATCTCGACATGTCCCAAGCAAAAAGCCAAAAAGCCAGCAATTGAATCTAAACAATTAAAAAATCTTACAGAAGCCGCCCGTTCTGATTTGAGACGTTTTCCCACAAAGTTGGCAAGCTTCTTTGAATAAAGTTCTCCTTTCTCACTGTCATAACATGTTGCAAAGTGTTATGGTTAGTCAGCTAATTATTGAAAGCAATTAACAAAATACTAGATATCACATTGAAAAATGAGAGTAAAGAAGCAACAATTCAAAAATACATGAGCTAGAACTATTTCAACTTGGTAAGAGACTAAGAGAACTATTTCAATGGAGTAACTAATAATCCTTAAGTTAAGGAATCAGTCGTGCTATAATTTCAAGAATTATATGACTACAGGCCTTATTTCTATACAAACGAGGGTAATTAGAAAAAGAAGACATTGAAGCTTAAAAGTCCCAAAAATACATTGATCAAAATAGCAACCAGATTTTTCAATTACTTTCACATCCCTTCTGTTTCTACAACCGATATTCTCCAGAATCTGAGCATTACAGTTTACATGGGATATAGCTACTGAATAGACAAAAACATAGGAAAATACCTTATTGCAGTATCTCCTCCAATTCTGCCTCTCACATTGTCCTGACTTTCTCCATGGCGAGTAAGTAATATTGGGCGAGGTGTAAGATGTGTATTTACCTGAAAAGGTATTTACAAAGAAATGTATGAACATGACAGAAAAAACAATTACTTTATTGTTTTCAACATTTCCTATAAAAATAATTCAAAAAACTAGAAATAAAGTTGTACTTCCGTAATTAAAAGTAAATGTAAGAAATGAAAAAGGAAAACATTTTAAAAATCAAACAGGCTGGTGAAGTTGTGAATTTTTCTACTTTCCAAAAGTCCCAGTCTCCTAGAAGACATTTCTTTCCAAAAGGCCATTACAATAGCATGCTCATGTATTTAATTGTACAAAGCCAGCCCAATTCTTAAATGATGCAACAAGAGAGTAAGTAGCAAGGTAGTTTGTATCTTCACAGGATAAAAGATAAGATTTATTGCGTGTTTGGATTCGCAGCGGGTTTGGCGAAATCACGGTGGCACCAAGATTTTGTTGAAGCTCTAAAAGTGAAGCTTTTGTCAAAATCACGGCGGTCCTTCGTGATTCCGCCAAACTCACTGCTGATTCAAACATCTGATACTCATTTCCAATAACTTAGTAATATTTGTTCCGAAAAGCTTACCAAGAAAAAGACAATTCGTCCAGGAAGGTATCCACTGATATTGTTCACCTAAACCACAGAAGTTGGGAATGATTAACAAATCAAAGTCACACTTGAAACTATAAAGGTAGAGCGCGCACGCACACACAAATACCCTATATTCAATATAAAGCTAATGTTCACATAAAAATAAGATGAGTTGATGATTTTAACTTAACAACACTGTCAACCACCGTAGATTTTCCACCAAGCTCGTATGTCTTCTACTGTGGTAGATCTGAAACTGGTAACTTATCTGTTTTTTTTTTCTTGGATAGGCAAATTTGAGTGGATTATGTTAGTTTTCAGGGTTTTGGAACACTGAACCTCTTGATTAGTACTCCCTCAGTTTCCCACAGCTCACCAACCAAGCTGCCAGCTTGGGACCCTATGTCACGAATTACGGGGCCTAACTCATCCTTACAAAACCGGCTTGTACGGTGAGGAGTGCCTCCTCTTTATAAACTCTTCTCAAGAATCCTATCTATCTAATGTGGGACTAAATCCACCGAGTGTTGGCCGCTAACACCCTAATGCTTTCATATCACAGCAATAATTCTTTCTAAGTCTTTACAGAACAGACATATCTTGAATTGTGTGCTTTGAGTGAACATTAAAATAAATAATTATGACAGGCATAAAGGGAAATCAAGGTATTAAAGATATTCAAAATTAGATGCAAAACTAGTCCACTTCAAATTTCAGTTTCCAAAATACCATTGTTAAGATCCAGTTTGTCGCAGCAACAACAATTTACATCTAGTTTCTACTAGTGTAGTAAAAAAATTACTAACCATGTATAATCCACTAAACATAACTGGTTAAACCAATTAAATCCAATCAGACGAGTAACCCCATCGAGAAGAGGTAAAACACCTTCAATACACTCAACTACTAAATTTTAACGTTCTTATTACCGCCAACAATAATCGTTACATCTTATACAGTTATGTTAATCACATCAAGGATTTCTTGTTTGATATTATTTCATTCTATCAACTTTCAGCTATCAAATTACAGTTACCATATAATGATCTTTGAAAGGGGTAATAATGTCGATTCAGGCTGTACTTACTTGTATTTGTCCACCATGTCCGCTGACCATATCAATCATTTTTATGTAAGATCCTTCTCCTACTGGTTCATAAACCTGGTAATACGAAATCAACATTATTACAGAAAAAGCTCATCTAGAACAGTCATGAAATTGAAAAGTACATTTCAAAACTTGCCTTCTCATAATTGGCTAGACGATTTTTAAAGTCTTCCAATCCAGCCTCAAAATCTGGCCTGCAAATGGAAGTTAGTTGCATATGTATCCACATATCAAGATATAATGTCACTGATTTTAAATGAAACATTACTCTTCTGCATAGTCAGGACTTTGCTGAATTTTAAGACGAATATTCCTCTCAATTATGTTTCTATCATTGCATATTGTTTCCAGGAAAATAATCTGCAATGAAAACACAAACATGGATCCGATGAGTTCAAAGTCAAATATATCATTTTCATATCATACAGTTAACCGTGCTCATTTGTGACTTACCTTGCATTTTCCCTCAGCCAATTTCATCAGCATGTTTCTTCGTCTCTTGTTACTGTTTGTGGCATCAAATATCCCAACCTAAACCGAAATTAAACCTTATGCAAAATAAAACAAAAGAAGGTATAAAAGTAACAAAACTACTGACAAAATTGAACTTACCTGGCCACCTTCATGCATCCAAGATAACATATCTTCAAATGCCAGTGCTGCTACCTAGTGGCACGTGATATATTAAAACTATGTACACAGAGAAAGGTAAACACGGTGTCAACATTATCAGAATCTTCCATTATAAATGAAATGTTAAAGGCAGGATTCTATTAAAGGTTAAAATAGTCTTAACAGGTTACATCAGGCAATGTGACTTTTTTTCACCTTCTATTCTACATTTGCTGGATGGTGTCACTACTCACTGCCATACTCATTCAAAATGTACAAAATGGTAAAAGTATAATACCCAGTGGGCTCAAAATGTTGCTTCTATTCTATTATTACTGCTATCCAATTCATTTTGCATTATGATATCACTCATTTCTCTATAGACAAAAGGATTACACTATGTCAATCTGCATCTCTCACTGTCCTCTTCCAAATCATTTTTTAGTTCTTGCACAATGCTGTACTTAGGAATCACTTTGAATCTTCAAACTCAAATTTAATTTTTATTCAAGAAAAGATGTCGTGTGTGATATAAAACCAAAATATTTAGTAAGGTTTTCTTGAAGGACTAAATGAAGAAAGAACTCTTGTTAAAAGCACAAGTCTTAAGAATTTAAATAGTCCACCGATGCAATAAGATTCAACAACTTATACAAGCACCACCATCAGAATTCTATGTAAAGCCTAATATGCAAGCTAAAAAAATTTAGAGTCTCAGTTTCGGTTAATCTAATCAAATTAAATAACACTAATAATAACAAAAAAGATCAAGACTAAACTACCTCATTACGTGCCTCCATGCCTTCTGGATTATCAGCTCGAAAGAAATCAGCAGCCTGCAAAGAAGAATATGAAATGAATAAAGATTACCTAAGCAAATATGACATGCTAGTTCAACATTGTGATTTCAATCATACAACTAACATTTCAGAACAGAATCAAGTTTTCACCGTCTCATATTAAAACTTCTATCACCCTCCAAACTCCGAAGTACAAGATTTCATATTATCATAATGGATGTTAGTTATAAAATAGAATCTTAGGGTCTTTCCCTAATATCAAAGCTTTTTTAACTATTTAGACTTAAATATTTCCCACGTCCGATCTTATTTATAAATTTCAGTGCGTAAATATTTTAAGTTAAGCACGAGGAAACTGTAGTACTACACAGAGTCTATATTAGCAGTCCAGTGTAATTTGAAGGGTGTGATGGAGTTTTATTTCTAAAAAGCTATGCTTTGTCTCGGCTTAATAATTTAAGCATCCAAGTCAAGTGAGTCGACGTGAATACTAGTATAGATGAAGAACTTGAACTGCTTAGTTACTATTTCAAGCCAATGTGTATTTATGCCACGGAAAAGTCGGACAGTTTAAAAAAAATTACAGATCGCAAAAATTAGTGAACAGCTTACAGCTGAACAGAATTGTAGCATAGGGCTTTGTCAAAATGCAGTACATATATATCACAGACAACAGTTTTCTGCAATCATGAAAACTTTTATGCCATTAAACAGTATATAATGTAGTCATACAGATATCCGTTAATTAAGAAGGCATATGCCATTTAAAAGATTCATGTAATGATGTTACCTGATTGGCTCCATGCTTGAGGCGACGATACTGCGACATCCAAAAGTAAGTGTGTTAATCTTCAAACTTGACATATTTCCAGTTTTCCACTAGGTGCAAGCATATCAATTATAAAGAAAAAATATGTTAAGAATGCAAGCAACCTTCCCAACATTGAAGTGTTTGGTATCATGACCTAACCAACGAAGGTATCTTGTAAGTTTAGCTGCAGTAAAAGTTTTACCTCGAGCTGGCAGACCGACCTACATAAAAGAAACTACTTAGAAATTATAGTAAATTATTTTCTGAAAATCAAATATACTAAACTAGTAAACTACAAATAGAAATATGACATCTTCGCCAGGTATTACCCAGTTACAGCTTTTGATATATATGTTTTTGCATTTCGAATCACATCTAATTTCAACTAGAGTTCCAACTTGGAGAAAAAATTAAGTGTTCCAAAACAATGAAAATTATTCAGTAAATACTCATAATTCGAGAATAATACCAGGACAATCGCCAGATGTCTATCCTCCTTTAGACCCAGCATCTGATCAGCAACAGCTGCAGCTGCAACAGCTCCAGCAGCGGCTGGCATTGAATTCTACAAATAAATAAGCAAGGAGACAAGCAATTATTTGTGAACAACCTCACTTAATATAATATAAGCTAGTTTACATGCAATGAATTTAAGTATTAAACAGGAAATGGAAATCGTTTGTACAAACCTTAGTACCGGTGCCCAAATTAAGATCGCTGGAGAAAATATTTGAACTAGAAGATTTTACAAGTCTAGGAGATCCAACACCTCTATCAACAAAAAGTCCCCTCTGACTATCCTGCCTATGCAGAGGTGAAAATGTTCCCACTGACTTGGATTCAACCATTCCAGAACTTTGAAACACCTTGGATGGATCTGGCACAATAACCTCCATCCCCTGGTCGGAACATCAACATAAACGATCAGCATACTTTCTTACATGTTTCCACTTAGCATCAGGATGTATGTGGCACTTTCATTTTAAACACTCTATAGACTGTTGTTTGTTATTTATAAAGATAAAGATATGGTAAGTTATTGGAGGGGAGTGGATATAAATTGCATATTAAATTAACAAGAGCACCCCCTGGTAGTCACAAATAAAGACAAACAAAACAAATTCAATTTTCAATAAGGAATCGATTAAAGTCTTCTGCAAATTAGTACATTATAATTTCAAGATCTTCTGCTAGTCAATATTAACGAGCGAAGAAATCTGGCCAATCGTGAACCAATTAAAATCTTATCAAAATACAATTATTAATCAATTATCCTATCAAATTCCTACAGTAATCCGCAATGAACTAATACTCCATCTAGAAAAAATAACCATGGTCATAATTTTAAAATGTGGATTTGAATGTCAAACCTTGGTGGAATATGAACTTCCGCCTGATCCACTAATTAGTGACCGTGGATTCTCTGTCATGTTAGCTGCATATACTTGGCCTGAATTTGCGGAGGTTGAGGGGGCAGGGACAACATAATGCTCAAGATCAAGTTCCAAACCTGCAGAAGAACCATTCTGAACAAAAAAATAAAGTAATCTTAAATCACTTGAATCTTGACAATATCTGTTCCATATAACATCTATCTCAGATTAGAAATATACTGCAAACTCAATGAGCTAACTTATAGAACAACCAAAAGAGAAACTAACTTAAGTATATAAATGACCAATGACAAAAGAAAATTTTGGTTTTGAGAGCAAGATATCTTATATGTACACACCATCACAAGAAATGCAATCAGAGAAACGATTTGTCTACAATACAAAATGAAGGTAGCCAACAAGAATAAGGGTTGAATTTCAAACCAGTTGCATGATATGAATTTTGAAACAGAAGAAACACCTACGTTAAATGAGGAAAAAATTTAAAATTTTCATTTGTGATATCTTGATATCTTTCAAGAGATAAAAGAATCAGTTTTATCAAATAGCGCCTATAGTAGAGCTATAGCGCAGCGAAATTTGAACAAATTGCTATTGTTCGTGATGTCAAATAGAACCTATATTGGTGTTATAGCATAGTAGCGTAGCAGAAGTCGAACAGACCACTATTTTCCGGGATTGACAACACCTAAAAGTACAGATTGGAAACTGGCAGTTTGGACTTACCTCGCCACCTGTCTGAGGTGCTGAGTTTATGCTGACATCAGGCATCCAACGTACGGCCGAAGGACGGAAATTATCCTGATAAGCCCTCCAACTTGCCGCAAGGTCAAACGGAGAAACCCTGTCTGCTTTAACAAATACTTGATACTCAAGAACCTCACCACTATCAAGCTTAAATAATGCAAGTCTGGCATCCTCCCCCAACGCTCCCCCAATAAGTAGGCGGCTAGGACCCTCTTCAACAAAACACGGTGCATCGCTGTCCTTAGGCTTCAATAGGAATTTGAAATCCAAAGTTTCTGAATATACCACATCAAGAAATCAATCAGCTTCAGAAATAAAACACCGCTTAAATGATTACCACATTGATTACATCCAAACTTCATCAATTTCACAAAAATGTCTAGTCAACCTTATACCAGACTCTCAACACACAATGAAGGCAACAAAGCTGTTGTTTAGTATAACAATTCGCATTATCTTCCCCATCCCCCTCTAACCTCAGAATCTCCAGACATTATCCATTGTTCATTGACCATACTTTTGTGAAGTCATTGAGAAATGAAAAAACCTTAAAAGGCTTGACTTCAACTTATGAGTAACTTCTAGCTTATAAGTGTTTGTCATTGTCAATTGAGAGAAGATTATCCCACACTTAAAACCCATATAAAAAGCCCTTAACTTCTAGTTTCTCTGACTCTATCTAGAACAAACTCTGGCCAGACTTTAATTACATCACAGCCAAACTCCTTTCCCCCGGGAACCGGACATTTAAGACCAAAAGAACTTCTAGGTTCTCAATTAAGGTCAGCTAACTGAACTGCATGCTGATTCTATCTTACAATAGAAGTCATTGTTAAAAAATTTATAATTATTATAAGAATTTTTTAATATTTCTTCTCCACATGTGTTTATTGTCAAAAAAGTACACCTTTTGACTTTTGCTTCAAAAAAAAATTAAAAAAACTGGGAAACACACACAACAAACTTAAAAGTCGACTAAAAACAAATAATAAAATACATCTTTTAACATTTAAAGGTGTGTTCAGTGTTTGACACGTAGTTACGTTCAATTACTTCTAATTTCTTAAATGATTACTTGTGTCTGGTATATTGTCGTGTCTGTATTTGTGTCAGTGCTTGATTACGGAAAACAAAGTAAGCAAAAGAAGCATTACCGTGATTAGGTGGAACAACAAAACTAAGCTCCCACATTGAAACCGATTCTCTTTCCATAGAAAGCTATAAGAAGAAAAAAAATTAGCAAAAAAGTAAGAAAGAGCAAGAAATGAAAAAAAACATAGAGTGATGAGAATTACAGCTTTGGAAGAATCCCAAGAACCAACAAGAGGAACAGAACCATAAACATGAGGAACAAGATGAGTAGTGAGTTTATTATTCTCCATCTTGAGAGAAACATAAAGTTGTCCACCAGCTTGATCATCATCATCATCGGTTCTGTCTTTGGTTTCTTCTGAATTACCATCTGTTTCCTTTGATGAACCAGTTCCCATGTTCTTGTCTGTGTTTGTCTCTGTGATGACTCAGTGTGTGACTGTGTGTATGTAATATGTATAGATATATGAATTCAATAAAAAATAAAAGTATAGATATATGGATGGATAGTGGATGAGGATGTGTGTTTTTGTTGGTGTGAATATGTTTGGATTTTATTGTCGATGGAAATTATGGCAAATCATGCTGCTGATTTTGATCCACTCGAGTCAGACCATACCACATAGTGTATATTTGTCAAATAAGTAATAAATTAATCTCTCCCCTTATTCTCACACAAAAAAATAAAATAAGTCAATCAATCAAAATAGTGGAATTTACTCTGAGTTATTTTTTGGTAGGAAATCACATTTCTATAAGAAACATTGAAATTAGGATTTTTGACGGCTCGTTGGCTCTATAAAGTATCATCACAGACTTCAATCTTTAGGGTCGATTATGAAATTAATCTATACTCGGTTGTTAAGAATGTAACTTAAAATTCTTTGCTCCTTTCCAAGAATATATTTTGTCGGGATAGACTGTTAGCTTTCCCTCCCTATTAAGTTTAACGAATTGAGTCACACTAATTGGCTATTGACGATAAATTTGATCATGATTTTGTTAAAATTTCAAAAAAAAAAAAATAATCAAAATTATGGTGATATCGTGTTTTTATCGAACTCATTGTCAATATCGTGTTATAGTCACGAGTGTTAATATTTCGATTCTTAGGGGAAGTGACCAGTAATTTGAAATTTGAAAGATAAGTAAACTTTAATAAAAAATTTCAGAACAATTTTGATTGATTAACGCACTTGCTCCTCTTTTATGAGTAGAAAAGGAAAATGATTCTCTAATTTAACTCCACTCATTTCCTCTCATGTTATATTCTCGCACCCTTAAACGTTTATTTCTCTCATTTTATTATTTTGTAAATCTTTCCCCATTTATAATTTTTTCATGGCCAAGATTAAATTGAATTCTTCAACCACGAGAGTGTCCATCTTTCAAAAAAAAAAAAGCCACGAGAGTGTCCAGTCACGTAAAAGAGAAAGCACTAAGGAAAGGCATACATATATACCATACATATATGTTTTAAGTAAATATTTGTCTTCAAAAAATGTCAAACCAATTTATTTTTGACAAAATGTCAAACCCAATTTAGTACTTAAAAAAATCTACAATAACCCCTCAAAATTGTCAAGGGATACATTAGTCTAGCAAAAATTTAAACGTCCACAAGGGTGTGGATTTAACTCTTAATACCGAGAATCTCTTTGATGGATAGTTTGCAATACACTTGTTTAATCTTGAGGTTTGTCCTAATATACACTTGTTAAATCTTGAGGTTTGTCCTAATTCAGGTGATCCCTGAAACACAATTTTTCTCTATAAAAGAAAAAAATTAAACCCCCAAGAGACAGGTTATTCTGAAAAATTACTTGTGAAATTTTCTTTGGGACTAAACTGAGTTTTGTTTTATTTGTTTTTTTCTCAAGAACTAGACTAGAATAAATCTTTGGTCTTTAGTTTAGATGAATTGTAGTATCATAGAGCTCAACAAGGTTAATGAATGTCTGGTGTCGTAATGATCGCTGACCAAAATAATAATATACTTTACCCAGTCATATTTATAAACAACTTTTGTTTTTTAGATTTATTAAATAATTGATGTATCTAAATATAATATAGTCTAAATACATCACTTATTTAATGAATTTAAAAAAACAAAAGTTGTTTATAAACGTGATCAAAAGGAATATTAATCACCGATGAATATGGATGGAAGCATGATATAGGTCTCACATGACTTTTGTTAAATAGACTTGGCCTATTCTTAAAACTCAATGCTTACTTCTTTAAAAGTCTGATCTGACATGACAAAACTTACGCATGATAACGCCAAGCTTGTGATCACTAAATTTATAGATAAAAGATCTTTTTAATAGTCAATATGCTTGAATATTTACAATATTTTAGTAAATAATTTTGCATCTCAATAAGCTAAAAATATAAAAAATTCAAATAAAGGAATATAATAGTTTTACTAAAATAAGTACTGTTAACTTGAAAAATATCTCATTTTAAGAAGTCGTCTTAAGCCTCAATATGTGTTGGTTGACTTCAAGTATATACATTCATCATGATACAAAAGATTTATATTTAAATACTGATAAAAAGAGGATAGATCTAAGCACAAGATGAACCATACACCACCCACAGTACACAGATTATTCGTATACAAGACAGTGAGACAAACAAATACAAACTAACCGAATGCTACCCAATGTTTACTTAAAACACACATGCTCTGGATCCCACAAATTTGATGCAAAATTAACTCCAACAATAAGCACATTTCCACATGTTACTTAATTTTTGCTTGTTCCATTAGGTACATTCTCTTGGTCAAAAAAAAAATTAGGTACACTCTCTTGGTAAAAAAATAATTAGGTACACTGTCCAGAAATTAAACATAAAAAAACAGCAGAGCATTTTGCAAATTTTATTTTATAACCTGAGACATAACACCACATTTTAACCATCCACATCCATGTCATGCAAACACCCATAAAACAATTGGCTCCCACAAACAATAGCGCATATACCTCCCTTTAAGATTTACCAAGTGTATGATATCAACACATCAAAGTAGATGCAAAAAGACCTCATAAACATGCTTCTAAAGAAAATCAAGGACACAATCATCCTCAACTCAATTTCCTAACGTGAAATACATCACTCCCATCTAGCACTTACGTGCAGCTTCTCATAAACCTGAGAAATCATGAGGCATATTTCATACATACACAAAGTTATAGTATTACCTATATTGATTATTCCACAGTGATGACAGAATTTGTTTATGAGCTACTCCTCCCTCCAGCCGCCAACATATATAAACATACAACTTCATATTACTACTCCTAGACATCCTAGACATCCCATTGGGTTCACACACAACCCCTCTGACTGTGTCAACGAATAATCAAAGGTCTTTGATTTTATGTTCAACTAATTCCAAGAAAGAATTTTTACTTCCACCAATCCACCTCTTTATTTCGGAAAACAGTTATTTTTAGCTTTTCGAATCGACCATATACTAGCAATTTACACTACCAAAATCTTCTTCTCTAGGATTCTTTCAACTTTCATGATCCAAGCAAACTAATTGAAATACTCTATTCCTTAGTTAGATAGAGCAATATTAACTCCTAACCCCACATTTGAAAATGTTGTATAAATTCAGAGAATAATTGTCTGACACAGATTTGTGCCACTGTCTATTGAGGGTTATTGAACTCCTCTTGATCAAATTATCTTCTTGCCTCTTAATTTTCAAAATTCACTCCATATTTTGTTGACAACTCTTAAACTATAACCTCTGGTTCTCAACTCTCAACTTCCATAGTCATTTGCCTTACAAAGTAATATTAAGAGCTCTCAAATTCTTGATCCTAAGACCACCATTCTCCCGCTCACAACACACACTCTCCCATTTTACCTAATGAATTCTCCTTGCCTCCCCACTCTCACCCACAGGAAGTGTTTAAAATAAGATTTAAGTGTATTAATAATACCTGATGGAGCTTTGAAAAAGGATAGGTTAAAGACTGTCAATAACATGCAACACCAATTTAAGTTGCACAACACAGCCCCAGATAGAAAGATTTCAGTTTTTGCACACCGACAACCTATACATTACACCTCAAGACATATAGCCCTGATTTCCAAAAATAGCTCCTTCTAGTATTTGCACCAATTGTTAGACCAACATATTTGAATGAGATCACATCTACTTTGGCTTAGGTGTGTTTGTCACCTCATCTAATCAAGATTGGTTTCGATACACCCGTACTAGCGAACTTTTATGAAAGTTCTATTGCAGTAAGCCCCTTAATAGTCAATCTAAGTTGGTTGGTTTGCTTTTGTATTATGACATTGATTTATATTTTTATAAGACACTGTTTATTATGTAATTCATTATATAGCATAATAAAGTCTTCACAATAGTCTGTTTGTTCTATAGAACATAAGTATGACTTGATAGTTGATTGTCAGATCATATTGAATAATAGAACATTATTCTTAAATCATTTGTAATCAAATGTTATTGATAATAACGACAACATACTAAGACTATTGTGAGGGTAGAAAAATTATCACATCTCACGAGTCATATATACGTGATATCATGGATACACGATATCAAAGACATACAATATCGAGGATGCACCGTATCATCGATATGCTACATCATGGATATGTGGTATCACATATATTTCATATCAAACCAGAGCACAGTTATAAAGGTGAGTAACATCATAAGTTGGGGAATTCAACATATATATTCACTCAAAAGTCAGGACGTAACGAAATATAATCCATGCTGTGATGCTCATCATGAAACACCTACTTTATTTGTCTTACTAGTTGAAAAGATTGCAAAGATGCATCTCACACATAAAATCATATCCACCAAAGTACATATTACCCTGTAAACAATTTGAAAGAGTGTGCTTCATCTGCGGTTGTCACCTACAAAATTACTGCATAGCCTGCAACTTACACCAACCCTTTTTTTCTCAATAGCAGTGCAATATTCTCAAAGACCCCTGTCATATTTCAATAGAATAAAATAGAGACTATGTCAGTACAGATTAAAAGAGAAACAACACAAAAATAATTAGGGCAAAAGGAAATGAAGGTAAAAATATCACAAAGGCAACCATGACAAAATATCCATTCAATCCAACATGAAGTTTATCATAATTAATGGAAACCTGCCAGGCCTCCACAAAAATGGGAACAAGAAAAAATGTGGTTGGAAAAGAATTTGTCCAGAAAGCTAGAAGTTGAATGTTTTTCCCTTCAATTCTTTTGAAATAAATAAATGCCATGTACTCACGTCAATTTAAAACATAGACATTTCAATAGTTTGCAAGAAGATTTGACTCCATGCAGGATGGACCCAGGAATTTTAAGCAGTGTAGGCCATATATACATACATACATACACACCATTAGATAAAAGCAACTCCATAGTTAATTAGCGCTTAACTATTTTTTGGTCGGATCTTTTTCTTGATAAATTTACCTTTAACAACTCTTTTTTTTCAAACTTAAATTTTAATTCAAACTCCAAACTAAGTATAGAGAATTTGAAAACTATCTATTTTAGTTAAACTTCTTTTGTTAAAATTCTTCTCAAATCTAGATAATATAGATACAATAAAACACAAACAAACTAATTAAAGTTGACACCAAATGTCAAATTAAAGTTTAACACCAAATCTCTACCTTTATTTTTTAAAATTCAAAGGCTAATATATAATACTATTCTAAATTAAGTCTCATGAATTTCTATTTCATGAGTGCCACTCCTCAATATTCTTTCTTAAGCCCAATTGCCATTGTTTTATGTTGACCAAAAAGGATACAGTTGTGTTATATTGTAGATCTTTTTAGTGTATTAGGCGGTATTTTAAAACCACTACCACACAAACACTAGCACACATGTAGTATTTAAAAAAAATAAATTTTAACTAAGTGAGAGCCAAGGCCCACATATAGCAACAAGTGGGTCCGTCCCTGACTTCATGCATAACTAACAAGGTTTCACATAGTATATCTAACAAGGTTTCACATAGTATATGGTTACTTCAAAACTAAGAACTAATTAATGAACAAAACAACATACACAAAAATGTATATCTTCTGAGTCAGAGTCTTCAGGTAAACAAACGTTTGAGGCAAAAGTTTTTTACTTCAACTAAAAGTTCTAATTTCACTATTATCCGATATTGCAGGTAAGTGAACATCTTAGACAAAATCATTTCCCTTCAGCTGAAAACTCACATATCACTATGCTCACAGATTGCATTTTTGTTATCTTGATCCAACTTTTGTTAAGATGAATGATCCAACAAGAGTGGAAATATTATTATTCAAGAGAAAATTACTGTAGTTCCAATTGTAAGAAAACGATATAACCTTGTTTTAGGTGGGTTGGATATGTCCAGACAAGACCCATTGCCATAGGGGTACTGCTAAAAATTGACAAGATAGAAGATAGTTCAATAGTTAGATGTAAAGGGATACCTATAAAAACTATAGGTCAAACCAATATGGTCAAGGCGACAAGGCTTTTTTTTTTTGTAAATGACTGTTTTTCTTGTTAATCCTATTTTGTTTCTCAGAAATTCCTAAAACACCAAGATATCATATGCCAAATAACTGAGAGGTATTGGGAAAAAGACACTGGAGTCGCATGGAATTCTATCTATTGTCCTTAGTTAATCGTGAGGGAATTTTGTGTGCAGGAAGAAATAATGTCATATCGTCATTTAAAAAATTCCCACAACTGCAGGGTATTCTTGGAAATTTGAGTAACATAATATATTTAAAGTGTCACTGGAAAATAAAAAAGGGATCCAGATTCAAGATACATACTTTGCTACAATACCGGATAAAAATTGGTATTTTGTATAGGCTCTGATTACCTGACTTCATTGATGATAATGGCTTTAATGTTTCTTATCAAGGTGCCTACTATTCTATGCTCTAAGGAAGAAAATTCAGTCTTTGAAATAGGAATTAATTACCTGACTTTCTTGATCATAATGGACTTGAGTTTCTTAGCAAGATCCTCTGATCGAAGCCTACGCTCCAAGCTCTTTCGGGCTAAAACACGCTTCTCAGAGTTTTTGATATGGAATCTCTGTTCCTTCTTTATCATCCTCTCGATTCCACTTGATGTCATCTTACGCTGCATCAATGCCAATGCCCCTTCCAGGTTTCCATTATAGACCTGCACTCGTATGCCTCTGCATGGCTGAAGCTGCTGCAGTTGATGATGCTGAGCATTAAAAGGTTGAGTTGGTCGACCTGACTGGCTGAATAAGCTGGATAAACGTCTTACAACTGAGTTCATATCTTGTGAAATGGATACGATTACAGCTTTTGTTCCTTTTCTGAGAACAATTAAAACAACAGAAAAAAGTAAACTCAATTCTCTAAACCACAAACAAATATTAGTGCATGGATTGTTCTTGAAACAGTTGCAAAAAAGGGTCAATTATGATTTTTTATCTTTGATAACTACATTAGAATTTTCCAAGGAATTGTTTTCAGCATGTTGTTCGGGAAATATTAGGGTAGAATTGGAACATAGTTCAAATGCTATATGGATTAAGAAAGAGCCAGACACTCTGTTTTTAACACTCTCGCTAACACTCACTCTCTTATTGGGTGAAATCCAATTGGGTACCACACTTTGGAAATTGGTCCTACATAAAGTGGCGAGACCCACATAGATTTCACTCAATAGGAGTGTTAGAAAGAGGGATATACTAGAAAGAGAGTATTCCTAGCATTTCTCTTGCAGGGTATGTTATGTGAAAAACAAAGTAGAACATATATTTTCACAATCAACCAATGAAAATTGTTACAAGTATATCCTTATTCTTAACCAACGATAGACTTTCTAGCTCGTGATCCTATAAGGCTTTAAAACTATGCCCATTTACTCTTTTCTTTATCAATAGAACAAAGAAGAAAACATCAAAATTCCAAGCTAAAATCATTATTTTCAGTGTAGCAATTCACGAAAAATGGATTACTTCAACTAGCATATGCATAAACTAGAATGTAATCCCTCGGGCCCTTTCTGATCTTTATGATGTTGATTTCATTTCTTTCTTTTCTTTAGACAAAAATTTAAATTCATTGGCAGCATTTCCATTAGCATTCCATTATCTTTATTCTGTCGAATGAGGCAGCACAAGAATGTTTTCAATCATTATTTTTACTCCTCATACTTACATCCCAACTAATTAAACACACACAAAAAGTGAGTTTAAGTTATCATGATCTATGTTTGGATACGTTCACGCAAAAGTGAGCTAAACAATAAATTTGAAGCGTAAAAATCACATTTTTTTAGGCAAGAGCTACAAATCATAGCTTTAAGTCATTGAATGTTTGGCATCACAATGACTCGCCGTGATTCTGCCAAACTACCGTAATAACAAACACAAACATGCATTAGTGTATGTTTAGAATCAATTCTAGATGTAAAATCTATTATAATCAAGAACTCTCAAACATACCAAAATCAATTTTAAGCCCCAAAACTAAGCGCGCAATAGCGGAATCGTGGTGCGGAGTGGAGATCTACTATCATCCGACTATCGCGGCGCAATTTTCGCTACAGGAGAAGGGAAGGAAAAGAGGAAAACCTGGACGAAGTTTTTCGCTGTTCTTGGTGGCCGACTAGTAACTCCGGCGGCGTTTTCCGTGTAGTTGAGTTCAGTGTTACTCCGTCAACTGCGGTTTATTTGATTTGTTTTCGGGGAGATGCTGAGTTTGTTTTTGATAACTACTACTTTCACCACTATAATTCCATTTTACACCCCCTCTTAGATTTTAATAACTTTCAAGTTTCAATTCATTAAATTATCCATAACTTTATACTCCATTTTTTTTTAATTAAAACTCTATACTCCCTCTGTTTCAAAATAAGTGTCATTTTTTTTTTGCGTTAACCTTCGGATTCTCAGAAGAAGGGGGTCTTGGTAATCCGGAGTTCGGTTTCTAATGCAATGTTAACTTTTTCTTTTCAATTGTACTCTCCAATTAATAATATATACATTACTCCCAAAGCATTATTTTTACTTTAGTGGAAAACAAATCAATAGTTAATAAAGATAATATGGTAAAATAACAATTTTTTTTCTTCTAGTTATTGCATTTGTTAACATGTGTGTGAAAACCTTAAATGACATTCATTTAAAAACGGAGGAAGATTAAATTTTCAAATATAGTTGATGCAATCGTAATGGAAATGAGTCTGCATAAATGTATTTGAATTGAGTTTCATTGAGATCTAGAAATTCAAAAATTTGCATGTGAGAGTTTCTGTAACAAACTTTAATTAACTATTCAGTTTGCATAAACGTGCTTGAATTTAATTCTGATAAGATTTAAAAAATAGAAATTTGTGTATGTTATATGAACTCAAATTTATTTTATGGGTCTTGTTAACGAGTGTCTCCGAGACACTCTTTAAGGATTCCAAAAGAAGAAATTATTTTATACAAAAATCAAATATTTCGATTTCCAATGCATTGATTACACATATTTTCATAAAAAGTTACCATTTAAAGGTCTTAAAGAATGTCTCGGGGACACTCATTAACATTTCCCATATATATTGTTCACGGATGTAAACACAAGTTGACTACAACGGGTGAGCTGCTCAATGGAACGTCCAAGGTGAAGTTCCAAGAGCACTCTCAACAAGACTTAAATGCTAAAACATTGTTTCCCTCTTTCGAGATATGTCCCATCAAACCTTTCAAGTGACCCCTTTTATAGTCTTCAAGGTGTTGGCTTAATGGGCCTTCCTCTGATCATTCAAGGCCCATTAAGTTGTGATCCAGAGCCTCCCATTAGTCGTCTGTTTTGAGTACGGTCGCGCGTGGACTAGGATGCAACTCATCCGTACCGAGCGTGTGGAACTAAGACGCATTTTTGGAGACGTTTGTAACACCCCAACTAAAGTTTAATAGGTGTGTGTGGTGAATATTATTATTAATGTTGTTCTATTTGAAATGTGATGTGAATGTTGAGATGGTTGAATTAATTTGTGATACGAGAATTTAAAATAGTAAAGAAAGAGAATTAAAAAAAATAGAAAAGAGTAGGAGGTGTAGAAAATAGGTTTTTAATAAGTGGGGGAGGGGAAAAACAAAAAGAATGGTGAATAGAAAAAAAAACTATAGGAAGAGCGGCTGACCAAAAAAAAAAATACAAATAAGGGTTTGGGAAATTAGAAGGGAGTTTTGGGCAAAACGTGGAATAGAAAAAAAAAGCAGCAGTCAGAGAGAGAGTAAACCTAGCTTCAGGAAGTCAAGCCAAACCGGAGACTTGAGGAATCGAGGTAGGGGGGGGGGGGGAGTTTTATTCATCTTAAGGGTTGTGTTCTCATGTGGGTAGTGAAGGGTTGTTAATTTTTGTTGTTTTCTTATTCCTTTGATGATTCTATGATTAAATTCATGTCCTTTTGTGTTACTGTAATTATATGTTTGATTTTTGTTTCTGAATTGTGATGTTTTTATGTTAGATTCGCCATTGAAATATGATGATGTTGTGTTTTGAAATTCATAAGCAAAAGTGAGTAAAAGCTATGGAATTGAGTAGTAACTATTCATATTGATTTCAATTGCTGTTTCATATTATTATTAATCGAACTCCAATTCTTATTATCCCTTAAATTCCAATATAGTTCAAATTATTTCTTTTCATTCCAAGCCGTACACTCATACTATCGTGTGGCTATTCTATTTAATTTCCATTGATGATTATTCCTCAGTGTGTTGTGCCTCTTGTTGCTGCCACTTTATTTCATCGCCTTTGGTGCCTAACCGTACTATTTTGATTTAATCCCAATTGCTTACGTTACGTGTTCTGTTCGTATTTATTTTCCTGTTGCTGCCACGGTATGTTAATTTTGGATTTTGAAAATTAATTTATGAGACATGATTTACTTTGATGAAAACTTAACTATTAAATTGGGGATTTTCTCAAATTTAACTGTCAAACATGAAGCTATGCCGTTCTATAGATAAGTATATATTTTCTTCGTGTCTTTGTATATGTCCTTCGATTTATTATCCATGAGTTATTGATTACTAATGGCCAGGCGCTGTTTTAATATTAGAGGTTATATATCTTGTCTATTACAAGCAGCTATCATGAGATTCATGTTTTGAATGCATTCAATTAACAATCGTTATTATTTACAACTCTTTGACTATAAGGATAGATAATTGTGACTAGTTGCTATGAAGAATCACCTGTATGTTAGTTAAAAATATATGCTTACATACCTATGCTTATATATGTATGAATATATATGTATGATTAATTTTGTGTATAAACATTTAGCAGTGAAAGAGTACCATTATGAAATTCTGGCCAGGCAATACTTAAGAGATTACAGGTTCTGAACCAAAACAGGTTCTGAACAATGACTTAGCACAATTTAAAGCAGATAAGTAGCAGAAATAAAAAGTGCAGGAAAGCTAAAGAACACACAAGGTTTGTTAACCCAGTTCGGTAGTAAACACCTCCTACTCTGGGGGATACCAATCCAGGAAGGAATTCCACTATTGGAATAACCCTTAAGACTCAGACACTGACTCACGTTTCCTATTCCCAAGCAATTAATCTCCACCTAGGTCTTGAAATTCTACCCAACACGTTTGAGTATTAGAAAACCTCTAACTTCCTATTCCAAGTAAACTACAACCCAGCCACTTGAAAACTACCCTAAACAAAACACCTTGTTTTCAGGCAAAACTTTAAAAACACAACTTCAGTCGTACCTAGAGGCTTACGAATGAATTACAAACTTCAATGACAATCCTAAACCACTCCAAAACATATGAGTGGCAATACAAAAATAAAGCAAAAGCTTAAAGACACTAAGACTCTATTTCTCTGAATATACGTCTTAAATTCGTATAGTTGAATAGCAGCAGCCCTTCTTCCTTATATAGCCTTCAGTAAACTCTTCTAATTCTGTAGCCATCTTCTTCAAATGATTTGTTTCTAATTTATGAGTGAATCCAATAAGGCAACCATAAACTCAGGCATATATCTTTAAAGATTCTTGGTTTTGCCAAAATATGCAGCCAAACAACCCAAAGAACCTCAACAATCTCCCCCTTTGGCAAATTTTGGCTAAAAACCTCCAAGTTCTTCAATCTCCCTTAAAAGCAACTCAGCAATGAAGAACCCACACTAATATATCATAGCATAAATATAAGCATGCCGGGACACAGCTATGATTACACAAACCAGCTTTAGTTCTACAAAACATAACAGCTACTGAAGCACACACATGCTACTGATCAACTTTTGATCATCACAACATGGTATCAGAGCTATTAATCAACTCCCCCTGAGCTTCACAAAAATATAACCAGACACTCCAGCTTCACAACACTCCCCCTGACAACTCAGCTTCTTATACAAAACTCCCCCTTACTACTGAACTGCAGTGATAAATGGTATCAGAGCACAAACCAAGTACAGTTGTTCTTCAAACCACACTTCAGGAGCTGGACACTAATGTTCTTCAGGACACTACATTTCTACACTTCAGGACCACATCATCACTCAGGTATATAACAAGCTTGTACTCCCCCTGAGACACATATTCCCCCTTGATCATATCTGGACATCATAATGCTTGGTATCAGAGCAAAATTAGTCACCTTCTGAATCAAAGACACACAATCTGAAATGCAGCAATACATCTTCTAATTTTTGGTATCAGAGCCAACACATTGCATAGGATTTTCTCCCCCCTTTTTAGCCATAAAATTCTGACAAATCATAATCTTCAAATAGGGAATAAAATCAAAACAGTAGCACAGATCCTTGAAAACTTGTTAGATTCAGACTCAGGTTCAGGATCACACTTAGCATAGGCACAACTGCATGGTACTCTCTCTTCCTCACATCCAGTTTGCAGTAATTTGCTATAATCTCTTCATGTAAAACACACACCTAACTTGCTCCTTAAGTTTTCAAACTGCTTAGCATCCAAAGCCTTTGTGAAAAATGTCAGCAACTGTTTCTTCAGAGCTACATGCTCCAGCTGAATATCTGTCCTCCACAAGGTTTCTGATAAATGATGTCTGATGTCTATGTGTTTGGTTCTGCTGTGCTTGAATGGATTCTTTAGAGATGTTGATGGCACTCAAATTGTCACAAAACACTGTCATAGTTCCTTGTTCCCTGTAGTACTCTCCAGCATCTGCATCATCCACACCAATTGTGAGCAACTACTCCCAGCAGCAATGTACTCAGCTCAGCAGTTGACAATGAACACAGTTTTGCTTCTTGCTAAACCATGAAATTAAGTTATTTCCCAAAAAGAAACAACCTCCCTGAGGTGCTCTTCCTGTCATCAGCACTTCCAGCCCCAGTCAGCATCACAATTCCCATCAGTTCAGACTTGAAACTATGAGAATACATGATTCCATAGTCACTTGTGCTATCACATACTTCAGGATCTTTTAACTTGTGTCAGATGACTCATCTTAGGATCAGCTTGATATCTTGCACAAACTCCTACAGCAAATGTGATATCAGGCCTGCTTGCAGTTAAGTACAATAGGCTCCCAATCATGCTTCTCTACTGACTTTGGTCTACTGAAACTCCATCTTCATCCTTAGTTAACTTAGGTGAGTAGCAGCTGGTGTCCTCTTGTGAGCAGCAGATTCCATTCCAAACTTCTTCACTAAGTTCTTGGCATACTTACTTTGAGAAATGAAGATTGTATCTTCCATTTGTTTGACTTGGTAACCCAAGAAAGTAAGTCAGCTCTCCAACCAAACTCATTTCAAACTCTGATTGCATTTGCTGAACAAACAGTTTGACCATCTTCTGAGACATCCCTCCAAACACTATATCATCCACATAAATATGAGCAATCATCAGACTCCCATTTTCATCTTTCACAAACAATGTCTTATCAGAACCTCCTTTTCTGTAACCTTGAGCCACAAGAAACTGAGTTAATCTTTCATACCATGCTCTTGGTGCTTGCTTCAATCCATACAAGGCCTCTTCTTCAGTTTGTAAACATGATTAGGAAAATTATGATCCACAAATCCTTTAGGCTGTTCAACATACACTTCTTCTTGCAGATATCCATTCAGAAATGCACTCTTCACATCCATCTGAAATAGCTTGAACTTGAGAATGCAGGAGACACCCAACAGCAGTCTTATGGACTCTAGTCTGGCCACTGTGCAAAGGTCTCATCAAAATCCAATCCCTCTAACTTGAGTATAGCCTTGAGCAACCAACCTTGCTTGTTTCTGACTACAGTACCATTTTCATATGTTTTATTCTTGAATATCCACTTAGTCCCAATCACATTCAGCCCTTCAGGTCTTGGAACTAGATCCCACACTTCACTCCTTTTGAATTGATTCAAACCCATCTTGCATTGCTTCAATCCAAATTCATCAGTTAGGGCTTCTTTCACATTTTTAGGCTCAACCTTTGACACAAAACATGAATCAGTAGCAGCAACATCTGATCTCCTGGTTCTGACACCTTGATCTAAGCTTCCAATGATTAAATCTTTAGGATGATCCTTCTGAACTCTAATTGATGGCCCTTTACCATTTCGAACTTGATCTGGTTGATCTTCTGCTTCTTCAGACTCTGAATGCTTTTCAGCTTCTGAAGTTTGTTTCTTCTGAGGCTTTAGACTCTGGAACAACTTTAGGCTCATTCTCAGCAGACAAATCATCAATAACCACATTTATGGACTCCATCACAACCTTGGTTCTGGAATTAAACACCCTATAAGCTCTGCTGTTCACTGAATATCCCAAAAATATACCCTCATCAGACTTAGGATCCAGTTTTCTTCTATTTTCCCTGTCAGCCAAAATGTAGCATCTGCTCCCCAAAACATGGAAATATTTGACTGTAGGCCTTCTCCCTTTCCATAATTCATACAGAGTTGATGTAGTACCCTTCTTCAAAGTGACTCTATTGTGTATGTAACATGCTGTGTTCATTGCTTCAGCCCAGAACATATATGGCAGCTTCTTAGCATGCAGCATAACCCTTACACATTATGCTAAAGTCCTGTTCTTCCTCTCAACTACACCATTTTGCTGAGGTGTGATAGGTGCAGAAAACTCATGCTTTATACCTTCAGAAGCACAGAATTCTGAAAAGCTCTTGTTTTCAAATTCTTTGCCATGATCACTTCTGATTCTGATAATCCCACTATCCTTCTCTCTTTGTAGTTGGATGCACATCTCTTTGAAAACTTCAAAAGTATCAGACTTTTCTCTAACAAAGCTGACCCATGTATATCTTGAGTAGTCATCTACCATTACAAAGGCATACCTCTTTCCTCCAATACTCTCAACTTGCATAGGCCCCATTAAATCCATATGAACAAGTTCTAGTACTTTGGTAGTTACCTGGCGAACTAATCTGGGATGAGACTTTCTTGTTTGTTTACCAATCTGACAATCACCACAAACACTGTCCTCATTGATCTTCAGATTAGGCACACCTCTGATAGCTTCAGTACTTAGGATTTTCTTCATGCCTTTCAGATTCAGATGTCCCAATTTCTGGTGCCAGAGTTTGACTTCCTCTTCTGAGCTCATAAGACAAGAAGTCAGACTTTTTTTCTTCTTCAGAAACCCACAAATAACAATTGTCTTTGGATTTGCAGCCCCTCATCTGAGTTTTTCCATCCTGATCAGTAACAATACACTCCTGCTTGTTGAAATTAACTTTCAAATCCTGATCACACAGCTGGCTAATACTGATCAGATTAGAGGTTAATCCTTCCACCAGTAGCACATTATTAAGTCTGGGCGAACCTTCTCTGATCAAATCTCCAATTCCCAGAATCTGACCTTTTACACCATCTCCAAATGTCACATAACTTCTGGAGTATGATCTGATATTGCTCAGTAGCTTCTTCACACCAGTCATGTGCCTTGAACACCCACTATCAAAATACCAGTCTTCTTTTGAGGTGGCTCTTAATGAAGTATGAGCAATCAGGCCTACATCCTGAACCTTAGGTTTCCACACCTTCTGAACACTGTGTCTGGGTGCAGCTGGTTGCACTATTCTATATTGGAAGTGTTCAGGGTAACCATACAATTTAAAGCAGAATGGTTTGATATGCCCTTTCTTTCCACAATGATGACAAATCCATGGATGATTTCTTCTCCTTCTGTTTCTGAAAAATTTCTGGGGTTGCTTCTTAGGTATCATCTGAACATGCTTCTGACCTTGCATCTGAACATACTTCTGACCTTGCATCTGAGGTCTCTTCTGAGCTTGCTTCTGAGCTGGCATCTGGGCTGGTTTCTGAGGTCTCCTCTTTGATGTTCCAACCATAGAATCATGAGTTTGAGTAGCAGGAACAAAACTCATCTGTTTAGGAATCTGAGTCTGATCAACAAAACCTAAACCAGTTTTTCCTTGTTGCTGATTCCCCAAAATGTCCTCCAACTTATCAGTAGCAGAGTTCAACATCTTCACTTGCTTTTTCATTTGATCAAGTTGAGAGTTCAGTTGATTCACTTCTTCTTTTAAATCTGAATTCTGCACTAACAGTTCACCTTTTTCAGCCTCCAGTTGTAGAATAGTCTCCTTCTGATCCAAAACTTGTTTGCAAACCTCAGCACTTCTGGTATACAGCTTCTTGTAGTTATCAGCTAGTTCATCATATGAGGTTTTAGCAGCTTCAGACACAGATGAGGCTTCAGACTCTGAGTCAGACTCTGAAAAGGTCTCAGATTCTAAAACAGCTTCCTTCTTCAAGATAGCTCCTGACCTCACTACCAGACCAGTATCACACATATCAGATTCACTAACATCATCTTCTTCAGAACCATCATCAGACCATGACACAGCTAGGCTTTTCTTCTGCTTCTTAAGAAAAGTAGGACACTCAGTTTTGATATGTCCATAACCTTCACATTCATAGCACTGCACACCTTTGGCTTGGTTACTTTTCTCTTCAGATTTTGTCTTTCTCTCATCAGTTTGTTGCTTCTTGTTGTTGAATCTGAAGTTCTGACCTTTGGCTTTGGCTTTTCTGTTAACATTCTTCAGAATCTTGTTGAATTGTTTTCCCAGCAACACTAGAGCTTCTGATAAGTCATTATCCTCCTCATCAGACTCATGTTGATCATCAGCTTCAGAATTCACACTAAAAGTTACACCTTTTCCTTTCTTCTCAGTCTGTTTGCAAAAGGCTGTTTCAAAATTGAGCAATGACCCAATCAGCTCCTCAAGCTTCATAGTGGTAATATCATGAGCCTCTTCAATTGCTGTCACCTTCATATCAAATCTTCTGGGCAGGGATCTGAGGATTTTTCTTACTAACTTCTCATCAGACATTTTTTCACCAAGAGAGTCAAATGAATTTGCCATATCCAGCATATTCATATAAAAATCCTGAATGGATTCATCTTCCTTCATCTTCAGGTTCTCAAATTTGGTGGTCAGCAGCTGCAATCTGGACACCTTTACCTTAGAAGTTCCTTCATGAGTGGTTTTTAGAATTTCCCAAGCATCCTTAGCCACAGTACATTGTTTGATAAGTCTGAACATGTTCTGATCAACACCATTAAAGATAGCATTCAAAGCTTTTGAATTTCCCAGTGACAAATCATCTTCAGCTTTGGTCCATTCCTCCTCAGGCTTCAATACTCCAGTTTTGTTACCATCTTTGTCCAAAACCTCAGGATGATCCCAGCCTTTAATCACAGCTTTCCAAGTCCTGCTGTCAATAGATTTTAAGAATGCACACATCCTAGACTTCCAATACTCATAGTTTGTGCCATCTAGTAGGGGTGGTCTATTGACATAGCCTCCTTCTCTATCCATGCTTGCCAGAAATAAACTCCTCTGGATCTCACCCAATTTACAGGCAGGGTGCCTGCTCTGATGCCAATTGAAATTCTGGCCAGGCAATACTTAAGAGATTACAGGTTCTGAACCAAAACAGGTTCTGAACAATGACTTAGCACAATTTAAAGTAGATAAGTAGTAGAAATAAAAAGTGCAGGAAAGCTAAAGAACACACAAGGTTTGTTAACCCAGTTCGGAGTAAACACCTCCTACTCTGGGGGATACCAATCCAGGAAGGAATTCCACTATTGGAATTAACCCTTAAGACTCAGACACTGACTCCCAGTTCCTATCCCAAGCAATTAATCTCCACCTAGTCTTGAATTCTACCCAACACGTTGAGTATTAGAAAACCTCTAACTTCCTATTCAAGTAACTACAACCCAGCCACTTGAACTACCCTTAAACAAAAACACTCTGTTTTTCAGAAAACTTTAAAAACACAACTTCATTCGTACCTAGAGGCTTAGAATGAATTACAACTCAATGACAATCCTAAACCAACTCAAAACATATGAGTGGCGTACAAAAATAAAGCAAAAGCTTAAAGACAACTAAGACTCTATTTCTCTGAATAATACTCTTAAATTCGTAAGTTGAATAGCAGCAGCCCTTCTCCTTATATAGCCTTCAGTAACTCTTCTTAATTCTGTAGCCAATCTTCTCAAATTGATTTGTTTCTAATTTATGAGTGATCCAATAAGGAAACAAATAAACCAGGAATATATCTTTTAAAGATTCTTGGTTTTGCCAAAATATGCAGCCAACACCAAAAGACTCAACACATTATCTTAGTTAAAATATAACGTATCCTAATTTCTAAGTAATACTTATAAGTATATGAATGTTATAATGAATTCATTCCTACTATTTTTAAATGTGTTTGAGATGAATTTCATGCCCTTTATGGATGTGTCTTGGAAACCATAGTTACTTCTTAAGATGACTTATTAGATGATGTGTAATTGATATGTTATTTAACGACGTGTCAATAATGAAATATTTGACGGTGTCTATGTTTACTGATGATGGGAATGATGATGAGTGAAAATATTAATGACGTGAGTGATGATGTATATTCATGAAGACGATGTTTCCTTATGATGATGATATGAATGACGACGATATGTTTTGTCCCGGTGTCGTGCATAATAGGAAGAGTTTGCATATATGGTTGTAAGTTGTTGTTGGGTGTTAATATTTAATACTTGCTGAGTCTGTCCTCATGCATACATATAAGGTCGTGTCTAGGAAATTATGAAGATGCGATGACGATGAAAGTCCAGTAACATATCTCTGGCAAATTATGACGACGATAGGTGTGGTACCACATTCATGTAGGTCTTAGGACAGTGTCCATATGCATATTAATTGATGATGCTAGTTCTTGGTGTTTAAGAAAGAGTAATAAACGTGAGCTGATGAGATGTAGAATCTAATGAAGAATAAAATATTGTTGATGTTCTATGACGGTGGATGCGATAACTAATGTTCCTATTTTTGCACATGATTTCCTAAAGCTATGTATGGTTGTATTTTCTCACCCCCTTTCTTGTTGTTGTGTGGTTTTGGTGGCTGTACTCTTGGGGTACAGACACTCAGGTCGAGGAAGACTAGTTGCGGGACGATTCAACAAGTGGCGGCGGAGGCATATTCTGTTTTCTCTCTTCTATTAGTAGTCGAATAAGTATGTAGTCGATACGAGCTCTGATATGTAACACTAGGGTCGGGTTGGCTATTCGATTTTACATTTTGATGTTTGAAGTATTTTTAAGTTTATGAATTAATTATGGATGTTGAGACTTGATTTTGTTATAATAAAAATGCTGAATTTTTCCGCTGCAATGTTTATGACTTTGTTCTACGAAACGATAATAAATGAGGATGCGTAACACCTAATCTCCATTATTTATATTTTTGGTATTTATTAAATTAAAGTCGGGGTCTTAGGGTGTTACATAGTTGGTATCAGAGCAGGTCGGTCCATTCGGCCTAGGATTTTAACAATGTTTTAGCCCTAATAGGCGACTTGTGTGTAGAGCACTGTAGATGTCTATTTACTAATCCCTTGCCTGATTTTGACGATGTAGTTAAAGTATGGCTGGAAGGAACGATCAGGCAATTGCTAACGCTATGGCAGCAATGGCGCAGACTATGGCACAAGCTAACGCTGCCATTCTGGGACAACAGAACCAACAAGGGGGAGCTGAGGAGCTTCGGCTGGACAGGTTTATGAGAAACAATCCACCGACCTTCAAGGGAAGGTATGATCCTGATGGAGCACAATCATGGTTACAAGGAGTAGAGAAAATCTTCCGAGCAATGGTGTGTACTAATGAGCAGAAGGTCAGACTGGCGACACATATGCTGGCAGAAGAGGCTGAGTTTTGGTGGGAAAACACCCGTCAGAGGCTTGATGCTGCGGGTACAGCAGTGACCTGGGGAGTCTTTAGAGAAGAGTTCTTGGGAAAATATTTTCCTGCTGATGTTCGTAACCAAAAGGAAATCGAATTCCTCGAACTAAAACAGGGAAGTATGTCTGTAGCGGATTATGCGGCGAAATTTGAGGAACTGTCCAGGTATTGTCCTCATTACAATGCAGTGGGGGCGGAAGTTTCTAAGTGCTTAAAGTTTGAGAATGGGTTGCGTCCAGAAATCAAGCAATTTATTGGCTACCAAGAGATCCGTAACTTTTCTACGTTGGTCAATAAGTGTAGGATTTATGAAGGAGATAGCAAGGCAAGAACCAATCATTACAAAGCGGCGAGTGAGAAGAAAGGGAGGGACCAGGGTCGCAATAAGCCTTATAGCATTCCAGTTGATAAAGAAAAGCAGAAGAAAAGTGCTGGTGAGAAAGAAGTTAGTTGGGGAGATGTTCGTCCTCCGCTGAGATGTTTCAACTGCGGGGTTTTAGGTCATCGGGCAATTGATTGTCAGAGTGCAAAGCCTAAGTGTTTCAACTGTGGAGAAGCAGGTCACCGTTCGAATGAGTGTAAGAATGCTGTTAAATGTTTCAACTGTGGCGAGAACGGGCATATCAGTACACGCTGCCAAAAGCCGAAGCAGGAACAGAATAGAGGAAAGGTGTTTGCCTTGAGTGGAGAAGATGTTCCCAGTTCCGACAACTTGATTCAAGGTACTTGTTTCATTAACAATGCTCCTTTGATTGCTATTATTGACACTGGGGCTACGCATTCTTTTATTTCCCTTGATTGTGCGAAGCGGTTGAAACTTGTAATGACACTGATGTCGGGTAGTATGGTTATCGATACCCCAGCCAGTGGTTCCATGACCACGACATTAGTTTGTCGAAATTGTCCCTTATCTATTTATGGGAAACATTTTAGGATGGATTTGGTTTGTTTAACCCTGAGTCAGTTAGATGTGATTTTAGGAATGAATTGGTTGGAATTCAATCGGGTATACATCAATTGTTTTTCTAAGACTGTGCTTTTCCCCGAGCCTGAAGAGGAGAAGAATTCTAGATTTGTGACTGCAGTACAAGTGGAAAGGTCTTTGAGAGAGGGTGCGCAGGTGTTCGTGCTACTTGCTTCTTTAAAGTTGGAAGGTGGGCCGAGAAATTCTATCCAACCGATAGTGTGTGATTTTCCAGACGTATTTCCGGAGGACATTAGTGATTTACCACCAGAGAGAGAGGTGGATTTCACCATAGATTTGGTTCCTGGAACTAGCCCTGTGTCAATTGCACCCTATCGAATGTCCACTTCCGAGTTGAGCGAATTGAAGAAACAGCTGGAGGAATTACTAGAGAAGAAGTTTATCCAGCCTAGTGTTTCACCGTGGGGTGCGCCCGTGTTGCTTGTTAAGAAGAAAGATGGCAGTATGAGGTTGTGTGTGGATTACCGTCAATTGAACAAAGTTACTATTAAAAATAAGTACCCACGACCCAGGATTGATGACCTTATGGACCAGCTGACCGGTGCTTGTGTGTTCCGTAAAATTGATTTGAGATCAGGATATCATCAAATTCGAGTGAAGGCAGAAGATGTACCCAAGACCGCTTTCCGAACTCGGTATGGCCATTATGAATTTTCTGTGATGCCATTTGGAGTATCTAACGCTCCCGGAGTGTTCATGGAGTATATGAATAGAATTTTTCACCCTTACTTGGATCGATTTGTAGTGGTGTTTATAGATGACATTTTGGTGTATTCCAAGACGGAAGAGGAGCATGCGGAACATTTGAGAATTGTGTTGCAAACCTTAAAAGAGAATAAGTTATATGCTAAAATGTCAAAGTGTGAATTTTGGTTACGCGAAGTGAGTTTCCTAGGTCATGTAATCTCTAGTAAGGGAATAGCGGTTGATCCATCCAAAGTAGACACCGTGTTACAATGGGAAGCCCCTAAATCGGTTACGGAAATAAGAAGCTTCTTGGGCTTGGCTGGTTATTATCGAAGGTTTATCGTAGGATTTTCAAAGTTGGCATTGCCTTTGACACGATTGACTCGGAAAGGCGAGGCTTATGTGTGGGATCACCAATGTGAGGAAAGTTTCCAGGAACTTAAGAAGAGGTTGACGTCGGCACCAGTATTAATCCTACCGCAGCCGAGTAAGTCATTTGTGGTCTACTGTGATGCATCTAATAGAGGTTTGGGTGGTGTCCTTATGCAGGAAGGACGAGTTGTAGCATATGCGTCAAGACAATTGAAAATTCATGAAAAAAATTATCCGACTCATGATTTGGAGTTAGCAGCGGTGGTATTTGTGCTTAATGTGGAGGCATTACTTGTATGGATCAAGGTTTGAGGTGTTTAGTGATCATAAGAGCTTGAAATACTTGTTTGACCAAAAAGAGTTGAATATGCGGCAACGAAGGTGGTTGGAATTCTTGAAAGATTATGATTTTGAGCTGAATTACCATCCAGGAAAAGCTAATGTAGTCGCAGATGCTTTGAGTAGGAAGGTCATACACATGTCAGCACTCATGGTCAAGGAGATGGAGTTGATTGAACAATTTAGAGACATTAGTTTGGTTTGTGAAGTGACGCCGGGAAGTGTAAGGTTGGGTATGCTGAAACTGACAAGTACGGTGGTGGAAGAGATTAAAGAGGGGCAGAAGTCCGACTTGGAATTGATGAATCACTTAACGCTGATCAACCAAGGTAAAGAGACGAATTTCAGAATGGATGAGAACGGGGTTATGAAATTTAAGGACAAAATTTGTGTGCCCGATATACCAGAATTGAAACGGAGTATTCTAGAGGAAGGTCACAGGAGTGGGCTGAGTATACACCCAGGGGCTACAAAAATGTATCAGGATCTTAAGAAAATGTTTTGGTGGCCAGGCATGAAGAAGGAAGTGGCTGAATTTGTGTACTCGTGCTTGGTTTGTCAGAAATCAAAAATCGAACATCAGAAACCGTCCGGGTTGCTGCAACCGTTGAACATTCCAGAGTGGAAGTGGGATAGCATTTCTATGGACTTTGTAACAAGCCTGCCGAGGACCTCGAAAGGGAGTGATACCATATGGGTTGTAGTGGATCGATTGAGCAAGTCGGCCCATTTCATACCAATAAGGTTAAATTACCCAATGCAGAAACTAGCAGAGATTTATATTGAGCAAATAGTTAAGTTACATGGCGTCCCTTCAAGCATCATTTCAGATAGAGACCCGAGGTTTACCTCAAGATTCTGGGAGAGTTTACAGAAGGCTCTAGGGACTAAATTGAAGTTAAGTTCCGCATACCACCCACAGACGGACGGCCAGACAGAGAGGACGATCCAGTCCTTAGAAGACTTGTTGAGAACTTGTGTTTTAGAACAAGGAGGGAGTTGGGATGCTTACCTACCACTGATTGAGTTCACCTACAATAACAGTTACCATTCTAGCATCGGAATGGCGCCTTTTGAGGCCCTGTACGGGAGGAGGTGTCGAACCCCGTTGTGTTGGTATGAGACGGGAGAGAGCGCAGTATTAGGACCGGAGATTGTACAGCAGACAACCGAGAAGATTAAAATGATTCAAGAAAAGATGAAAGCTACGCAAAGTAGGCAGAAGAGCTATCATGACAAGCGGAGGAAACCGTTGGAGTTTCAAGAAGGGGGTCATGTGTTTCTGAAGGTCACTCCGGTGACGGGTGTTGGTCGTGCGTTAAAGTCTAAGAAGCTTACGCCTCGGTTTATTGGTCCTTATCAAATTACAAAGAGAGATGGAGTAGTAGCCTATCAAATTGCCTTGCCACCCGCACTCTCAAACCTTCACAGTGTGTTTCATGTGTCTCAACTTCGAAAGTACGTTCCCGATCCGTCTCACGTAATTCAGATGGAAGAAGTGCAAGTGAAGGAGAATTTGACCATTGAGACCTCACCATTAAAAATTGAAGACCGAGAGGTGAAGAAATTAAGGGGCAAGGAGATCGTGTTGGTCAAGGTAACGTGGGGAGGACCAGCTGGAGAGAGTATCACGTGGGAGCTGGAGAGTAAGATGAAGGAATCTTATCCAGAGTTATTTCTCTCAGGTAATTTTCGAGGACAAAAATCTGTTAAGTGGGGGAGAGTTGTAACACCCCAACTTTTTATTTTAAGTAATCCAATAAAGTTTAATAGGTGTGTGTGGTGAATATTATTATTAATGTTGTTCTATTTGAAATGTGATGTGAATGTTGAGATGGTTGAATTAATTTGTGATACGAGAATTTAAAATAGTAAAGAAAGAGAATTAAAAAAAAATAGAAATGTAGAAAATAGGTTTTTAATAAGTGGGGGAGGGGAAAAACAAAAAGAATGGTGAATAGAAGAGAATAACTAGAGGAAGAGCGGCTGACCAAAAAAAAAAATACAAATAAGGGTTTGGGAAATTAGAAGGGAGTTTTGGGCAAAACGTGGAATAGAAAAAAAAAGCAGCAGTCAGAGAGAGAATAAACCTAGCTTCAGGAAGTCAAGCCAAACCGGAGACTTGAGGAATCGAGGTAAGGGGGGGAGTTTTATTCATCTTAAGGGTTGTGTTCTCATGTGGGTCGTGAAGGGTTGTTAATTTTTGTTGTTTTCTTATTCCTTTGATGATTCTATGATTAAATTCATGTCCTTTTGTGTTACTGTAATTATATGTTTGATTTTTGTTTATGAATTGTGATGTTTTTATGTTAGATTCGCCATTGAATATGATGATGTTGTGTTTTGAAATTCATAAGCAAAAGTGAGTAAAAGCTATGGAATTGAGTAGTAACTATTCATATTGATTTCAATTGTTGTTTCATATTATTATTAATCGAACTCCAATTCTTATTATCCCTTAAATTCCAATATAGTTCAGATTATTTCTTTTCATTCCAAGCCGTACACTCATACTATCGTGTGGCTATTCTATTTAATTTCCATTGATAATTATTCCTCTGTGTGTTGTGCCTCTTGTTGCTGCCACTTTATTTCATCGCCTTTGGTGCCTAACCGTACTATTTTGATTTAATCCCAATTGCTTACGTTACGTGTTCTGTTCGTATTTATTTTCCTGTTGCTGCCACGGTATGTTAATTTTGGATTTTGAAAATTAATTTATGAGACATGATTTACTTTGACGAAAACTTAACTATTAAATTGGGGATTTTCTCAAATTTAACTGTCAAACATGAAGCTATGCCGTTCTATAGATAAGTATATATGTTCTTCGTGTCTTTGTATATGGCCTTCGATTTACTATCCATGAGTTATTGTTTATTAATGGCCAGGCGCTGTTTTAATATTAGAGGTTATATATCTTGTCTATTTACAAGCAGCTATCATGAGATTCATTTTTTGAATGCAATCAATTAACAATCGTTATTATTTACAACTCTTTGACTATAAGGATAGATAATTGTGACTAGTTGCTATGAAGAATCACCTGTATGTTAGTTAAAAATATATGCTTACATACCTATGCTTATATATGTATGAATATATATGTATGATTAATTTTGTGTATAAACATTTAGCAGTGAAAGAGTACCATTATGTTAGTTAAAATATAACGTATCCTAATTTCTAAGTAATACTTATAAGTATATGAATGTTATAATGAATTCATTCCTACTATTTTTAAATGTGTTTGAGATGAATTTCATGCCCTTTATGGATGTGTCTTGGAAACCATAGTTACTTCTTAAGATGACTTATTAGATGATGTGTAATTGATATGTTATTTAACGACGTGTCAATAATGAAATATTTGACGGTGTCTATGTTTACTGATGATGGGAATGATGATGAGTGAGAATATTAATGACGTGAGTGATGATGTATATTCATGAAGTCGATGTTTCCTTATGATGATGATATGAATGACGACGATATGTTTTGTCCCGGTGTCGTGCATAATAGGAAGAGTTTGCATATATGGTTGTAAGTTGTTGTTGGGTGTTAATATTTAATACTTGCTGAGTCTGTCCTCATGCATACATATAAGGTCGTGTCTAGGAAATTATGAAGATGCGATGACGATGAAAGTCCAGTAACATATCTCTGGCAAATTATGACGACGATAGGTGTGGTACCACATTCATGTAGGTCTTAGGACAGTGTCCATATGCATATTAATTGATGATGCTAGTTCTTGGTGTTTAAGAAAGAGTAATAAACGTGAGCTGATGAGATGTAGAATCTAATGAAGAATAAAATATTGTTGATGTTCTATGACGGTGGATGCGATAACTAATGTTCCTATTTTTGCACATGATTTCCTAAAGCTATGTATGGTTGTATTTTCTCACCCCCTTTCTTGTTGTTGTGTGGTTTTGGTGGCTCTACTCTTGGGGTACAGACACTCAGGTCGAGGAAGACTAGTTGCGGGACGATTCAACAAGTGGCGGCGGAGGCATATTCTGTTTTCTCTCTTCTATTAGTAGTCGAATAAGTATGTAGTCGATACGAGCTCTGATATGTAACACTAGGGTCGGGTTGGCTATTCGATTTTACATTTTGATGTTTGAAGTATTTTTAAGTTTATGAATTAATTATGGATGTTGAGACTTGATTTTGTTATAATAAAAATGCTGAATTTTTCCGCTGCAATGTTTATGACTTTGTTCTACGAAACGATAATAAATGAGGATGCGTAACACCTAATCTCCATTATTTATATTTTTGGTATTTATTAAATTAAAGTCGGGGTCTTAGGGTGTTACAGATACTAGTACCCAGAGAGTTAAACTTTGACCAATTCGACTTTGGGACCACGTATGATTATTTGTGATGTTACTCTTCTTTGAGTCCTTTTATGTTTTTTTTTTACTCATGAGTCCTTTTATGTTATGTTGTTGCATTTAATTTACATGGGTAAACATAGTAAACAAAAAAAAAAGACAGACAGACACGAAGAGCATGTCGTAACGCTAGTGCTAATAAAAATATTGTAAATTATAAACCAAATTAAATTCATATTCATTTTAAGAGGTTTTGTCCTTTAAAATAAAATAAAATATATTAAAATAATAGTTAAATTTATTTGACCTATTGACTACATGTCTTTTTTTTTTGTTGAAAAGATGTAAAAGCATCAGATCATTTCATTGAGAAAAATAATTCCTTCAAAACTAATAAATTCTATTTGTCATTATTTACTGCTAAAATTTATCAAAATTATGTAACATTTGCATTTGATTTCATATTCATTCATACTTATGTAATAAAAAAAAAAGTTTTTCAAAAGACATTTTTCTTTAAATATCCTCGTCTAGAGTAAAATAAATTCTTTAAACCAAATAGCAGGCTTCATTAAAATAATCGTCTATAATTTAAATAATAATTTAAAATAAAAATTAGCCAAATGTAATTTTTCTTTCCATCAGGTCCAACACATACATTGCATCCTCATAATTAAAATCAATATACTGACTTTAGTATAGTAGTAAAATGAATAAATTTAATTAAATGTTAATAAAAATATTGTAATCTATAAATCAAAATAAATTTATAGTAGCTTCTTTTTGTTTCAGTCTCTTTTTGTGTTTCTAGGCAAGACTTATTTGGCTTTAGCACCAGTTTTTTTTTGGATTATTTATGTAACGCATCCTTTTTTTCCTTAGTTTTCTTTAGGCACTCCTTGTGCTTGCGAGACTAAGCGTTCTGGTTCTAATTCTGTTTTAGCTTCTTCTTCGGAAAAAAGAGGTTGACTTCTAAAATAAAATATGCTCTTAAAGGGTGGAAATAAATTTATATAATTTGACAAATACAAATTCCTCTTTCAAATACATAGATAGATGTATTCACTTGTAAAAAAAAAAAAAAGATAGATATATTCAATTCGGTCAAGTAATTGTTTTTTGTGGTAAATAGACGAAGATGACAATATCCATTGGACACTCACACATAAGTGAAGGAGGTGTGGTTTGAACCTCGCTCACGACGTCTAATCTAGAAATTCCGACATTTTAACCAGTTGAGTTACGGCTTGTTGACAAATTAATTATTTTATCATTGAGTCAAAGAATACCATATTATTTCAAAATTAATAATTAAAGTTCTTTGACCTATTAACTCTATGTCAAATAAATATATTTTTTTTGACTAAATAAATATATTTATTTATCATTCTTTACTTTTAAAATTTATCAAAACTATTAAAATTTCATTTTTATTTAATACTTTTCCAATTTAGGAAAAAAATGAATTTATAATAATAAAAAAAGGATAACAAATTGAGATATGACTTGTTGACAAATTATTTGTTTTTGAAGGATTGTTGACAAATTAATTGTTTTATCATTGAATCAAAGAATGCCATATTATTTAAAAGTTAATAATTAAAGTTCTTTGAATTATTAACTCCATGTCAAATAAATATATAAAAAAATTATCAAAACTTTAAAAAAATTTCATTTTTATTTCCTTGAAAAAATATTCATTTTTATTTAATACCTTACATTTTTGTAAAAGAAATTAATTTATAATAATAAAAAAAAGGATAACAAGAATTTTGAAATTTACTAAAAATTGAAGGATTCATCGTTGGACTGGGTTCATATTAGACAGATTCATGATATCATCGATATTTGAACTAACTTTATAAATCTATTTGCTAGCTTATATATTGACATAGAAATCAATTTGAGTTTCCCATATTCATATATATCATAAGAAAAATGAAATCAACATCAATATCATCGTTTTTGTTTATCCTTTCCTTGTGCTTCATATTTTATGCTTCTCTTCCAGCATTATGTACTACCTACGGTCTGTATATAAAGGTATGCAGTGAGTACACTGAGCTACAAACTGAATTCAAACATTGTCTTGAACTTCTACAAACTGACCCAAAAATCCCCTCAGCTACAACATACCCTGACCTCTCCACATATATCTTGGAGATGTCAATAAATGAGGCTATGTCAGTTCAAGCTTCTTTTATCGAAATGGCACAACGTTTTCCCACTGAACAAGCTCTTAAACAATGTGCAAATGAATTCTATAATACAACTATTTCATCATTCAACACTGCATTAGATTTGTTGGATAAGGATCCTCTAAGTTCAAGAAATGATGTACAAACTGCTGGTCATGGAGTCTCTGATTGTATGACTGCTCTTCAAAATACACATGAAACTTATGATCCTGCAGTTTATGCTCGAAACAATGAGACATTTTTTCTAAGTGTAATTTCGTTTTTCGCTATAAATCATATTCTTACATAGAGGATGTTTAAGAAATAAATTATAGGAAATGGTTGCCCTAATAATTTAGGATTTCCTATGTAAGAAAATAAAGGCAAAATTGTTCTTGTGGTTCTCTAATTTAATTTCAGATAACTATTTTAACATTTATCTTTTTTCACGTCATTCTTGTGTTTTTAGTTCGTTTGCATATTAATTTTCAAGTATCAAATTTAAAATTTGTATAAAATCATGATTGAAAGGCTACAAATTTGAACACTATGAGCTCTTATCAAAATAAAATCATAGATGTTTGAATCTTGAAATCCCAATGCAAATTGATTAAAAGGACGAAAATGACATCAACAAAATTAGAGATGAAATCGTTATATGAAAATAAGTCATTCACACAATATATATATATATATATATATATATATATATATATATATATATATATATATATATATATATATATATATATATATATATATATCGTAAAAATAAAATTATGATTGGGCAAGTAAGATTGATATATTATCTGAATAATTCATTTTTCGGAAAATTTATTCTCGTGGTTCCTTAACTTACTTTTCATCATCTAAATATTATGACCGGGCAAAATTAAGTATTATCTAAAAATAAAAAAATAATCAATAGTAGATAATGTCATTCTTTTATATGTAAACAAATCTTTTTTTAAAATAAATTTTATTGAGCTGGCCCTAAAATTTTAGAGATATAAACTCAACCTTCTTTCTAAGTCTCTCTCTTTTCTTCTTAATTCAATCATAATCAAAATGTCATACTATTCATGATTTTTTTTAAGAAGTTAAACAAATTATATTAAAAAACCAACACAAGCTCCTCTAGCATAAGGTGTACCAAACAAAGCTAAAGTATCCAGAAATTACAATGAGAAAATCTACAAGCTACGACAAAGCAGGCAGGAAAAATAAAATTATGTTACAAACTCAAAACATAATAAAGGATTCAACCTCCAAACCGAATACTCAAAATCAAAAACAACATAATAAGATTTAAACCACCAAAATGCTTGGAGTTTAACCTTTTCCAATAAAGATAGATGTTGTTTCGATTATTGTGAAAAGGTCTCATATTGCGGTCCTTCCAAATCGTAAAAAGAGCTGAAATCCAAATAATATTAAAAGGCAGATGATACTTGTTGGAAAACTCTCAAGACCTCCAAACTGAAGAAAATGCTCAAATAAGGAACCTTGAAGGGTCGTTGAGATGCCTAACCATCCACACATTAAAAGCCAAAGTTGGCAATAAAGAGCAAAGAAAAGAACAAACAATCATGATCCTCAACCAATCCACAAGCCGCCGAACAAAAAGAATCATTATAATCCAAGATATTTCTCCTAAACGTACTCATCTTAGTTGCTAATCTATTCAGGAACAAACGCCAAATAAAAATATTGACCTTAAGTGTGTTGGAACAAAATTGGTTTGTACAATTCCTCCAAGGTTTTGATGATAACAAAACAATTGAATATACTAATATTTGTTCCAGTGTGCAGGATCATAGAATAAATCTATTGATGAATTGAACATGTATTAGAGCATCAGAGGCACTAGAGAAGCTTAAAAGACTATGGTAGAAGATCTGAAGAAAGGTCAAACAGAAGTTAACATCTTGGATCAAAAGAAAAGGACGCCACTTAGAAGCTGAAGATTAACCTCATCAGACTCTGTGAAGATCATTAGACTCAGAAGGCACTGTAGTACCCTAATTTTGTCCTACGCTTTTTAAAACCAAAAAATCAAAAAAAAATCAAAGAGGGGAAAAAAGTCAAAAGTCAACAAAAGTCAACAGAAAAGTCAACTTTTCAAAATTGAGGACTTCGCAATGCGAAGCTCACTTCGCACTGCGAAGTCTGCGATTTTTCTGCAGATTTTTGGTTTCTTGGATTTAATTCCAGATTTTGTTGCATATCATTTCCATAATTATTTTAAGTAGCATTCATGGCTAATTGGGCCAAGCAAAGCCAGAGTTGAAGGACTTGCCATTAATGCCAAGGTTGGAAGCTTTTTCTTCCAACCTAGCATGTGACAAGCAAGTGGGCTTGCCCTTGGGCAGCTCTAGTACCTCCCAGGTGACCTGCTAACCACCACAAGGTTGCCAGCCACCTGCTTGAGGACTTTCCTCCTGCTTGCTGCCCCAAAAACCAGTCAAACCAGCTGGATTTCTCACTTGAAAAGCCATGAGTGCCTACTCTGTTTTGCAGCAGCTTTTCACCCTCTCACACCAGCCAATTTTAGCCTTTTCATCCCTCAATCTCTGCACATCACAGTGCACGTTTTTATTGACCAACCATTGAGATTGCAAGGATTGATCCCCAAGCATTAGCCAATTGCAAATCAGCTTTGTTCTTCATCATTACCTTCTAGAAATAGTTGAATTTGTGGCTGAAATCAAGCTGGATCTTGCCCCTTGGTACAAGGCAGGGTTGCCTCTATCCATTAGCATTTAATGCAAAGGGATTCAGCTTGATCTTGGCCACAAATCAGCTGAATTTTGGGATTGTGTAATGATGACAAAGATTTGATTTTGGCCTATAAATAAGAGGCATTGTCCAAGGTTACAAACACTTGAAAAAACACAGTTAACACAGCATTCAAAGAGCAGAAACTCTACTCATTTCAACCTACAAATCTCCCCAAACAACCAGAAAAAAACCAATCCACACAAAGCTTTCCAAAGTTCCAAAACTATCACAAATACTCAAACCTCTTGCACAAGCCTTCAACCAAATCAAACCAAGTGCAGCTGGAGCTTTGCTAAGGAGTTCTGTAAGTTACTAAGCTCTTTTTCTTGCATTTTTAATTGTGTTTGCATAGCCATTTTGGCTCAAAACCTTTTGATCCTAAAAAACCCTTTTTGAATTTCAAAGAAATCCCAAGGTTTTCAAAACATCAAAACTGGTTTGTCCAACCTTTCTCACCCCAAAAACTCAAAGTTTATCACCCATCTATAAGGTCTTGAGTGTGTTCAGAAGTTGTTTCTGAACAAAAGTTCAGAAACAGCTTCTGAACCCAAAATTTCGCATGCTTCGCAGTGCGAAGTCATGGTCGCAGTGCGACCATGACAGAACTCAGAACCTGAGTTTTTGTATCAAACCAACCAATTTTTGAGGTTCTAGCCCCAGAGCTCAGAACCTAAGAGTTTTTAAACCCATGTTCTTCAAACCATAACAAGGTTTTTGCATAATTTTGGCAAAATCACAAGTTCGTATAACCATTTTGTGGGTAACTTGCAAAGCAAGTTATGTTCCCAAATTCTCAAAACCACATGAACAAACAAGCTATGTTCATCATTTCAATCTAAACTTGAACAATAAATATTGTTCATGATGTTCAAAACTCAAAGATGAACATACACCGTTTACGTTCGCATTTTCGCAAAATGAGACGAACTTGCGCGTTTTCTAGCAAATTTGCTAAACCTTCCCATTTTTGGGTTTTCAAACCATATGTTTTGACATACCTTGGGATTTCTAAAGAATTCAATCCAAAAACATGAATGAAAAAGGGATGGTGTGACGTATGTCTCTCCATCGCCCCGATTGTACGAATGCGTGACGTATGTCTCGTCGCTCGGACAATCGTCATTCCCTTTTTTAATATGTACAACCCTAACCAAACCAAATCTTGGCCCCTTGTGGTCAATCCAAACCTTTTGGTCCCCCGTTGGCCATTAGACTCAACCCCTCGACTCGTTAGAGTCCACTCGGTCAATGTTCGACTCATCCGAGTCCATTGTACCCGTTCTTGATCTCAGCGGATCAATCGAACAATCGCCCGACTCGTTTGAGTCCACTCGGTCAATGTTTGACTTATATGAGTCCATTGTACCTCTCTTGGTCCCATAGCGACCAATTCAACCCTCTACCCTAACGGACGTACCTTTTAACAATTCTAATGTGATTACGCGAACGACGCTTAATAAGTCTCCAAGTGCGAGCATACAAGCAACGTTTAATCGCAAGAATTCGGTTAAAACATCGTCCAATTAAAATCAACCAACACATATACGTTTTTCTACCAAAGAACTACGTATGCTTTGAATTCCCGACTACCGGGAGATACGTAGGAGCAAGATCGACATCTTGTCAAGCACAATAATAATAAAAACTTTTTCTTCGTTTGTTTTTATCTCTTTCCCCCCCTTTTATTATATGTTTAACATAAATGAACATGCACGCAAAGTATTAAAAAACAATTCAAGCTTTAACCAAATAGAAGGTTCCCGTTGAGTACAACGGACGTGAGGGGTGCTAATACCTTCCCCTCGCGTAACCGACTCCCGAACCCCGACAATGGTTGCGATGACCTAATCCTTATCCTCATCGTCAAAGGGTTTTATTATCGTTTCCCTTTACAACAAAAAAAAACTTAAGGGTTTATCAACGTTCCCTTTACACAAAAACTTTGGTGGCGGGCTTCACAAGGCACCTCCGAGCGTTCGAGGACGTCCTCGGAGGATTTGCGCGTCTTTTTCCCGAGGAAAAAAACGAGGTGCGCACCAGGCACCATCAGACTTGGAAGGACCCCCAGACTCATAAGATTCTGAGGGACCCAGACTCCACGCCAGTTTTGTCATCTTCTGTAGCTGTCTCTATTAAGGATCTGAGTACAATTTTGTCTTCTTCTGACCACGTGTAGAAACGGACAAAGAACTTCAAGGACAAAGAGAATGAACGGATAATTCTAGTGTCAGCAAAGAAATTTCAAATGACTATTCAACAAAATTATTCATATTAGGCAATGGCCCAACGTCCTTGATTTGAAGCTTCACAACAACTCTAATGCGCTGATACTCTTCTCCAACGTCTCTCAAATCCTTTCCTATAAAAGGAGCTGAAGACCTTAAGAAGATTAACAAGACTCTACTATTTTACTGTGCCATTACTCAGTGAAAATCAAATAGCATAAAAACATTTAGGAATTTCTTATCAAAGTTTGTATCTTAGAAATCCTAAAGTCTTAAGAGTCTGTTCAACATTGTTCAGTTTACACTCTGATTGTATATCAAGTGTTGGAACAAATTTGTTTATTTGTAAACAAATAGAAGTCTATTGCTTGTGAAGTTTGAGCACAAGAAGTCACTTTCAATTGTGATTGAGTAATGGAAGTCTCTTGCCTACATGCTTGAGAATTACAAGTCTATTGGAGGTGTGCATGAGCAATTGGAAGTCTCTCGTAGTTGTGCTTGAGCAGTGGAAGTCTCTCGGTGCGACCTTGAGCATTACAAGTCTCTTGCAAATGTGCTTGAGCATTTCAAAGTCTCTTGGAAGGGTCCTTGAGCAATTGTAATCTAGTGAGTTTATAGTGAAATCCCTTGGAAGTGCAAGGGGACTGGACTACTTCTGTGTTGTGGGAGGAACAAATATAAAT